>VYXF01006312.1:398467-483176 GCA_013397295.1 Polioptila caerulea | reverse complement strand
AAAAAAAAAAAAAAAAAAAAAAAAAAAAAATGGAGAAAGAAATGACAAAAACAAGTGGCTTGGTGAAGAGGTGGAGAGAGTCATTTAGAGCTGTCTCTGCACAGAGCCGTCCAGCTGTAAATGGGTCGCAAACAAGGAGGGAGGAGTGAAGTTGGTGCAGTGCTCTGGCCCCCCCTGCCCCCCCTGCAGCACTAATGTAGCCCTGAATGGGCTGGCACTGCCTGGAGAGCCCCACACACACACAGAGCCTGGCCCAGGCTGCTGGGCTGGGGAGCTGCCAGCCCGGGAGGACACAATTCAAAGAGTGCTTTAAGGTGTACACTCCTCTCAGTAATTGGTGAAGAAGCTGCATTTCACTCCCTGCTTTTAATAGCGGTTTGAGTAGTGGCTCTTTATGAAGGCTCTCTTTTTTTAAAGCAGCTTTAACTATACCCTTTCTGTCAGTAATGCCTGAAAAACTTCTACCTTTAATCATTCCTGGATCAGGCAGCAAACAAGCAGCTCCTTTTCCTTTTTCAATTACGTGCTGGATATTCAGCACTCATATAAAAAAGGGGCTAAAAAAAAGAGGCATCTTGAGCCTATCATGTATTAAATGCAGCTCTTTGCTGCTGCATTAAAATAACACCAAGGATCTAGCTTCAGCCAACAAAAGCCAGAAATATAAAGTTAAAGCTGCAGTGCTCTTTTTTATCTGCTCCATTGTGAGAAGGCATTGTAGCACTCTTAAAACAGTGGGACATCTTTCCATACCTATGGGTGATGATACTTAGCTAAGAGACCCTGACCTTTGTGATTCTGAGACTCATGGCAAATTTTTTACAGCATCTTATGGATGGGTTCTGCTTGATTCTGTGCCTGTGAGGTATGGCTTTTTTGGGTTTTTTAAAATCTTTTTGGCACTGCTTTTTCAAGAAGGGAGCCAGGAAACAGCAAACTGGTGCTTTGGCTGAGTTTGTTTTGAAGGTCCCCATGTTGATGGAAGTCCCCATCTTAATGAGTTCACTTATATAAGATCAGCCAAATGGTCCTTAGTGGACACTTGCCCACAATAAAAAAAAAAAAAANCCCACAAAAAAAAAAAAAAAAAAAAAAGATCATTGCATGGAAGATGCAAGCTTGAAATATGAAGGAGACTGAAGGTCAGGGTTGGTACAAATCAGGAAAATCATGAGAGAAATACCAGGGCTAGGAACTGCATTCAGTATTTTTGAATAAATATAAACATTGTATATTAGCTCATATTTATTTTTTCTCCCAACAGAAGACCAACAAACTGTGGCAAATGCAGAGAAAATTCTGGAATGTGTAGAGAGAAGGGAAAACTGATGGATACAGCCTTTTGGTGGGTGAAGCTTGCAGCAGTGTGTTACAGCCTCTTTTGGAAAAGGTGCCATTCTTGATGGAATGAAAGTAGAAGTGAAATTCTTTGAAGGTGAAGTATTTAGCAACAACTCTGATGACACCAAACTGTAAAATCATGTGCAGAGTTTTTTCCTTCTGATCAATGCTGGTTTAGTCTGCAACAGATAAAAATGAAGAGATAATGTCAACAGACAAGAATATTGCTGCAGGATAATGGAGCTACCAAATGTCCAAGGCTAATCCAGGACATTTATTTTCCAAGCAGGAGCCATTGATCTGGAAAGATATTTGTCATTGCTTTGTAGGGCAACCCTGCAGACAGTATAAACACAGATAGGAGATCTTGTAATGGTGAGTTGGAGTAGATCAACTGGCTCCTGCTTGATGGGGATCCAAAGTAACCTGGGTTGATGACTGTGAGGAGTCTGAAAAAACAGTGCCTATTTCTGACCTTGGGAAGTTGCCCCTGTGGAGAAAATGGAATTGAGGTGCAAAGGGCAGAGAAGGGCCAGATGCATCCCAAGCTGATCAGAAGGGTGGAGCAAACCTGATCTGTCCAGGACTGTTCTTCTGCAGCTTTGTCAGGAGCAGCCAGAAGGCTAAAGGTAAATATGAAGGTTCAAAGGTTAGTTCTGTTCTTTAAGGGAAAATGTATTTCCTCCAAGAACAGTTGAAGGTCGTTGGTCAATAAGTCACGCTCTTTAACCTTTCTTATTTTTGGTCATTTGATAGCCAAGCCTCTTCCCTACAAATACAAATGTTACGTACAATTTCCATGGATCCAATCCTGTATGCTAGAAATGAGGACATGGATTTAATGAAAGGATTGTTTTAAGGTAAATTCATTTGTGGTCTGCGAACGAAGTCTGAGCTCGTTCCTCTTTTGTCTCACTGCTCTTCCCACATGACTTGCCCCCAGTAATGGTTGATGTGGAAGGCAAGAGCCAGGGGCTGATGCTGTTGTTCCTCCAGGTGTGTTCCTGGTTCATCTCCAGCCTCAATCACTGCTCAATCACTGCTGAGTGATTTCATCACTTGGACCCACATAACTCCCATTCCTGGGTGTTGTACCAACTTTCCTATTCTTTGCATTTCAAGGCTTTGATGTGCCCCACCACGCTGACAGGGAAGAATTTTTTTCCAATATCCCACCCAGCCCTGCCCTCTGTCAGTGGAAGCCATTCCCTGTGTCCTGTCCCTCCATCCCTTGTCCCCAGTCCCTCTCCAGCTCTCCTGGAGCCCCTTTAGGCTCTGGAAGGGGCTTTGAGCTCTCCCTGGAGCCTTCTCCAGGTTGACCACCCCCAGCTCTCCCAGCTTATCTTTATAGCAGAGATGCTCCAGCCCCCTGAGCATCTCTGTGGCCAACTCTGGACTTGCTCCAAGAGGTCCATGACCCATTTTCCAGTGAGAATTCCAAAAGTGAATTTCACAAATTACGTTTTCCCACAGTTTCTCAGAGAGTTTTGCCTGTGAGGGTTTGTGTTCATGCATGGATCATTCATTCTGACTGAAATAGCTGCAAAACCTCTGAAAGAGCTGAGCATCTGTTTGAGGGGAAAAACAAACTTTCTGGTACTACCTAATCTGAACAGCCTCAACTGGTCTGAATGGAAAATTAACTTTGCAGTCTTTGTCCTTAAAAACTTATCAATAGGCTTGAGTTTAGAGGGGAATGTGCTCCCCCCTAAGATGTCTGAGGCCTGTAAAACCCAGAGTGCAAGCAGGGACTGAGCTGAGGGGCTCAGTCTTGAAATGATTCTGGGGGGGGTTGAATTTTGTGTGGCTCAGATCTTTTACATTTGCCAGAATTTACCAGTGGGAAAGGCAACATTGATTTGGCCAGTAATTCTGTACTAACACTGTGCTCTAATTAGTTTCAGCTTTCAGAGTGTTTTGTTATTCTTCATTGTGTTTCCCAGGTGGAAATGACACCACCAGCTAATTTACCAGGATGGTTTGTGTCTAACCTTGGAGAGAGATTCCAATTTTGCTCCTTTTTGTAACGTGCTAGGATCAGAGCTGAGGAGCTGAGATCAGATCTGCCCCCCAACCTGCTGGTCTTGTCCATGCAAGTTGTACGTTTGGGTTTTTTCCCCCCCAAATCCTGCATTTTTAATATAAATAAAAAATTTGATCTCTGCCACTGGGAAACTGCATCCCATTCTTTTTCCTAACAGAAAAATGGGAATAGGTTTCCTTTAACTAGTGGAAGGGTCTAGACTCTAAAAAGGTTTTTATTATTGTGTGCCTGGGGTCCTTAGGTTTAGACATTTATCTTGTGGCAAACCAGTAGGGAACTAGAAAGGCAGTATTTTGCAACTCCTAGACCCCCAGCTCTAAATAATGACTCCAAGCTGAAATTGAAGCAGGTGCATCATCTCCTTCATTGTGTCACTTTTAGCACAGACATTATACTTTATGGGCCTCCACTATCCAAATAGTTTGTGCAACAGACCCTAAAAGTGGCGATGCATCAATCAATCAGTGGGGCTTTATTGCTCCAACTTTCTTTACAGGAGGCTCCTAAGCCATATTATAATGCAGGATGAGGAGCCCAGCAGAATACAAATGCCCTGGGATGCAGCCCCATTTCTGTGTGCTCCCTCCCAGGAATATCCCAGGGCATCAGTCACAGCCCAAAATGCATCCCTGGTGGAGCCTCGCTGCCTGTGCCCAGCCAGGCTGGCTCCGGGCCATGGATTCAGCTGGCCCTGGTGGCTTGCACAAGCTCCTGGGTGGGACAAGGTGGTGAAGAGGATGGAAAGTCCCAGAGGTTTGGCTGAGCTGGTTTTTCTGCCTGTTCACACCAGGAGTCTTCACCCATCAGCAGGAGGATTTATGTCCTAAGTGTGGGGTGGGTGAGCTGCACCCTCTGCTGCTGGGGTTTTAGCCTACAAACCTAAAACCTCTGGGGTTTTAACCTACAAACCTAAAACCTCTGGGATTTTAGCCTACAAACCTAAAACCCCTGGGATTTTAGTCCACATCACGTCCAGCAGTTCCTACTGGGTTTGTTTTGCTGTTTCCACTTTTTTGGCTGCTTTGGTGTGGAAATATCTCTCAGGCTTTCCATAAACATTGTGTGTGGGCATTAGCTTTGCCATCAGCAAGGACAGATACATCTATAGTGACACAGAAATAAATGCAGATATGGGTACAGCCTGCTTTATGGAAACACTACTGAAATCCAGGAATATTACACTGTTAGTGCAAGTGAACAAGTTATGGGTTATGACTTGGTTATTGCATGGAAACTTTGCAGTGCAGGCCTCGGGCTCTGGTGTTAATGCCTTGGTTTGAGCTGGCAGTGGTTATGTGAGGTGATTGGATCCGTGTTGGTGCTTTCATCAGGCACACACAGACAAATAAATCTTACCTTGGAGCTGTGTGCTGACATCTGCATAACTTTCTTTTATTGCCCGGTTCCCATACAGTTCCAAAGAGTAACTTAGGAAAGGAAATTTAAGGAAAAAAAGATGATCATGTTGAGATAGAAAAAAAGAATTTGGCACTTGAGTATAAAATTCTGTAGGTTATATTATATGGCATGTGCAATGCACAATTCAATACTTTGGATTCTTTTAAGGAGGACCTAAATTTGCTTAATGTTTTAATAAAAGTTGTTTGTAAATATGCACCCAGCATTTAGTTCTGCAAAACAGAATATTTTCTAATGTCCCTTCCCCAAATCCTCATGTTGCTTTTATGAGCTCACGGGGTTTATTATAATATTTGTAGTAGAAATCTCTAATTTGATAATTCTCTAGTGAGTTTAATGAGCCTGAAAAGTGACATTTAGAGCTAGTTTTCTCTTTGTGCTTTGAAAAATGAAATACAAGTAGTTATCAGTTAAATGAGATAATTACAGTGCTACTTTGCTAAAGGCACATATTAGTGATTTTTAGCTTGTTTCGCTTAATTAGAGCTTTACAAAATGTAGAGTGCCAACCTGCTAACAGACCTGTTGGAACAGTTACTGAGACTGTGAAATAAAACCAGTTGGTCTAAACAAGTCACAAAAAGAGACTGATGAAATGGCTGGCAGCTCAGGCAGAAATTTAAGCCTTGGCTGCATTAGAGCAGATGTAATAATAGCAGCAAGTAACCCATATTTTTAATTTTACTGATCTTTCTGCAATAATTATAAGAAACTTTTAATGTCTGTAATTAGAATGTTAGAGATAGGGTGACTTAGACCAGTGCTGCACTGTGAAAAATTGGATACTTACCCTAATTGAAAATTAATCACTTTTCATTACCAGGAAGGGATGCAGAGATTACTTTGAATGGGCTGAGATGCATCGTATGAATTATGGGCAAACAAGTTCATGTGGTTGAAGTTGGTGAGTTTGAGGTCAGTCTGTGCCAGGAGTACCTCTGCTGATGTAATGTGTTGGATAATGAAAATTGGGATGTATTTGTTTGGCTGGTACTTGCAGCCCAGAATTTTTGCTTTGCTGGAAGTTCTGCTGGAGAGGATCACTGAATTTTATCAGCCATCCCTCCAGAGCTGTTGTTTTAAACTTTAGCTGGGCAGAGTCACCTGCAAAGCCAGAGGTAATCCAACAAATTGATGCAGCTCTGCCAGAAGCCTCTGAGCAGGCTGGAGCAGTGAGGGAGGGAATAACCTGTGAGGTTTTTTCTGTGGGCAGGAATGAGTTGTGGGTCATCACCTGTTAGCTGACCCACGCAGTGGTTGTGCAGAAAAGCTGCTTTTCCCTGCTCATATCATGGGAGCTTGTGGAAAGGCAGCTCCTCATCCCTTGTAAACACTGAAATCTCTGGGGTTCAGGGGAGTTTGGTCTTTTCTTTCTGGCAGATCCACTGTGGACAAGGCAAGTTGTTTTTCTGTTTAGTTGAAAAAGATCTCATTTATCTCTTTTTAACCAGCCCTGCCCTTGTGCAGTGTGTCTTTGCTGATTTATGACTTTAACCACCATGTGTGGCCCCCTCAGCACCCCACGGTGCCTCTGCATTTCAAAGGTGGCATTTTATGCTCAAAAGATGATGTGAAAATGTCACCATCTTGCTACACAATTCTTCTCCTTGTGCACCTGTCAGCCATTCCAGCTGCCAAACGCAAGGGCAGCAGGCAAACAAAATCTGCTCCAGACATTATTTTGTAAGTTGGAAATTGCCTTTTGCCCAGATAGGGATTTCTCAAACCCTTCCTAATTTTAGGGGTGAGGAATGAGCATAACTGTGAGGGAGATGCTTCCTCTTGTGCTTGGCTCTAATAGCTTTGTTCTGGCTGCAGCAGGAAAGGTGAAATAGAAGCTCTGGCTGTCCCTGGGTCTCCATGTGCACAGCTGCTCTGTCCTGGCTCTGCACCTTCCTCTCCTGTCATTAGCCTGAGCAAGGATGTGGCTGCTCATGACTGGGTGATTGATGTCAAATGTAGTAGCAACATTAAATTTGTCTGAAATGGACAAAGAAAAGCATTATTCACTGTAAAAATCTTGTCTAAAGTTCCCATCTAGCCAGAGCTGCTCCTAAATTACATTTGTATGAATTTTAAAATGTTTTTTTGAATTTCTTGGCCCATGATTGTTCCCAAGGTCACAAACTCAGAAAGCTGGGAACTGAGGCTTGCGGTGAAAAATGTGCCTGTAATATATCTTCATATTTGCAAATGTATTTTATTGCTGTCCATATCCTGTGAGAAAAATCCAATGTTCTTAAAAGACAAGCACTGCTTGTTATAGAGACACTTATTAATGTTTATTAGAAACTCATTTCACTAACATCCATGGCTTTATTGGAAGTTCCTTAAGTAGCAAATCCAATTTCCTTTCTTATGCTTGTGCTTACTTAATTAACATCAAAAATTGAATGAGGCAAAACAAAGTTTGATATTCATTTTAATAAGTTATATAAAGTTAGCATAATCTCATTGAGGCCATTCTTCATCGCTCCAACTGCAGACACAAAGTGCCTTTGCAGCCGTTTGGGGTTTTACATCATATAGGTTAGATAACCTAGCAACTAATGAGAGAGCCAGGAGAGAAAGGAATTAATTTTCAAATAAACCCTTTACGGGCTGCGTTCCAGGGAGGCAGGACTTTGTGTGTGCTGGGCAGGGAGCTGGGGATGCTTGGGCATGGAAAAGAGCTGGGTTCTAATGCTGGGAGGAGGCGTTTGGCAGCAAATCTTCAGAAAACCATGCAGGAACCGCGTGTTTTGATGGCTGCAAGGACAGAAAATAGGGATCAGCAGTCAGAAAATCATCCAGGAACCACAGGTTCTGATGGCTATGAGGACAGAAAGCAGGGATCTGCAGGAATTTTCCAGTGACAGCACCTTCTGTGTGTGCGCCGTCCCGCCCCGCGGTGAGGTCAGCCCCACGCGTGCACCAGCTTAAGGCTGCTCCTGCTGCACTCCTATAAAAATATCCCCCTGATCATGTGATGTCTGTTGACCTTAGAACAAGCGTTATCATATTGGAAAGTAATGATAAAAAAATCCCCTACTACAGTAAAGCTATTATAAGCTGGAGTGTTTGTGCCATTACTGGGGAATATGGTATTGATTTTTTAATAAATTATGCCATAACCTACATTTTGGCCTTAGGTTAAAATTTAACACCAGAAGCAGAGGAAAGGTACAATGCAAGGATATCAGAACAATGTATTTTACCCCACCACAGACTTCAGCTCACCCTTGAAAATCAAGAGTGGTGGGGCCTTGGTCACCATTTGTGATGTCCCCTGTCCCCTGGCTCCTGAGCAGGACTGAGGACACAGAGGAGCAGCTGTGTAACATCAAATAAGTTTGGCTGCCCTGCTGCCCCATTTCTCTTCCAGATTTTTTCAGATGGAAATTGTGACTGTTCCTTAGCTATAAAATAATCTTGCTCCAGTAGTGCTGAATGTCAACAAGAAACGTCTCAGGAGTAATTTTATGGAAGCAAAAGAAAGAAAACCCAACCCTATAACCATTGTGATATTTTGATATTTCAGTGAAACATCTTTTTGTGTGAAAGTAGATGAAGGTTTCTTTCTAACTTTCATTTTTCAAATTTCTTCTTAATTTTGGAAGGAAAAATTAATGTCCTCAATATTTTTACTCTATCTTTTTTTCAAGGAAGGGGAGTAAAATATTTAAGGGAGAAAGGAAGTCCTACATTATTCTTCTTGTGGCTAAATATAAATATACACGTAAATCTTGAGCTGTATCACAGGTAATTATGCAGGTTAATGGGGATGAAACCCAAGAGTGTTTGCTAGAAGGGCTTTCAGTGCAAACCAAAAGCAGTGTGTGGATCTGTGTGTATCAACATTCAGCTCAGAGACAGAAGGTGGGGAGAGACAGACATTTCTGCTTTGGATGTGGACCTGCTACTCCTGTGTTGTAACCTTTACTCCTGAGACAACTATTTCAAAAGCTATTTTTGCCTCCCATTTTCTACCCAGTTAGCATCAAACAGCTGCTCTTTTCCTCATCATTCACAGGAGCCCTGGCAAGGGGAGGTTTCCTTGGTGGTTCTGAGGGTATCACTCCTTTACACCGACGCGTCCTTGCATGGGACAAAGGTGCCATAAGTAGGTAGGAAATTATTGCTTCAAAATGATGGAATAAATATTTTTGATGCAAGTACTTGTGCTTATACTTTCCCTCTTCGTGTAGCAGAGAAAATTCAAATGTGTAAATACCATCACTGTGAATATTCTTATCTCTGAAGATGCTCTAATTTGCAGCAGAAAGTTCATGAATGTCTGCAGGTCAGATCTCTGAACTCAGCACCCACAAGGAGGACAGGACACCCTGAAGTGGAAGTTAGTGAGGGATACATCCAGATCTAGCACAATTCTGCCACGTGGTGGGATTGTGCAGCAGGGTGAGCTGCTGGGAAAGCAGCTGAGCACAGAAAGGGAATGAGTGACCCAGGAGAAGGACACTTTTCCAGAAAAAGAAGAACTAATGGGTAGAACGGAGATGGAGTCACCAGCCCCGCAAGAGAAAGCATATTTCCTGTGACACAGATACCTTATTAATGCTCTACTGACAAGGGGATTAACTCTCCAGGATAACTGTTCCAGCAGTCTGCAATCACAACAGTGTTTGTCTCCCTAAAACCTGCATCATCTCTGCACAGATGCTTGGAGACTGCCATGGAAAATTTGCTCCCTCAAAGCAGGAATAAACTCAGACAATTTTTAGATACTTACAAAAATATCCTCTAAGTAAAAAATTTAAAAGTCTCCATTAGTATTAAACATTTCCTTTTCATGCAGTCAGTGCTGCCACAGAAAGAGAAATGTACCTCAGCTTGGCTCAAGCTTAAATTCCCTCTCTTCTTGTACTCTTTAAATAGATTGTCAGCTTAAGAGACTTGTTGCTGCTGATGATTGAGATCCATGATCCATCTAAAAGAGCTGGGAAATTAATGGCTGTTTTTCATATCCTGATAATCACACTGTTTTATGTTCATCCCAGTGCTAAACCTGGCTTTAATGGAGCTGCTCCTGACTTCCTACACTTGTGGAAGAGGGGATGGAGGGGCTGCTGGCTTTAATGAAATCAAACAGCTCCAACAAAAGACAGGATTTTTCTTTTTAAGACACACGTGCACTTGTGGAGCTGTGCTACTTTGAAATGCCTGGCTGGAATATCCGAGACATAACACTCTAAAATTTAAAATCGTGTTTGAAAATTCATACTAATTAAAAAGGGACATCTGAAGCCAAACAGAAAAATCAATGAACTTACCGGTCCTTCCTCAGTTAAGTAACATAATTTGTTCAATTTGTTTTATGTCTCTAAGTGAGGAACCTTTTACTCACTTTGATTCATGGACAGAGGTTAGAAAATGGTACAGTGGAAAGGAAATTAACATTTAACCTGCCCACCTGCATATCCGAGCTGATGTCTCAATGTGGTGCAGCTGTGAGTAAATTCTTCCAATAAAATAGACACAGTGTCTGTAATATTCATTCAGCTACTTGTGCCTTCAGGAGAGTTCAGACAGTTTTCTGGGTATTAGAGACCAAATTAGGAAAAAGAATCTGTGCAGGATGTGTTGTTATTTGACATAAATCTGTATTTTTTAGTTAAAATGTAAGGGGTTGCATTGTTAGTCAACACACATCACTGCAACTTCACAGACTTAAACCCTGACAGTGCCTATGAAAATTGCTAATTTGCAGTCTGGAGACTAAAAATTTGTTCAGAAATACAATTATTTGTTCAGAATACAATTATTCAAGGAGAGGCAATGACGGAGCAAAACTGGTGTTACTCCACATGGTTGTGCAAATTAAACTTGAACTCTCCTCACTAATGTCAGTCCATGATCAGACCTATGTATGAGCAGACTTGAGGCCTTCTGCATGTTCTTCCATTCCCTCTAAAAGCACATTATAACAGGATTGAGCCAACAAAAAATACACTCAGTATGATCACATGATATTTAGTTTATGTAATGATCGAGGTTTTCCTTCAACAAATGGCACGTGGGACACCTGGTATCAGAAAAAGAGCTGCATCTGTTGCTGAGAGAGTGGCTAAGAGTTTAAAATAAAAGTGCAGAATAGGTTTTTGATTCCATTAGGAGGTCTAAGGATCCTTCATGATGTCCCTCAATCTTGTTAGCACTTCATTACATCTTGTCAAACGTGTCTGCACTGCAGCCACAGTAAAGGTCAGCCCAAGGCATCTGAAGTACACCAGAAACCTTTCAGTTTCTTGATTTCTGTTGTGTTTTTTTTTAATTATTATCTTATTTTTCAGAAGAACAAAGAGGGATTGTGAGCCAAGCATTTTCCAATGCGAAGCAGAAAATGGAATAAAAATAATAAATCCAGCTTTTTTCCTTGCAAGCTGTAGTTTGCCATCCCCACTACAGAAAGTTGTGGCTTTGGATTTTTGACTGTCATGCTGGAGGTACAGCTTTATTTATTTATTTGTGGCCACCATTGCCATGGAAGCAATTGCAATACCACACATCCTTGATTCTGGCATCTGAGGGATGATCAGACAAGAAAAGGAAGGAGATGACCAGTTATGAAAGAAGAAAGCTGTTGTTTACACTCAGTGATGTCAATAATCAGCTGTGATGGGGGGAAAAAGGCAGGAAAGGCCTGTAACACTTGAATTGGTGCTTTGAGAAAATATTATGGGTTTTTTTTGAAGTTTGTCAGAGTGAGACTGTGTTTAATAAGTAGGAAGATTAGGGTCTTTTTGTATTCATGTTTTTGCTCCTTACCTGGTTATAGCAGCTGAATCTCAGAGTAACAAAGAGAGGTTCACAAGGTCTGATTTACTTGGAAATTTGAGGTCTGACTTCCTGGGAAGCTGGGGAGGATAAAGGAGCCTATTGCTGCTGTAGAGCATTTCTGAGAATGGCTGCAAGGTGGGACAGGTACCAGCCACTGCTGCAAGCAGAGATGCTGCCTATGGATTAAAACCCACAGGAGCTTGAATTTACCCAAATATCTGTCTAATTTTGTGGCCTTCACCGTCCTCCTTGGTACTGCTGCATTCTGTGCCACACTAACCATGTGCTTTCAGAGATTAGGATCAAGAGCTCAGTCCCAATCCCAGACAAAGCAGTTTTGTGTTACCCCAACAACACTTGACAGCCTTAAATCAGCACAACTGTCCCATAAGGGACTCCCTGCACATCTCTGGTGGAAGAAGGTGTGATCATCCCTCAGGCTGCTGTATCTGGAGGCAGAGCTGCCCTCCAGACTGAGCTCTGCCTGTGCTCAGCTCCTCACCTGCTGCTGGACACTGTGACCTGGGTGAGTTGGAGTTGTGTGAGGAGCAGGTCTTTGCCAGCACAGTTACATGTGCTGAAACGAGTTCTGGAGCAATCCCACGAGCAGGACACCTTCAGATCTGCAGGGTGGTGGCTGTGGCAAGCAGGGCCACAAGCCAGGGATAGTTCTCCCTTGTCACCTTGAATGAAGTGTGTGGGTCCCTTCCCATCACTGTGCTGAGTGGAGAGATTTTGTTTCTCTTTGTTTGTTTTTAGGGTAGTGCTTGATATTCTGGGTGCAGACTCTCACCAGTATTTATGGGCCCTATTCCTACAGAAATACTTTGAGGATGTGGAATGTAGAAAGCAAAAAAAAAAAAAGTAAGATAATGTTAAGATACAAGACAGTGGCAGCACCTTCTACCGTACAAACACATTTCTGTTTCAAATGGGTTTTGGTTTTGTTCCTTTGTAACTATTATTAGAACTAATTTCAAGATAGTAGCTTCCAATGCCTTTTTCAGAGAGAGACGTGGAGTAAAGTACCTGTCTGTGGCAGAAAAGGAAAAAAAGAGAGCTGCAGAATGGAGAATAATGGTGTTTGAACCTAAAGGAAAAATGCTGTGTATGTGCCGTTAGATGCAGCTTTTTTGTTTGCACTTCATTTGATTATCAGTATTTTCAGCCATCTCACGCATTAATACATCCCTGCAGGGAGGGGCAGGGTTCATAGCCTTTTCAAAGCAGCACTAATGAGTGCCTTTAACTTAATAAAATGATCATTTGCCAACTACTTACCATAATGTGAACTAGATGCTTTCAGTCCAGAGATTAAAAGGAGTTTTCTTTGCAAAAGCACTGTAGTTGCTGCTACTGCATAAGTCATAAACAGATATATATAGATATATAGATAATGCTCATTGGTTATTGTTTGTGAAATCTTGAGATGTCTTAAAATAGGTTGGAAGGAGTTGTTAGGGTCTATATTGTTTCAATAATATATGGATTATCACTCTCTAAATACGCAATGACATAAAAGGCAATAATGCCTTTTATGGATCCCATGTGGCCTATTACACTAATGATCCATGAATAATGGGGTCACGGGATGAGTTTTGAACAGTGCCTTTCTTTGTTGGTTGTTTTTCTCATTTATTTACCCAGGAAAATTCAGTTTTAAGTGTCTGCTTTTCAGCAAGGTCCTACCATTTACTGAGTTTTCCTGTGAGTTAATGGATGCCAAAGAGGTCAAGTGACTTCCCAAAGGTTACACAATGAGTCACTGAATTTGTCCAGGATAAAATACAAGAACCTCTGAGTTTTCTGTCTCTGGCTCTGACTGATGTTAAAGCAAAGAGATTTCAGATCAGCCTGACCTCTGATAAATCTCTGTTCCTGCTTTGAGAAGCAATCACAGCTTGGTGCTCACTGGAGAAATCTGAAGCTCCTGGAGGAACATTTCCCATATTTCTCAGGGAAACAACCAGAAAGAGCAGGAGTGATGCAAACAAGCTGCTTTGGACCCCGTGACAGAGATTCTCTCTTAAATAAACCCAAACAACACAGAGTTAAATAACACACATGAGCCCAAACCCACAGTTCACCCAATGCCAATCCAAAACAAGAGACTTTGTTTGGAACTCTTTATGTTTCCCACCTCCCTGCAGTGGTGTTCCTTTCACTTCAACTGGAAAACCTCCACGTTATTCCTCTTGGATAAGGAGTAGGAGCCTCCTCCTCCTGAGGAGAACCCTGGCACTGCTCCTGCAGGCCCTGTGGAGGTGGAGGCTCAGTTGCAGAGGGTGAAGTGTGTCCTGGGGAGCATCACCAGCTTGTTCTGGGTGCATTGCTGGAGATGACAGCAAATAGACAGAACAGAGATTCCCTGATAGAACAGTAAATCCCTGTTCTATCAACACTGCTCTGGCCTCCTGCCTCCTTGTCAAGCCTCTGCCAGGAGGAGAAGGGTTCCTGTGCTGAGCTGAGGTTGGGAGCTGAAGAGTTCCATGCCCTGGGCAGTTCTCTCACCTGGATACTCCCCTGTTTGCTCAGCTACAAAAATGAGCCACCTTTTGGTGCCTCGTCTCTCCTGGTTTTGTGAGTATACAGAGCTCTCCAGCTCCAAGGGTTCATTATTATTGTTTTTATTATTTCCAACTGCAGAATATTATTTCATGCATTTAATGGAGTATAAAGCAATTACAGAATGTAAGGGACTACGGAAATACAGAAAGATCTGCCTGGAATAATAATTTGATTCTGAAACTTTGTTCCTTAAAGACTTCAGGGTAGAATTGTAGTACAACATATGAGCTTATAATGAAATGACTCCCATTACTAAATGGGACTAAATGGACTAAATGTCCTTTTTTGTCTAAATGGACAAAACGTACATAACACATGGAAAATTTTCATTTAATTAGCAAATATTTTGTATTAGGGTATAGCTGTCAAAGTCTAATTCATCAAACAGTGCTCAGCAATGAGCTGGAAGAGTTTCTAGCACCTGTACTTCCATATTTACACACCCCTGAGCTGGAAATCCTACCAGTTGTTTATCTGAAAACACATCAGGTGGGTGCTGTTGCTCGTGGGTGTAGAAACATTGCAGAATATTCCTGAGGAATCAGACAAGGCTGCATTTCAGCGCTGCTGACATCTGCTGTTGTCTGGGGGGTGGCTGGAGCACACTCAGGGAAAGGGGCTGAGCGTGTTTGAGCTGTTTCAGCAGGGAAGGAGGTCACAATTAATTAATTAACGATGCTCACGGTTCCTTAAGCTGTGCCTACGCTGTGTAAACACTCTGCTCTTTGCTTGCTTTGCCTGGGCTCCGAGCTGCTGCCGCCTGTAAGAGCTCAGTGCCCACAACCATCTTCCTTAAAAATGGATTTTAGACCCGCAGTGCTGGGCAGAAGTCACACAAAGCCTCGCTGACAGCCCGTTGCACACGCTGATCAAGGCACTGCCTTTCAAACAGTTTGGCTTATAATTATATCTTTACAGCTAACTGGGCTATCCAAATGATTTTCCCCTCTTCCCCCTCCCCAAGTCCACTGACCTGTGGCTAATGAGATTTGTGTTTCGATTAGTTGTAGAACATAAATTAACTAATCAATGAGAATGGATTCACATCCTTTCTTGTAAAAGAGCTCTGCTGCAGTGATCTGTATTTAATATTCAAATCAATTTCAAATTCTCAGGATGATTCTGCTAATATGGCAGGCTGGGACTCGCAGCATCTGTATCCTTGCCACAACCTGTAAATATGGGATGTTTATGGAATTGCCCACTGACCTCCAAAGCCTTCTCTGGTCTCATTGATTTACTATTTCACTTAATAGTGGTGATGAGAAGCTTAGGGGCTGGCAATGAAGCTGGGAAAGGCACGGGAGAGAACAATTTCCCTCCATTTACAAGGGTGTTAAGACTAAGCAGAAGTCCCAGGACTTTGAAAAATGCTGTCTGGGTTTAGTCTGAACATTTTGGGTCCATTTTATTCCACCTCAAAATTCCCCTATTCTAGGGAAGAGAGTGAAAAATGGTTATTACCAAAAAGCACTCTTCTAAGGATGAAGTTCTTTCGTTTGCTTTCAAGGTAGAGAGAACTTTATCTTTTGCCTTGATGTAACTGTCTCATCTGTACAATTAACCAGCATCTTGGCATAAAATGTGAAAATTTGTACAGTCTTCAAAGCATCTGTGGCCTTTATGGTACAAGTTCTGTTAGTACTGAAGCCACAGAAAATTAAATGTTCCCCAAAGAACTTCCAGATGTGTTTTATTCTAATAGGGTCATTATACAGTAAATTAAAAAGCAGGGTAAATGGAACTGTAAAATTTAAATTAGTCTAAAACCACATCTCTTTGCTTTGAACATTCATTTGTGGGGTTGCATTTGCAATAAATGTGAATTAGGCAGCTGCAATAACTGTTAATCATATATTTATAAAATAGTAATGAGGAAATGAATAGCAGAGTAAGACAGCTGCACATTTCTCTAATAGTATGTCAACTGTGAACATAATAAGATGTGGAAAATTGTTTGGTGTTATGCTGATAATGCAGCTGAATGTAAGAGATCACTTCAACCTCTTAACTTTACAGGAAATTATATATAAAATCCATAAAAAGCCATAATAATACATTAGGCCTCTGAATTGTAGTCAATGTTTTTCTTTGCTTTGATTTTTCTGAAATGGGCCATACTTTTCCCAAAGTAATCTGCCAAAGATCACTGAGCCTTTTGTTTCAGTCCGCACTTTATTCACCATCTTGCAGTTTCATTTAAAAGACAGTGCTTCTGAAAGCCAAGAGTGATCTCGCCTCCCTGCTCCAGGAATGCTCTCACATCCCTCTCCTTGAAGAGTTTTGCCTGGTCTTGAGCATCTCACCTCTGTGCGGAGAGCAGTGATTCAATTCACACAAGATGGGGAATTTAAATTTGACACATATATATATATATATGAGAGTAGTAAATGGTTGGTGACACGGCCTGAGGGGCATCTGTCTGTCTTTCCCAGATATGGTAAAATTATAAAGAGGTCAAGATAATTGCTAGAAACAAGCCAAACCACCTAAACCCAAGAAATAAATGGAAATCTTTGAACAGCCCTTTAGCTCTGCTGCTTGCTCCAGCAGACGTCGCAGCCTGCCCTGGTGCCAGGTGCTGCTCTCCTGCACTCGCAGTTTTTAACCAGCCTTAATTGAATTTTGCAACAGGATTGGGGTGAAGAGGAGAATTACAAAGCTAACAGGAAAAAAATTAAGCAAGTGCTGGGCTGCAAACTGCCAGGCAGGGAATAGGTGCTAAATGTGTAATGGGAAGGCTGCCACGGGAAATGTCACTTATCAAAGAGGCAGGACTTTGCAGGGAAAAGCAAAGGAAGGAAATGAGGGACTCAGTCCCAGCGCTGGCTGATGCTGCTGGGAATAGCTCCTGGGATTTCAGGAGCTGTTCACTGGGATGTGGCTTTGGAAGTTGGGTTAAAACCCCTCAGATTTAGCCCATAGCTGCAGATGCTGGGTAGAGCTCAGCAGGGAGCGTGGGGCTGCCTGATCCCCAAAGCAACACCACAGGGTAGCAAATAAACCCACATTTCATGGAAAAACCCCATGGACTGTGCAGTGAAATCATGGGTGATCCGAGTGTACATTGTGTGATTTTACTGTAAATAGTTTTGTCTGGTTTTACCACTAAAGTTTCTTGCAGTGCCACGTTGCGATGTATTTGTGATTTTTTTAATGCACTTACATTTTGAATGACACAACCAGCCCCTCTAATTTTTTAAAATACAGAGAGAAAGGGAGACTGAAGATCTTATAATCATCAATTTCCCAGACTAAAAGCCTTTCAGAACACAGAACCCACGACAGACTTGAAAAGTCAGTCAGAGAAGGAGGAATGAACCCTCTCTGGGCAGAAAAGACTTTTCAATTAGTCCTGTGTGTTTAAGGGTGAGGTGAGGGGCCACCAGAGGTCTGGGTGGCCTGGCCAAGGTCAGGAGCTCTGCATCACCTTCAGCCCTGTTGACCTTCTGGAAAACCTTTCTGGGCACTCACTGGACATAACCTTTAGCCTTCATCAAGCTGTTGCTTTTAATAAAAAGGCTTTTATTATTTTATTTTATTTATTTTATTTTATTTGATTTTATTTTATTTTATTTTATTTNTTTTAATTTTTTTTTTTTTCAGATGGAAGATGGCACAAATCTTTTTGGGCATCTTAAAAACTATAAAGCTATCACACAGTGGCCTGATAGGAACAGAAAGTGTCCTTGGTGTAACCTTATTAAAAGAAATATTGTTCATACAACATCACCACATTATCCTGAGCTCTCACAAGAGGCAGAAAGAGGGACACAGGGTACAGATGGAGATATAGATATACAGATGCATTCAGGTCGAATTTATCCTATAAAATTTTGGCCTTTTACATTCCAAAACAAAGCAAAAAATTGTTCTTATTAAATATAAATTAAAGGGTAAGCAATGGAAAATGGGTTGTTTTCAAAATCTTTCCTTTTTTCTTCCTTCTTTGAAACAGACGGTTCAATTCTCCAGGAGAAGCAAAGTTCAAGCTCTCATTTCCCACTGTACATTTCTGTGTTAGTGCCTCACAAAATAGCAGTTCATTTCTGGAAATCCTATTACTGTCCACACTCAAGCAGCAACTTTAACAGATACATCTGTTACCTGGCAGCTTCTTCCTACACAACTCCCACCTCTGAGAGTTAAAGCTTATAGTTTTAAAAGGAAAATTGAAATAGGCCAATTTTGAACAATGCACATTTTGGGGATTGGGGGAGAAAAAGAGCACAAGCCACTGTCAGCTACAAGAGCCTCATCTCGCCTTGCTTTCGGGTCTGGGCAGATAGAGAAAACAGAGTGGTGCATTATCATTATCTCAGAGATGTTTATTTGGTGTGTGGACACTCAACCAAAGAACTAATGCAATCAGAAAGTTAAAATATATGGGCTGGAAACACAAATTCATTAGACGTACACAAAACGTATGCTGCAGTGGATCTGTCATTTAAATTAGATTTTGACAATTATATGGATGGTCTGGTTGAGATGATATACGATTTGCTCACTTTATGCCATGATTTAATTACTGCAAAAGATGTGTGGAGTTAGGACCCTGTGGTTCTCTCACGGCCCCGACTGAAGTGGGGCTGCTCCATCTGTCATACTTGGTGTTTGCTGCCTGGAAGATTTTTGTGTGTTTACATATTTCTCTCTATATATGTGAAATAAATACAATTTTATTTTTCACCATGGAATTAGTATGTGCTTGCACCCAGAGGATCTGATGCAGATCTTTCCACTGATCTCAGCAGGGCTGGGCCTCGCTCCTTCCCTGCACATCACCCTTGAGGTGCTCCTCATGGAAACCACTTATTTTTTTCATATTCAGGATCCAAAGCAGAGCCAGGTGCTCCCCAGGCTGCTCCCAGCCAAGCCCAGATGTTTTTTACCTGTGCATGAGCCCAGCCATGCTCTTCCTTCCCATCCTGGTCCAGGGGAAGGAGGTGCTGGGATCCCTTCTGGGGGCTGAGCTGGAGCAGAGCCCAGACAGAGCCAAAGGAGAAATTGGGGATTTATTCCAAGGCCTCACTGGGCACACCTGGGCAGCACCAGAGCCCGGCTGGGCACACCCAAGGTGACCCCAAAATGGGCCCAGAATGGACAAACAGCCACCAGGGCTCACACTTGGATAAGTTCTGCCCCATCAGCACATTGCAGTTCAGTGTCCAGTTCCAGCTCCAGCTTAGGAAGCTCCATCCTCCTTGGTTTTCCTTCTCCCTTCCCCTTTGGTTTTGTTCTTGGGCCTGAAAGTTGCCCTTGGTCTCAAGCTGGAGAAGGAATTTTGTCTATTTTGTCTATTTTGTCTATTTTTGTTTTTTCTATCTGCTCTGTGAAGACAACTTAGTAGCACTTAATACAAAACATAAAATCAGCCACCAAATCAGCCCAGAATCTAAAAATGTAAAAGCTAAAACTTAAGGCATCACTGGGGCTCCATCTCCTCTCTCTTGGGATGCCGTGGTGGTCCTGAGCTCAGCTGGGCCGTTCCAAATTTCCAGAAACATCTTCTCCCTCACCACCATCCTTCCAAGAGACACCATCAGGGACACCCTGCCAGTGACTGGTGGGTCACTCTGCAATTTAGGCCAGCCCTGTGTGAGGATCTCCAGATTTTCCTACAAATCCTGCATGCAACCATTGCTCTGGTGGAAACCTTGCTGGTACCAAGAGGGTCTCAGCTCCTCCTCACATCATCCTTGCTCTTGCCTGATGTTCATTAGCAGCATTTATTCATATTTCAAACATGCATAAAAAATGCAGCATCAGGCACGAGCATTTAGACAGAGAAACGTTGGTGACTTCTCTGTCTGAGCGTTGAACACGTATTAAAAGCCCCCAACTATTAAAATGGAAGCATGATTTGATAACTTCTTGCAAATGCAGTAAATGCCACTTCTTACAAATGAACACTAGCAATCAATTTAATTTCTCAAATAAAATGATTAAATTGCCGTTATTGTGGAATCATTATTTTATTGCTAAAACCTTTTAAAATGTTAATTATTGTGCCCCTTCAAAAGCTTTCATCTTGTCTGACTTTGCTCTTATTGAAAAAAGTGTCTCCTGGTTGTGATTTGCAAATTGAATGAAAATTCATGCTTTACCTTTCCTCCCCCTTTCTCTCTCTCTTGCTCTCTCTCTTTTTTAACACCTGCAACTGTTTTCCTTGGCTGTAATATTTATATGAATTTAACTTTAATTTTTCTCTGCTTTCATCTTCAGAATTAGTCATATAAAGCATAGATCACGCCTTCTCTGCTGCTTTCCTGTTTATTTGCTTTAACAATAGATTCATTAACTAGATTTTGGTGCTCAAGCTATGCGGACACATCAATTTCAAAGGAGGCTTTAATGGCATTTCATATCTTTCTACATTAAGGAAGATTAAAGTATATTACAATACCCTTTACTGCTCTATTTTCTTCATTTTAGAAGTGGTCAGTTTTTAAATTTTTTTCCCTCTTTCTTTCATCTGCAGTGTTCAATAAATTGTCCAGGCCTTTCAGATGATAGTTACAGCAAATTGAGTTCCATATTACAACTCTGAACCATTGTTTAGCCCATCATCAGTCAGATAAAGCACTCCTATTCACACAGGACATCAAAAGAACAAATATATGTTCAAAGTGGCTAAAAAGATTACTGTGACTTGGATATATCATTTCGTTAATTGTTAGTGATTATTCTACTGGTTTAGAGGTGCTGAATTTGCTGACTCTGAGCTCATGCTTGTGATGTAATCAGAGGGGAATATATAGATATTCACGGCTGGAAATTACACCATTCAAAAAGGGTCAGGTCTATCATCTTCTAATAGCTGGAGGTGGACTAATAGCAACATTTTAATAAGAAGGAAGATGCAGGCTGATGTCTTCATTTCACTGGTGTGGAAAGGCGTGAAGTGCTCCGGGGAATTTCAGCCGCGCCGGGGCTCGGATCGGTCCGACAGTGCTGGTGGGTGCTGAGCCAAACTCAGCCCTGGACCTGCCCCAGTGAGAACTGGAGCTGTTTGCCAGGTGGGAATGGCTGAAGTGAATGCTCTGGGGTCCTGTGCTGCAGGGAGTGCTTTGGTTTGGGTGTGCTCAATGCTTTCCATCCCGAGCAATGACCCGGCAATCCCCAGGGGTGTTTGCCAGCACTGATGGGACCACACTGACCTGATGTCTGTCCCCACAGCTCCAGGTGGGATGGGGAGGTGTTTTACAGATATAAACCTGACACCCTTCAAGGTGCTGAGGTGACTAACTTACAGGCTGGAGAGAGACACCAGAGTATCTGTCCTTGAGTTAAAAACCCAGAGAAGGCAGCAGAGAAAGAAAAAAAAATAACCCCACCTGAATTTCCAGCTCCTAGGCACTCGTGTTTTCCTCCTCAACCACTGACACTTGAGTATCTCAATAAAAACATGCATATTTTCAGGAGATGAAATGAATACTTGGCAGGTTTCTGCTCTTCAAAGGTAATTTTGGGAATCTTGCAAATGCGAAAAACTTAAGGATGAAATTTTGAGCTGCAATTGCAGGCTGCATTTCTTTGCTCGTGTGTTTTACCCTGCACTGGGTAAAATGGAAAGGCAGCACTAAGAATGCCTGAGCATATGAGAGGCTGGAAGACAGATTTTCCAACAGAACAATTGCAGGGTGTAGGTTTTAGGCAATAAGCAGGTAGCCTCGTTCTCTCAAAAGAAGAAAGAAAATAATGGAAAACTGTAACATTCATTTGGAGGCCTCAAAGGCATAAAAAACCCAATTCCAACTGTTATAGGTCCCTGCAGGAGTCTACAAAGGAACTAAGCTTTTTAAGTAAGAAAACTAGATTTTGGCCCAGAGGGCCCTGTCATTGCTGCTTAATAGATGAAACTCTTTTGATACAAATATGCTGTTTACTTCTCAGCTTCAGCTTTCATAAAATATAACCTTTTTATGATTTACGACCCCTGAAAAAGTGCAGGATGGATTTTTAGCTCTGAATTGGTTGAATGTCAACAAGAAAAATATAGATAACATATAGAAATAGCAGGGTGTTAATGCCACACAAAATGATGAAATTATTTTTGTTTAGAAAAGTTAAGTTTGTTCTTAAAGTTCTTTCTGAGCGAAACTGAGGAAAGGGTTTGCTGGTAAAGCCAAGGGAGGTTTTACATGATGCAAGATGTTATGGAAGGTTAGGATGGGATATTGGGGCAGGAATTGTTCCCTGGGAGGGTGGGCAGGGCTGGCACAGGGTGCCCAGAGGATCCCTGGCAGTGCCCAAGGCCAGGCTGGACATTGGGGCTGGAGCAGCCTGGGACAGTGGGAGGGGTCCCTGCCCTGGCAGGGGTGGCACTGGGTGGGATTTAAGGACCCTTCCCGCCCCTTCCAGCCCAAACCATTCAGAGCTTCTCTGCTCCCTTTTTGCTTTAAGAGAGCATTTGTTTGCCTGGAAGTTGTAAAACCAATGACACAAAATTGAGATGTGGCTTCAGGAAGGGACAAACTGTCCCATGGGGCTGGTGACACCTCAGGTGTTGGCCCAAACTAAGTTTTACTCAAGTGACCACTTCAGATTCATTATTTTAATGGGAAATTAAAATTTAAAGACTTGTTCCAAAGCTAAATTTTTATAAAGACTCGTGTTATTTGTAGTGTCTATCAAAATAAAACTGAAAGTATCTCCCTTCTTTATTTGCCCAAGTTATTTTCTTTCCTCTTGACAACCATATTGATACCTATGGGCAAGTTGTAATATATAGACATGTTTTAATATATTGGCCAGTGATTAAAAAGAAACACAAATAAAATATTGGTTCTGTGAAATGAAAAAGAAAGTACAGGAGCTTTGAAGGCTGCGACACAAATGTAAAGATGAGAGAATAACTGTTGCCAAGAGAATTGCACATATTTTTTCTCACTGTTTTCTTCCTTGTGTTATCTTTTTTGCAGCTTCTTTGCTTGGTATTAACAATGTACTTGTTTTTCAGGTGGCTTTTCTTGTGTTGTTTGTGAACCTGCTGAACAACAACACAAAAAAAATGTTGATTTTTCTGGATGCTTGGGGAAATAGCCTGATCCCAGACAAATTGCCCAGGAAGTCTCAGAAATGACTTAGCCTGCCACAGAGGCAAGGTTGTAAAAATTGAAAAGGTTTTCACTTTTGACTCTTCCAACTATTGCAGAAAGAGACATTTGCTGGAGTATGGTCTCAGAAAACTGTCACTGAGCAAATTAAAATAACAAAAATATCCATCTGTGAACCCTCACACATCCAGCTTTCCTGCCTTGCTCTGTCAGAGGGAATTAATCAGCCAGGGTGTGCATGGTGTGCTCAGCAATGGTGCTGGTACCCAGCAGCTGCAGGGCTTTTACAGGAAATATTCCCAGGTACTGGTGCTGGAAAACACAACATTCCTCTGGTCTGGAAACTCTGCTCGTGTATTACAGGGAAAGAGGAAAGGAAATGAAGTGGATAGAAAGGCAGGGAGAGCAGGGGTGCTGGAGGACTGTCTGTCCTTCCCAGCTGCTCACACAGCTCTGGGGGATTTTCACGGGGTCTGAGGACAGGAGAACAACCTGGAGCTCTGATTCCCCAGTTCTTTGTGCAGCCTGATGGCCTGGCAAGGTCTCTGCAAAGCCACACCAAGGCTACCCAGGACAAGATGTTCTGCCTGAGACATTTGGGATCCTGGCCTGGAGCAGGGAAGCTCTCTTAATTTTAACTCTGAGTTATGAGGCTCGACTGTCCTAGGGGTGGTTGAAAGAAACAGGTTGAGCTGTCCCCTCTCCTGGAAGGTTTTAAGCACGTGGTTGAAGTTTAGTGTGTGGTTTAAATGCTTACCTGGATGCCTCTGCTCATTTTCCCTTTAGTCAGTCAATCAATATCTGCACAGAACTTTGACAATTCCATGAAGGAGGAGGAAGAAGAGAGGCAGAAAAACTGGGCATCACTCAGATGTTCACAGTTGCTTGGGAACACAGACAAGGCCAATATTTGCCTGAGGGGACCTTTGAAAGCACCAGACCAAAGAAATGCTGCAGGTCTGTAGCTGGCTCTTGGAAAAGTACAGAAAACTTTAGCTAACATTAATTTAGACACAATAATTTCCATTAAGAATACTTTCCAAATGTTTCACTGCAGCTGTTTCTCATGGATTGGCCTCTTCCTTAAGTGTATATACTAATGAAAACAAATCTATTCTATTCTATTCTATTCTATTCTATTCTATTCTATTCTATTCTATTCTATTCTATTCTATTCTATTCTATTCTATTCTATTCTATTCTATTCTATCTCACTGGAGAGGTGTTGGTGACATTATTTTTAACTGCAAAAGTGCATCTGATCTGCCCCCATGCCTTTGTACCTGACAGAATATTCACAGGACATTACAGTCAGCAGCAATATGTATGAGCTTGGATTGCATTCAGCCTGGAAATGACCCTCACCATGAACTCTATCAGCAGGATATTTTCATCCCTATCAGCCTTGGAGCTGTGAAAACAAGAAGGAATTCAGCAGCAGGGTGGTTTGTACCTATATGGGTAAGAGAAGGATAGAAAATATTACCTGTTCCTTTCAGGGTTAATCCTGCCCCTGCTCCCAGCCTTCCTTAGCCACCTCCCTTCCATATCTTCCTCTCACACTGATTGAGAATCTTTTTTGGGGTTGTTTGGGAACTATTTATGAGGAATGGGATTTTAGGAACATGCAGTTTGCTTGCAGTTATCCATGTGAAAGTGCAGGGTCTGGCCATTGCAAGGCTTTTTGAAGGATGTGCTGTAACCAGGATCACACATCGTTCCCAGTACACACTCAGCTCATCCACAAGCTGCTGGAGAGCAGGATTGAACTGCCATGCACAATCCCAAAGCCTGTAGGGCATCAGGCAGTGTTAGAGTGTTTCCCTTTGATGCTAGTTTTAGGTACAAATCATAACATTGGCAGGTGGAGCAAGGGACCCTTCCCTGAGTTTACATGGAAGACTTGCAGGAAAATTTACTGAATCACAGAAAATTTGCCAGCTTTTTTATCATTAAGAACTCATCCATGGCCATTTAAATTTACCTTTCCCAAAGTTTTCTCCTGTATCTTCAAATAACCAGCTGATTCTAACATTTACACCAAAAAGATGTTTCACCTTTCCTTCAGTCCTTTATTTTTCCTTTCTGGTGTACAGCAATTTTTACCTGGTTATTTCAAGGTTGCTTTCAATTGGGAAAAGTCTCTGCTTAATAAGGATTCAGCTAAAACCTCACATCTAAAAGCTGAATGCCAAATGGCAAATCTGGTGCTGCCATTCATTGGTACTGGGGGAGTTCATTTTACTTGGGGAGCTCCTTTAGCTCAAGGCACTGTGCTTATGTCCTGCTCAAAGGCCTCTGCAGAAAGAGGATTTACTTTACCTGTCTACTTGGAGGATTTCTGCTAGAAATTTGGTTGTGTTTCATTTTCAGATGGAAAAGCAAAGGACTATTCAGATATTCTCTTGAAGCTGTTCTGAAAAGTGGCTCATAATGACAGAATCATCAAGTCACACGCTATTTTCTTTCCATAAATCTGGCAGTGGAAATATTACAGGTTTTCCTGGTCTTTATCCTCTCTCTTGCTGCAGTGAGGGTGTCAGACTGGCTTTGGCTTCTGTGGAATTCTAAATGTTGGAAATAAAGTGCAGAGCACAGAGTGCTGCTGCACCTCCTTCTCCTTAGAGACTGGGATTAGGAATAGCAACTGGTGGGAGAGAAGGCTCATTCCAGCATGGGTTGGTGAGGAGGATCCTCATGCTCATTGGAAAGGGTTCCTTAAACTTCAAGGAACATGAAGGATGACAAACCCTTTGCAGCCAGGCAAAGAGGGTGAACATAAAATTTGGTGTCGAATGTTTGGTCCTGAATTTTTGCTGCTGAAATTTATTTTCTACTGAAATAAACTGGAAGTTATAGGAGTGTGTGATCTGCTAAGTACCAATGGAAGGACGAATGAAAACCAACAAAACTAGTTCCATAGAATTTCAGAATGGTTTGGGTTTGAAGGGACCTTAAAGGTCATTTAATTCCCAACCCTCTGCCACAGCAGGGACAACTTCCACTGTCCCAGGCTGCTCCAAGCACATTCCAACCTGGCCTTGGGCACTGCCAGGGATCCAGGGGCAGCCACAGCTGCTCTGGGCACCCTGTGCCAGGGCCTGCCCACCCTCCAGTGAACAATTCCTTCCCAATATTCCATGTAGCCCTTNGGCACCCTGTGCCAGGGCCTGCCCACCCTCCAGTGAACAATTCCTGCCCAATATTCCATGTAACCCTTCCTGCTTGCAGTGGAAGCCATTCCCCCTTGTTCCATCACTCCAGAACCTTGTCCAAAGTCCCTCTCCAGCTCTTTCAGAGCCCCTTCAGGTGCTGGAATGTTCTGAAAAGTCTCCCTGTACATCTTCTGGATCAAACTGAGGCAAGCAAGGGTTCCATCTTTGCCTTTTCACAGACTATGCTTTTCTTTGAAAAAATAAAGGAAAATAAACAAATGGCTTAGAAAAGATTGCTCCTGCTATCTGTAAGAAGTCCATATAAAATCAATCAGGCTCCTTGTTCTGGAATAATATCTGTTTTTCCCTGGCTTGGAGATGGTTTATTAATAAGAAGAGCTGGTGTTTACGAGGCAGTGAGTGTGGAACCAGGGTGGGGTTTAAATTTTGAGCATGATAATGACCCCTCAGCAACTCCCAGCTTAGAGACTCCACCACAACACTCAGAGTGTCCCGTGCAGCCCAGGTTCACTCCCGGACTGAGGTGTCCATGGAGCGGGAGGGGACAGCCCTGGGGCATTGCTTGTTCTGCAAGAGCTGCTTGGGATTATTCCTCCAGACAGACAACTTCTAAATCTGGCTTTTCCTGAGTGTTGACACTACATTTGGGGCTGGTTGTGTTTACGTGAGTGAGTGTGAGCAAATGCATTTTGGCAAGAGGACAAGCCCCCTTTGTCCCAGACACAAACCTGGCCAGAACCTGGGGTTGTTTTTTTTTCCCACATGTAATTCCTAGCCAAGGCAGTGAAATCTGCCAGATTTATAAATTCACTGGTCAGAGATGGAACTGGGTCAGTATTTAAAGGTGGTAACTGTGATTGATCCTATAAAACACAGCACAGTTTGCATCTTCAGCACAATATGACCTTTTTTTAAGCTGTGGCCTTTCCACAGGTCCATTGAGCTCAGTGTCCAGTTGATTCAATTCCTTATGTGATCTGAGTCAACATCCATGCTGTTCATGTGGACCTGGTCAGTGCCAAAGAGCTGCACCAATCTGAAACCTTCACTGATATTTCTGGGACTGTGATACCTGAAGTGACACGTAAGTTAGCATGAATGGAGATTTAACATTTTTGTTTTGGAGGAGTTGTCCTATTTTTGTCCCTTGTTTTTGCTTTTTCTGTATTTCTCAGGTTTAACTGTCATGTGTTCATGGTTTTTGTATGTTTAGGTTCTCTCATTTGCTAAAATTTATGTTTACATATATTTATATTTATTATTTATATATATTTGCTTATATTTATATTTATGACCAAGAATGCATAAATTTGTAAAAGATAACATTTTTCACCCAAAAGGATGAAGTCTATAATTCACAGAGCTCTCTGTAAAGAAGTATTTACTAATATGGGGCAGTACCTAAATACTTGGGGGAAAAAAATGATGTGTTAGAGTTATCCCAAGGGAATCACACTTATTTAATACCAACAGTGAATTTGGTCAATTTTTTTCATGGCTGTTTTTGAGCCAAAGCAAATGTCCCAAAATATTTGCTCATGGAAGAAGTCCAGGTGAACTGCACAATCTATCTGAAGGTTTTGCTTTGTTTTGTGTGGTGTTGCTGGGGATCGGTGACATCACCAGGTCACAGGACAGATCCTGTCAAAATCAGGGTGAACTAAACATTTGCAACACAGCCAAGGGTGTATATGGTTATTATTACTTTTTCAAACATTCCTCCACATTTGTGAAAATTAAACAATCCTTTAATATGAAATCATGGTTAGAACTTCATGAAATTGGTATGTATTACCCATGTTTCACCACTGCAAGTCCATTCCTGATAATGAACTAATAGAAAGTGTGAGACTCTTCTGTTGATTGTTTCTTGGCCTGGGGAACACAAGCAAGGCCAGCCTTAGCTCAATCCTGCACAATTACCACGCCTGGTGTCACTAATTGGCATTTTAACAAAGAGATCCTGGGCAGGTTTTAGTCCACTCCAAAGCTGGAAGCATCTTTTCATCAGAAATGGTGCCACACTGGTGTCCTTTCACATGCCAGCATTTCCTGCTCGCCAGGGCTAACCAAGGTAAAACCCAATTTCTGCACAATTGTAATTTAAACCCGTCCAGTCTGTCTGTGGCTCTCACTCTCACAGTGCACTGGGGCATTCATAAACGAGATTAAAGCAGTCACTGGCTCACAGATCTCTCCCATTCCTTTGCACTGATATCCTGGAAATCTTACATTTATTTCAGGCAATTTCAGAGATCACTTGTAGAGAAGCTGGAAATGCTGCTGTGGCAAAATTGACAAATAACTTACCCTGAGAATTTCCAGTTCTCTTCTGCTGTTGTTATTTCCTGTTGGACTGAGACCTACAATCACTTGCATGTGGGAGTAACAAGCATCTTGCATATATTTACTCTCTCTTGGAAACATTTGCAGCTGGAGGTTTCTAGAGTAACTGCAGCTCAGGCAGGATTTTTGTTCTCTTTGCAGGGGAAGTGCCTAATTGTGAGCCTGAATCTGGGCCTTACAGTAGGAATAATATCTGTATAAAGGAAATGCTGAGATGAGTAATAAAGAGCAATCTTCCTGTGAGTAAATAAAAATTACAAAAGGAAACAATAATCAATACATTTTATAGTTCAAGAGTTCAGCACATGCTGTTTCAGTACAGTACAATGGATGGGCAGCCTCTGTGGATTATGAATTCCCACATTTATGTGGAAACAGAAGTAAATAACTGAAACAAGAGTCATGTTGCAAGAATGTAAAACCAAGCTGGACTTAATGGTGTGCTATATTTAAAAGAGTGATGTGATCCAAGGAGTATTCACTTTATCTTTCCTTTCAAGCTTGGCTGCCTGCAACCTGCCAGGACCAGCTAATTCAAAAGAAAGCATTTTTCTCTATTCCAATCGCCAATAAAACACACTATGCACTCCACTTTGTCCCCCTGAGTCCCAGAGCCTGGTGTTACCAAGCATAAATGTGTTAATGATGTAAATAAACTGCTTTTCTCCTTTGAGCTGGAAGATCCATTGCTTGGATCAGGTAGAGAAGAAGGGCAGGGCAATGCAGCGATGTAAAACCCTCCTGCAATTCTTTTTTGGAGGGAACAGATGGCTGAAAGCATCTTGCCATCTTGTAAAACCTTTCCTCTTTATGAGTCAGGTATAGAAAGACCATCAAAAGCCTGGTCTTGGATCACCTATTCAAAAGCAGATTTTGTGCATATTTCATCACCTCTCATCCTTCCCAGTTTCTCCCTCTTCTCCTGCAGCTCAAGCTGCTGTTTCTGCAATGATCAACCAGGGACAGACCTCCAGCTTTGGTCTCTTCCATCTCTCCATCAGAGGAGTGATTGAATGAAGCCATCAGTGGTTCCCTTAAGCAAGAAGGGTATTGCAGAGGGTTTGAAATGGTTCATTGGCTTCCAGCCTGGCTGCCATGAGATCTCCTGGGCAGGCAACACTCAAAGGGTTTGCTCATCCCCAGGAGGAAAGCAGGGCTGGATGGAGCCTGTGACACCTGGAAATGGAGGTGCTGGTTTGCCCTGATGAGGAGCCAATGTTCAACAGCAATTTGGGCTGGAAAGGCTGGGCAGTAAGCCTGGCTTTTGTATAACTAAAAATCTCATTAGCATAGGGTTACAGGCACCTTGCAAGGGAAGAGGTGAAACTCTGGTTTGGTTAAAATGTTCCTGTTCTCAGAGATGGATCAGTTTTGCTCTGGGAGATGGTCTGGTTCCAAAGTGGGGAGTCTCATGCATAATGTGGATTTTGATTTGATGAAACACGTCCAATTTTCCAGGTTAGCACTTGTTTTCTCCAAGAAAGCCTGTATCTCCTCGTCCATTAATGGGCTAGGCTTGTACATCATGTCCATGTGATAATGCAACCCAGGACATTATATATGAGAAAAATTCTGGCATAGATGTACTTTGTAAAACCTATATTAAAAAAGCTGTAATTTAGAAAAATGGTTCTTGCAGTGTCACGTTAAGAATGAACAATTTTGAATAAAAAACACCACAAAAAGGATAAATTTTGAGTGCTTGGCTTTGTCAGACAAATACTATCCTTGTAATCTTCATCAAAATCAATCTTATAGAGATAGTAACAGTTGTGCCCTTGTTCTAATATAGCAGAGCCATTTTGTTAATTCCCCTGTATTTTGTGAGGTGCATGGAAAATAAATTTTATGAGCAGGTGCTGGCTTACTTTATATGGGAAGTATTAAATTTGATACCACTTTCCTTTAATAAGCCCAGATAATGGCACAAAATCTGAATCTATTATCACAAGGAAGAAAGTAACAAGGACAGAAAACGAAACAAATGTAATTTTTTCTTATTACAACGCTCACATTTCAAACTTGTGGAGTGTCTGTGCTTTACTTTGTAATAACTACTCTGGCTGCATAATGCCAGGGTAGATATTGTTTAAAAAAAAAGAAGAAATCACTGATAGCCTATTCAGGGCTGTGTCTTTGTGTTCTCATGGCAGCCCGTCTCTTAAAGTAGGTTGAGTTGAACAACTACCCAGCAGGTGAAAAAAATATTCTGCTACCAGCATATTGCAATCTTTCACTAAATGGTTACCAAATAATCCTATGGAGTGGTGAGCCAGGAATGTGTTCCTACCTGCTGGCAGATATCTTTGCAAAGTGTGAGGCACCAGCGTTGTGTGGGTACAGAATGATGCTTTGCAATAAAACCCTGAGCATTTCCTCGGGTTCCCTTTCTCCCCCAGCAGCTGTAACGTGCTATGAAAATCAGCCAGCAGAACTAACACAAATGACACAGTAAACATGCAGGCAATGATTTTTTTTTTTTTTGCCCACAATACAATACAATATTAGCCATTAGCCTGCAAGCAATGCTGTTGCATTCATTTTTAGGGTAATTTTCACACCAATATGGTAAATGCAAGCCAGATCTCTCACCACGTGGTTTAATGGCTGAGTTCAGGCAAAGAGAGGAACTCTGATATTCATCACCAGATTTTTGCTGTCAGAAGTGATATAAATTTGTGTCCTGTGTTTTTTTTAATGGGAAATTAACACAGCTCCTTCATCTGAAGTGAATGGAACTTAGGTGAAATTAAAAATTAAAATACATGTAGGAGCTGTTTTGTGCATGAAGTTTACTGATACATAGCAGCAGTTTCTTTTCCATAGTTCCAAGAGGTGCTATTTGCTAAAGTCTTTCATTTTAATTTCCTGAGGAAAAAAAAAATCAATAAAAAAGTTAATTCAAGTGATAAAAGGTATAGTTTGCTCCTGAGATGCTTAAGATTTGTGCCAAAGAGTCTACAGAGCACCCTATAAAGTTCTTCTGTGCTATTACTTCACATCTTGATGGAGTGCAGTGCTTGACAAGGTTGCTTGAGGTGATGCCAAATTCTCTCTGCTGTACCCAGATAAACCCTCTGCAGCCTCACAGCCTTCCCTGTTGGAAAATGGACTCCAAGTTCTGGTTTTCTAACCTCACTCCTACTGCTCTGCTTGGGCTCTGGGATAAGTCCCAGTTTGGCTGTGGAAAAAATGTTCATCTTTCTTTTCTAAATTTCACATCCACAAAGCTTCCAATATCCACTCTCTGCAGGAGGCTGGATGCCCTGAAATGATGTTAACATTGATACACTCAGCCATCCATCCAAATCCTCAAACCCCAACTATTTCCATACCTAAAAAGAGTAAATTGAATCATTAAATCAATTAAGAAATACGGGCAACAGAAAAAACAAAAGAAAAAAGAAAATGAACGCCTTTACTGGGAACTTGAACATAAAGTTTTGCCCATTAGGGGGTTTGGGCTGACTGAGTTATTACCTCTCAAAAAACCAGCATTCATAATGGAAATCCTGACAGAGCTGTGTGAGTGGCACAGCTATAATTAACTCTGCATTCAGAAGCCTTTCATTAATATTTTAAGGATTTTTTAATTAAACAATTGTATTAGTTTATGGAAAGTACTCTTTCCCTCTAGTTGCCTCATGCAGAAAATACTCAAAATACTTTTTTCCTTTCCCTCTTGCTTTCTAACTCCCATCTGCAGAGCAGGCCTCACCCTTCCCTTCATTTTCTTCTATTGCTAGATCCCCAGAGTTTTGCCCCAGACTCAAACATGAAGGTTTTTCCTTTGCATTTTGTGTCTTTTCAAGTTTTGGAAGCTCTGTGGGACAAACCTCATGTTTCTGTTCTCTGATTTTTTTTGTCCCCTGCTCAGAAGCTCAGCCTGGTTGTGCACAGCTGCCCTTCCATCCCTGCCTCCACCAACACACGTCAGCTCTGCCCTGGGGGATTTCTGGAGAAATATGTTGGATTTGCTCACACTTCTTGGAAAACCTTTATCCATGACAATTCTTCCCTTCCCAGTTCACTTGGTGGAGCAGTCATGGGATTTAAGGGGTGTTGAAGAGGTGGGATTGTCGAGGATGTTCTCAAACCACTGGAAAAGAAACTCTCTCCTCTCCAGTTCTGCTTGGCAAGGCCTAAAACTCAAATGGCCTGATAGAGAAATGGATCTATCACTGACACTTGGCCCTGGCACAGAAAACTTTTGGCTGTCCTATCCCGGGAAATGCCCAAGGCCGGGTTGGACAGGGCTTGGAGCAGCCTGGGATAGTGGAAGGGGTCCCTGCCATGCTGAGATTGGATGGATTTTAAGGTCCCTTCCAGCCCAAACCCTTCCATGATTTTATGAACAGCAGCCATGCAAAGATGTTGCTCGTATTTTAAATATTACTGGCTTTCTTTTACCCACCAATCTATGAAACCCATTATTTTTAGCTTGATGTTTGCCATTTTTACTAACTCAAATAAAACTGGAATTCAGAATATGCCCTTTATATTTCACTTATAAACAAGGGCATATTGATCATGCTTGGTGCAGATGAAACAAGGTTTTCTATGAGAAATGATAATTTGTTTTTGGAAGGAAAGGCTCGTGCAGGCAGAGTCTTCAGCAAACTCTGCATTCGACTTTTCAGTATATCACTAAAATGGTGCTAAAACAACATCACTGCTGACATGTAGGTGGGCAGGTGGAATAGTCACAGGCACACAATAAATTGTACCAACATATAATAAACCTATTTCTCATGTACCTACAACCTGTGTAACTTCCCATCCAGATAATACTTCAGAGTATGATAATTTATTGGGACTACATTTCTCATACATAAAACGATTTGTACACAAGAAGAAGCCCAATGTGAATAATTTAACCAACCACTGCCAACTGATAGAAAGCAGAGTCTGCAAAACAAATGAGACCCCATGCAGATGCTTCTATTGACTTATACTTGAATTCATTTCATCTTTATTTCATTTCAGCTCTACCTTAGGATTTTTTTTTTTTTTCTGTAATCCTCTGTCCAGAATATGACACGGGTAACTTTTGAGCAGGCTCATCATTTGAATAATCAGCCATTTAGTGACATGTCTAGTTCTGTTTAATGACTGAATCTGTAAAAGTATGACCTCAAGCACTGGTTAACTTTAAAATAGCTGTGCCCACTGCATGACATAGCCAACAGGAAGCCATTAGAGCTCCAGCAATTACCATTTACATCCATCGACGAAGTCCCTATTTTATTTTAATCTGCTTAAGTACATTTTCTGCACGAGGTTAAAATATAAATCCCTTCTCCTGAACAAGACTGGTTTTCTGGCTGACTTGAGAGCACAATTTACAACTGATTTAATTTGTTCTTCACAAACATTCCTAATGACATTACCCTGGTGCATATACTGACTGCCTCCTCTTATTCCATTAACTCCCAAATCGGGTTTAAAGACCATATTGATGCTAGATGTTATTATGGGTGATTATCAAAACAACAGACAATGGGGCAAAGTGTTTACTAACTGGTTTATATATAATTTCTGTAATAACTACAACAGATGGTAATGCTACAAACAATAAATCAAGCTTTTCACTGCTGAAATAAATTGGCAGCCTGCAGTACAGAAATGCTGTATGTAACTATATACAGATGCTTCAGTCATCAACTGTATTGTTCATCTTATTAGAAAATGGGTCTGTTACTGCTATTACAGGAAATCTTTCCATTTGCAATTACAAATGTATATTTTCAATTGAAATTGGTTTTAACTGCCAAACTGGTTTAAGTATACTTTAACCTTTAATTACAAATAGAGTTATCACATACTGCCAAACTGGTTTGAGGCATTTGTTTGTGTCTGTGGAAGTTCCACCTCAAATTGGGTTTCCACTCCCATAAATATATTTCTGCCCTTCAAGAATCCTTTGGCCAAAAGGCATTTGCAGTAACTTTGGGAGTTAATTCAATATTAGCAGCATAAGAGGATGTTTTATCCGACAGTGCTTAAAACAGCATCAAACCTGCAATTAATTCCATTCACTTTGGTTTGTAGTAATTTATCAAAACGTTTGCCTCCCTGCACTGCCTCCTTTCCAGCTCCTTGCTGGGGAGCTCATTCCATGTCTCTGTACTCAGGTCACGATCTTCTGGTGTCTCCTGGAGCCCCTGGGTTGCAGGGAGGCACCTCCAGAGTCCTTGGGATGGAAGTTCTGGTCCTCAAATCTGGGAGGAAATGTTGGCAAGCTTGAGTCATCTGCCACTCTATGAACCACAGGAACGATGCCCAGTCAGAAATGAGAATTTTATTACAAATGAGAATTTTACTACGAGAAATGGGTTGGATTTTTTAGTGTCTTTCCCCATTTTATGGCTCCTTTGAATTGTTCTTTGCATAAAGGTAGGGCTGTGAAAAGAAGATGGAAAGAGTGAACATGTCATGTTTTCACAAGCCAGCTTGTGACTGTGAACTGACTGAGAGCTCTACCCTCCAGGTGCCTAATTCACACTGATTTTTAATTGGACTTTAACATCACCCACTGCTGAGAGGGTGATTTAAAGCACTCTAGGCATCTACTTAGATATTTAGGAATATATTTCTGTTTACAAACACAAGTTCTGTCCTTTATTGATCACTCAAGAACTTTAGGTCTAGATTCTCCTCTTTGTTCTCCAGTGTGGCTTTATGCAATGCTCTCCAAATATCCCAGAATTGAATATTGGAGCCTTCATTACTAAATCCATTAGGAAATTGGGTTTTGAGGGTTCTAGAAATGGGATGCATCTCAAAGAAAGCTGAGGTCTCATCTCAGAGAGAGATAAAAAGGTAAAAACACCCCAAAACCATGTATATATTGAACATAGTGCAAGAGATGGCACACACAACAAGACAGAATGTTCAAAATAAATAATGATTCAGGGGTGACCTGTAGCTGAAACAAGTTTCTTTTTTCCCCAAATAACCACATAATAATTTCAAGGAGTGAATTAATCCACAAAAGTCATGATTGTTTTATGAGCAATTTAATGACAAGAAGATAATTGACATTTGAATTAACTTTTCAGGAATAGTGAGAATAATATAATAGCTTTTCCACATAATTTTTTGGCCTACCTGTGTGATCTCACTGCTGTTAGTTGTGCTGGCCTCAAGAGAAGTCTGCACAAAAGAAGTGAAAATGCCACTTTATTGGCTGATTCTTTGCAAGTATGAAGAAACAGTTTTATTCCTAATTCTGACAGAGTGAGATAGAACTGAAATGAACTGTGCCAGAGAAACTGCCCCAGATCAGATGTGGTTGCTGACAGACAGTGACAGTGAAATGAACTGTAAATACCTGTAATGTTTTTGGTGGCTTCATCTTTAAGGTTGCTTTTGCCTGTGGCCTGGGCAGTGGCTGGGGGCTGCTGCTTTCTGAAGAGGATTTTTTGTGTGACAGCACAGAGTTATCTTTAGGATAACTCCCACTGGAGAGCACAGAATCACAGGATCATATCCTGGAATCTCAAAAGGGTTTGGGATGGAAGGAACCTTAAAGCCCAACTCGTTCCACCTCTGCCATGGGCAGGGACACCTTCCACTATCCCAGGATGCTCCAAGCCCTGTCCAACCTTGGCTTGGACACTTCCAGGGATCCAGGGGCAGCCACAGCTGCTCTGGAAAACCTGTTCCACCCTCTGGACACCAAAGATCCAGCACAAACCCCTTCCTCCCTTCTTGGTTCTGCACATGTGAGCTCAGCGCTGCACCAGCCCGAGTGATGTAAATTATATCTGCTGTATAGAATAAAGATTAAAAACTGCATTCCCAGCCTTATAAAGTTCTTTAATTAGAATCCTGCAAAGGATTAGCAATCTGATTATTTGCTAATTGCCTTTCCATATTTTTTCAGAGCCTCACAAAGCATCGGGGATACTAAAGAGCAAACAGTGCTTTAAGGCCACAGTACAATGTGACAACAGTGATAGATATGCTAATTTCTTCATTCACTCCACTTCACTTCTTTTATTCTTTCCAATTAAAGCAAATGCTACTGAAACTGTAATTAAGCTAGTGCCGTAGCCCTGATTGCCTGCTGTTTTAATGAAACCCTATTGATTTTTCTTTTATTTCTAATGGCCACACATTGCGTTCAATGGTCAAACACATGGATGTTACAATGCACGGCCAAACTTAATTTTTGTTCTCTAAAAGGGTGGCCCTATCAGGAAGAATATCAAAAGAGCTATTTGTGTGAGGTCTCTATAGTTTTTCCTCTATCTGCCTGAAGAGATGTACTCTGAGCAAACATATTACCATTAAAAAGAAATGAGTTACATTTTGTGGAGAATAAAAATTGCTATTAGTCTCCTGTAGTTGCCATAAGTTGCTCACACACATTTAGCATATTCATGATTCCCAGCATACTTTTAAGCTTTATTATTTTTTATTTAAAAAAAAATCTGTCTGGTAGAGATCGTGGGGAACATTATATTCTCTCCTCAAGATATTATAAATCACACCAGCAATTTAAGATATAACAGGTTATGAGGACTTTCTGATTTGTTGATAATTTTATGGAGGGATTCATTTTCACTGGTAAATCTCACTGAATTATTTTCTAGGTTGCCTGGAAGTAGTGAAAAAGACAAGGAAAAGAAAAACTCTCTTAAATTCCCATAAAGCATATAGTATAGCTTAAAATTTATTATTCCTCAATTGGATTATTCAGCCAGGGAATTAGATATTTAACTGGGTATAGCTTTTCTGTGGCTTCATATTTGTACTTAAAAGCCAGTGTGTACAAATCCAGGCACTGGAAGAAGGCACCGAGCCTTACTGCAAATGAATTTATCCAAAATTGTGTAACACAGCACAGCAGAAACTCACTGCCTTCTCTAGGCACATCCACAGGAAAATGGAAGATTTTAATTCACAAAACATGAATACACACAGCCCTGTTCCATCTTTGATTGAGGAGAATAAACAGTAATAAGGAAAAATAGGGAAACGTGGTTTCCGACCATTCCTTATCTGAGAATGTTTCATGGCTGCAGTGGAAGATAAAGTGTAATCACATCCAGGATGCACAAAGTCAGCAGTCAGCTCAGCAAATGCACACAACATGCACGAGCTGAGGCCTTGGTGCATCTTTGTGTCTGCTGAAAGGCAAAGTTGGTTTTTTCCCCCCTTTGTTTGTTCAACTTTAATCAAATATTCACATTTTTTTCCTGGATGGAGGCCTCAGCTTTCTGGTGGTGCAGGCAACGTTCCTTACAATCCCTTAATCGTTGTCTCTAGATCCCAAATGGTGTGTTAGGGTGTGGGTGATCTGTGGGGGAAGCATCACAACAAGTAATAAACTGGGATAGAAATTGCTGAGTGTGACCCTGCCTGCTTTGTCAAAATCATGGAATTATTAAGGTTGGAAAAGATCTTCAACCAAACACCACCATTCCCACTAATCTACCCCCATAATGTTCCTGATTTTTTCATTGGGAAAGTGCCCACAAAATGCAGTAGTAATATACACAGCTGACACCGGAAATGTTGTGTTCTGAATTCCAGTTTTATTTGAAATGGTAAAAATGGCAAACTTCAAGCTAAAAATAATAGATTGGTGGGTGAGAAGTAGCCGGTAGTATTTAAAATACAGGCAACATCTTTGCATGGTTGCTGTTCATAAAATCATTGACTGAATTGGGTTGGAAAGGACCTTAAGTCCCATCCAGTGCCACCTCATGCCATGGGCATGGACACCTTCCACTGTCCCAGGTCACTCCAAGCCCTGTCCAACCTGGCCTTGGACATTTCCAGGGATCCAGGGATGCCACAGCTTCTCTGAGAATTCCATCTCATCCCCTCACCAGCCTCACAGGGGAGAATTCCTTCCCAAAATCCCATCTAACCCTGCCCTCCTTTAGCTTAAGGCTGTTTAAGATCTCTGTGATTCACCCCAAAACCAACAGAAGGGTTTGGAGCAGTGTGAAAAGGCTCCTGTGGCACAGGTTGAGATCAACCAGACCAAACTGGGTGGAAATGCAGAGTGTGTGTAAAAATTCCCAGTTCACCCAGCTGAGGTCACGCCACAGAGCCAGTCCTTGCTGGTCTGTCCTGGCTAGGCTGTTGTTCAGCTGTGCACATGGCACAGGAAATCTTTCTGCAGCACTAAGCTCGTTCCCTGGAATGAGAAAAATGCAGATTAAAAGGTGATTTTAAGTTTTTATTGATAGAGTTTCATTCCGAATTTCAGCCACGTCTTGCAGGAAGCTTGGCTCCGTGCCACAACCCCGACACCAGCACAATTTCAGGCAGGCAAACTGAAGATGTGAAACAGGAGAATGTATTTTCTCCCCATTAACCAAGAATTCTTGCCTCCCTTATTTCCCCAGCCTTCCTCTGCTGCAGTTCTGAATCACCTTCTGTTTGTGACCACTGAATGCTAAATACACTTTTATTTTACCTGTAGGCACTAAATTTTTCAAAAGCCTCACACTGCTATTAGCCTGCCAGCAAACCAGGAACATCAGCTCTTTTTAATTAGATTTTCTAACTGTGATGTTCATTCAACAAGGGATAAATTCCCTTTAGTGGAAGTTGCAGAGTGCACTTGGACTTGTTAGCTCTGGAGAAGTGAAAATCATAAATAAAATCTGTCAGGGAGAAGGTAGCAGTAGGAAGAGTGGGAAATAAGACACCATCATGTCACTACTCAGCCCTGTCAACTGTTACGCTAATCAGGATAGAATTAAAAACACATTTTCTAGCAGGGTGTTTCACAGCCAAACCGGTTAAATACATATTTTAACAAAATTGAAAGCATATTATACGGAGATTTGTGGTTTCCAGCTCTGTGAGTGAGTGCTGAAAGTGTGATGAAATAACAAAATTGCAGCCTAATAATCTATAGAATAATATTGTCAACTAATGGATTATAATAAAATAAAAGCTATTATTAGGGTAAAACATTATAACAAAAAAAAATCCAACTTTTATTTGTAGCGCCTCCCCCTTAATGGTTTCAAGCATTTTGAAAGGTAATTTAAACAAGTACATTGTGTCCTTATTGAAACTGTTTCATCTCGCTAGCTGCTGAAAATGGCTTTAACCATCTCTCTGAACAAAAGCTCGCTAATAAGACAACAAAAAGCCTACAAAAGCACTGGCTCAGCATCACTGCAGAAAGGCAACTAAAGGCAGCCTGCAAATGGTCTGTTTCTTTTTTCTTGCATGTAATTAGATGAATTAAAAGGACAAAGTAGTTAATGTTGCTGTTGTCCGAGGCCCCCGGTTCCTTTCATACCGCCCGCTCTAGACAAGAGCCCGTGGCTCTCGCTCCAGCAATGTGGTGAAGAATGTTGGCAATAAGTAAAATTAACAAGCTTAATCTGTGAAGAATCTGGTCTGAGTCATAGATGAAATGTATCTCTAGCAACGAAAGGCTAGTAATTCCTGGTCTCCTTTTATATGCCTAATAAAACTTACAATAAATTAACTGCATTTTAGTTTGCAGCGCTGGCTCTATTAATCAGGGCCGAGACGTGTAGTCAAGTTACAATAGAAAGAACTCAACTGGGTGCATTTCAGTTATGCAATTAGGGACCATTGGCCCGGCTCTAATTAGGCCAGGGATGTTGATATTTCAAGTACTGTTTTATCATTAGGTTTCATTTCCTTGGAACATCCTCAATGGCCGAGTAGTGAGAAGGGTGGGGGATATTCTAAGCAGGGGTCATCAGAAAGTCATTAATGGGAGTTAGGGAGGGAAGGGCTGACATTAATACCTCACCTTTTGAAATGCTGAGCTGTTTCTGGGAGACTCAGGGCCCCTCCATCTCGCAGAGATGGCACTGGAGAGCAGCTGGACCAGGCTCCTGGGGAAGGACCTGCCTTAGGGGTGATGTTGAAGTTTAATTCTTAGATGCTACTGACCTGCTCTGCCAGCAGGTACTGCAGGGAGGGGTTGATTTCTTGCCCCCTATAAGCTTCTGGGGTCAAACCTGAAAAAACCCACCCATTTCTGGTCAGCAGTGCAGAGAAGGTGCTGGATCTTGAGGAAGGCTCATTAGGGTATTTCTGGTGGTGTTGCTTGGCCATCCCCACTCTGCTCCCTCCAGGCATGAGGTGCTCTCAGTTATTGGCTCCACCGCATCCTCTGAGCATGATGTGCTGTGGTTCACCCTCCACCAGCACCCATAGGCTGGGAACACGAAATTCCCTCTGTTTGGCACACATGGGTAGTCGTGGTCCCTGCCTGGATAAATCCAAACAGTGAAGGACAGACAAAAACAGAGGGGGAAAAGGAAAGCAAGATCTATGAGTCCTCAGTTGTGCTTTTCTTGCCAAACTCCAGCTTAAAGCTGTAACTCCAAACAATACTTTGCCTGTTTGTAAAATATGACTTTGTTTCATTATGAAAAAAGAAATTACATAATTAAATTCATTACATCCAATTATTATATGATTCATCTGGCGGCTTAATGAAGCTTCACATGATACTAACAAGATAAAGCAAAAGAATAACATTTTGTGAGACTGCAGGCATTCTGTGTACAGCAGACTGGGCAGTTTATGAGCTCTGTACAGTGCATTTCCTAACAGTGTGCACTGTACTAGTTCCAGTAGGGAAGATACTCCTTGGTCCTCTGACATCTCACCCACCTCACCCTGAAAATTTGCTTGGACAAAAGCTTCAACTTTTTCCTTTTACGTCCATTCCTGGACGTCTCTTCTTGGATTTTGGATTATTGTCAAATTTTATCCCAGAGGACTCTAGGATGTAAGGAACAAGCTTAATAGGATCATAATAAAAAGAAATCTAGGCCACTCTACAGCTGTCAGAAGGAAACACATTTGGGATGTAAGAGAGCTGGTTTGGTTTTGAACCAGTGACCCAAAGGTGAATTACCTCAGTGTCTCCGTTGATAGGTATATAAATATTTTAAATACGATTTTGCAGAAGTGTAAAACTGCCTTTTCTTTCAAAGTACATTATCAGCCTAAAGAAGTCTATCAACTCTGTCCTCCCAATAATTTATGATCTAATAAAAGGCTTCTGTCTTTGGAAAAACTGACAAAACCTCGTAGTTTTATCTTTTGGGAATGAGATCTGTCAATAAAGTGAAGACTTGTCTTTCAAATGTGTGTTTAAAATTATTTGAAACATTCATAATTTTGAAATTAGTCAATAACACAGGAAAGGGAAAAATTAAAGGCATTCAGCCTCCTTTTTCTTCCATGTATGAGTGCCCTTCAGCTTTTCTCATTACCTTTTAGCATTTCTGGACAACTATTGATATTCAATGCGAATGTAAATGGGCTTGAAAATCGTAAATTGTGAAAAATAGGGTTTGGAGACTTCAGAAAATTTTGAGAAAAATGACATTTGCCTACGTGGGAGAGCAACAGGAATGCTTTCACTGTGTTATTGAAGGATGTGGCTGACATCCCTTGAACTGGAGATTTTGACTAGTTGAGGTTTCCAATTTCAGCCTTCTCAACCATGTAAACCTTGAAAACCTAGGGAAAAGAGAACAGTGAGTTCTAGCATAATTAAGAGCCCCGGCTTTATTACTACTGGTTATTTATTCTAGGGAGCAGGCAGTGTTGTGCTTGCTGGTTACTTTTGGAAAGCAATATGCTGAAAGCTGTCAATGAGGTATTTAAAAATCTTTCCTCTAAATCAAAATTTATCAGCCCGTGACATAAAAACTGAAATATTTCCTGTGGCTATGCCTTCATCATCTCCTAATTTCTTTAATTAATGTGAGAAAAAGCATATCTGCCTCTGGGCAAGTTTAGTTTTGGTCATTTGTCTTACCTTCTGTAAGTAGGAATGGCTCATGTCAGCACACAGGGTGGAAAGGGCTGCGAGTGCAAAAGGCAGCACTGGAATAAAACACAGGGATGGGCAGCTGGCAGAGCCCTCAGCTGTGTCTCACCTGCAGTTCCACCAAGCATGACCTGCCCCAGCACCAATGCCTGCCCCATTTGAGGATTTCTGCCACATCCTTGGGGACTTGTGCACCATCCTTTGCCCTCCTGCACCGCTGGATGAAGGTGACCCTCTGTTTATCCTACCTGGGGGCAATCCTGCCTGGGTGTGTGTAATGATGGCATTGTGAGCTGTTTCAGCTTTCCCTGGGAGGGGTCTGTGCAGCAGGGCCCCCAGGGGACAGCTGGAGGGCACAGCCTGGGGTGGAGTGTCTGTCACACAGCCACCCTGTGCTGCTGCTGGGGACCTCCCTGCGCCCTGCCCTCCTCAGGCATGGCCAGCACTGGCTGAAAGATGGTTTGCTGTGGCCACAGCTCTCCCCAGAGCTGCTACAGGGCTCAGCCAGAGGTCTCCAGCATGTGGTGCCATGACCCAACACTTTTCCCAGCCCCATCAGAGCACTTTGCTGTGTGAGGGGGACATTCCTGCAAACCTGCGCTGTCATCCCCTCAAAACCCAGAGAGGCCCTTGCTGCTTTTGTCTGGTATTTCCCACACCAAGGGAGCCTGGCTGGGTTAAGACACACGTGTGCAATGCAATCTCAGTGCTGGATCTGGCCACAAACACAGCTGATGGGCAGCACACGGGCTGGAGTGTCTATGGCCATTATAAACACATTATGTGCCTCCATTCAAATCGAGATAACAATACAAATTGTCCAGGGCTTCAACCAGTTGCCATGAGTGACAGCCACCAAAAGCTGCTGGGATATCTGGAGAGACTTTCCTCTGTATCTTTACCAGGAGCAATCAAAGGTGTTTCTTATTTCTGGGGTGGAAAAGTGAATCCAGGGAGAGATCAGATAACCAAGGTTCTGCCTCGCCTCCCGGAGCAGCTGCTGCTTACAACCACCCTGTCATGTAATTGTAAAATGAGCAGGGTAAACACGATGCATAATTAAGCAACAAAGTGCAGAGAACCTTTAGAAAATGTTCTAAAGGCATAAATAGAGAGCAGGATGAGATTTCTGCCAGCAGTGAATATCTTTATTAAAAGGTTGTAGTTTCTGGAAATTATTGTTTAACCAAATTATCAATGGGAATTAAATCAGGCTTTGAGGAAACTTCTAATTCATACAATAGATCAGGTGTTGTTTAAATACTGTTTATACCACGTGGGAAAAACCAGTATACACATCATTTATCACTAGGAAAAGCTCTGTTTCTTTGTGGGACTAAACCCTGGTTTTCATGGGGAAAATTATGAATAACCTGATGCAAACCTCCTTAGAAATATTTCTCCTGCATCTACATGTATTTTCTGTGTGGTTCTTTTCAAAAGAATTTGTTGGGTCTGAAACAAACATCAAATATTGCAGTGGGTTTAGTACACCGTTAGCTAAAAAAGGCAATTAAATAAAGTATTCAGAAACTCCAGTAAAGGCACTATCATGTAGATGTAGCTTGAAACCAGCATAGGTGTTGAAGAAATTGTACCCAGACATGGAGCTTGACATGGCAAAAAATGCACAGGGATTATTATAAAGTGTACATAAAGGATCTTCTGCAGAAGCTCCCAACTTGTCCTAATACGATTTTCCAAAATACTCTGGTTTCTGCTGGACATCCCTCAATGTTTTCTTCTGCATTGGTTCAAATCCCCCAAGGCTTGACAGCGCTGCACAGGTGAACACCTGGGGCCAAGTCTGTGAAGGACAAATCCAAATTTCCACATAGAGGAGTGATCTGCCCTCACTGTTCTGGCAGAGGAGAGCACAGAAAAGGCACCAGGCTATTCTCTGCTCTCATCTTTCTTGGATGTTGCTTATGAGATATTTGCTGATAAAAGGAGACACTGCAGCAGTCACTCCCCCTTGCTGGTCCAGGATTTCATTTTTCTGTCGACCCTTCAAAAAAAAATACCCACAGCCAAGGTAGGTCTGTTGGAAAAAGTAGAGATTTATTCCTGTTTTTTTAGGTACTACAGTCTGTGGAAGAGCTGTGGAAAGGCTTTTGGCTTCCAGGGGAAAGGTGAAGGTGGGACACAAAAAGAGAGAGTGAGGAGTCAGATATACCCAAACCAACAAAAACACGTATTGCTGATCAACAGAATGTTTGTACTTTTCACTGATCAGTCCATTAAAAATGGGACTTATTTGTGAAAAGGGCGGTAGCTGCTTGACATTGGGATAATCCCAATTATCAATAATTACCCTTGCAATAATTATTTGGAAAGGTTACTAATCAAAGATGAAGCAAACAAAGATGATGATACTCATTTCCCAGAAATGTACTCCAGAGCACATGCTTACCTGATTTTTGCTTTGCATCTTTTGGGATCATCTTGACATTGACCTGACTTCTCAGGAAAAAGGAAATCACCACAAAAATATCACAAAAGGGTCATCACATGGCAACAGCTTAGCAGAGAACAGAAATCCACTCTCTCCAGCGTAGGAGGCTCAGTTAATTCAAATTCCCAAAGATGACTCACATCAGCTTCAGCCTAGGCCCTTCTTCCATGAAAATACTTCACATTTCTATGATCTGTGTGGCTCAGCAATCTTTTTATTGAGCGTAATGAAAGAGTTTTGTCACAAGGATGGCTTTATCTATGAATCTCAGTCAGCCTCAACCTCAAATGTCTTCAAAGTTTGCCAGCTCCTGTGGATTACCAACCAGTACTTCTGGCTCCTTGTAGTAATTTTGAAATTGTTGCCAAGATGATGTATGATCAGAATATTTGTCCTTTAAGGGCAACTTTCTGTCTTAAGAAGCTAAACTGTTCCCAAGAAATTCTTCTCCATCTCCAGATGGAAGGCCAGATCTGTGAAAGAGTGGCCTCCCTTCTCTTCTATCCTTCGTGCCATAATTATAAACCAACCCTCCCTGCACAAACAGCAAGTGCCTTAAAGAAAAGCAGCAGAAGGAACTTAATTTTTTCACACCTCACTGCTCTCCAGTATGATACATAAACTGCAGTGAGGCTAAAACACAGCTGGGGAGGGGAAAAATGACTGCAGCGTTGGGAGATGTCCCGGAGGGAATTCCCACTCCAAAGTGGATTTATTGCTCCCATAGTGGCTGCTACCACAGTACCATTTTTCCAGCCCTGTGCTGGTTTCCCAGCTGGATTCCACACCTTCTGCAGTCGTTTGGAGTGATTGAGCCGAACTAGAGTGTCTTTATTTAGGGAAGCAGGAGGAACACCAAGAAAGGAGAGCATGGCTCGCCTGGAAAAGCGTTGGCAGAGGGATGAGGGGATTTGTCTGGGGAGTGGCTGATGCCTTTTGGGGGCTACCTAAAAACAGAGGCCAGACAAAATTAAGGGAATAAAAAGCAGTTCTATTTATTGAAGGGCCTTCAGGTACATTTTGGTCAGACAAATCCCCTCAGGGGCTGCACCCAAAATAGACCCCAGGTCACGGGTTTCACACTTTTATCAGTTTGGTTCATTTGTATTTTGGGGGTCAATCTTCCTGTTACAGCTTCAGGTAATGAAGTAATTTACCCTCAGTTTGCTCCCTCCCAACTCACTTTTGTTCACATTTTTTCGGGCCTGGGACAGTGAGCTGTCCTTGATTGCCAGGCCTGGAGAGGAATGGTTTGTGTCTGGCCAAAATGGGAAAGCAGCAGCTCACACTCTACATGGAGTTTAGAGCTATGCTCTGAAGAACTGCAGGATTACAAATATATGAAAAATATAGAAGCTAAAATTCTAAGGCATCATGACCAGGACAGACGGAGCTGCTTTCCATTGCTTTGCCCATCACCACCTGGAAGGTTTCTGAGCAGGAAAACACCAATTTTGGTGAATTCCGCAGTATGTTCTAAAACTTGACGAGAAAAAAACCAAATTATTCATCAAGAAAGTTCCTTGTTTAAGGTAGAAAAATGCAAACTCTTCAAGAGGTGAAGCTGCATGGCTTAAAAATCCATTAGCTGCTAAAAAATCAGCTCACACCCTTTGTACCACACAGGGATGTAGCTCCTGGGGACCTTCTCCGTGTATACCCAATATCTGGGAAAATCAGATTTGTATCCCACCGGTGAAAATTCACCTTTGAAATCAGCAAATAGGTTATTATGTGGCTGCGAGGATTCAACAGTTCAAAAGGTGATTTTTTTCCCCCACAGTTCTTGAAACTTCTCATGCATTTCCACTTACTGTCTTTCATCATTTTGAAATTGAAATGATTGTGCTTTGAGCAAGCATTCACCTCGGCAAAAGGGAACAATCTTTATGATATTCAGTGTCCTGAAATATGGGGAGGAATAGTTCAGGTGGTAATAAATTTTACTGCCAGATAACACTTTATACATAGAGAGCACATATTTGCCAGTGAAAAAAATTTTAAAATAAGGACCAATTAATTTTCATAGAAAGAATATTTTCCATATAAAAGAACCTTTCATCTACTTTACAGTTCATTGCATTTTACTGGATCTAATTTATATTTGCAAAGTAAAATTAAATTTTCCTTTTATATGAAACAAAAATTATATTGAAAACGTAGGGCATTAAAATATTCTCTCTGTGAATGTAATTATGCAATGCAAAATAAAAAAGCCAACATTCTTCAGTCTGTGAAATTATGCAGGTATTTATTTAATTGCCAAATAAAATGCTGTTGAGGGGAGGAGCAAATAAAAGAAGAGCTGTCTGGCATAGGAATGACATCTGCCATGTTTGCCTTGCAAAAAAGGTCAGTGTAAGGCTAATTTTAAATACTATTATTGTGACAATAATGTTTATACTGGTGAGATCATGTGTTGAAGCGGGTCAGAGGCAGAAATTTTGGTACTGCTGGCTCTCTTTGGGAGCTGGGGCCCCACCAGGGCATCTTTTTCTGGGTGTCCACCAAAGTAATCCACAAGAGAGGAGTCCTCATGTGACTTCTGGCTGCCATTGCACCTTCCTGGTGCCAAAACGTCTTAAACATGATGGACTCTTATCTGGGAGATAATTATCCCAATCACCAGAAATATGCTTTAACTTTAGGAAATATAAATCACTTTAATTTGACAGCTGCAAAAGAAAAGGTGTAATTGAAGGTCAGCAGCAAAAATCGTAAAAGCTTGATCTGAATTTTAAAGCTGAGAATTTAAAAAAATCAGTGTTCAAACATGGGAGAAAAGAAGGGAAGGAAGCTTTTTTCCTGATAGCATGGATGTGAGAGACTCAGACCCTCACTGAGCAGGCTGAAGGCAGTCAGGTTTCCAGCTCACATTGCTTACTGTGGGTTTCAGCTCAGACTTTAAATCTAATGCTGGTGTGATTTAAAGGGGAAAAGCCATTCAGAGCTCTGGAAGTCTGTGTTGGAGCCCAACCTGCTGACACCATCAGAAACTTGGGGGTTGCTACCACTGATGTCAAACACTTATTTTAGAGCTCTCTGGTCCTTCTGTCCATGATTTCAGCTGTCAGCAAATGGCTTTGTGAGTTTTATGTGTCCTTAATTCTGTGCACAGGCAGGGGGTTTTGCCAGTGAGACTACCTGGGGCAGGAACAGAGACAAGATGAGAAAGGAAGTAGTCTGCAATTAGATATTTTCACATTCCTTTGACCAGCTTGGTTTTTTAAAGGATAAATAACATCAGGACACTGGACAGTCACTTGCAGATGGGAATGAAGGACAGTGGCCACTTGGTGAAGAATTTTGAGAGATAGTTCAATTCTAGATGGAAAATGCCACTTTTTTAACAGACAGGGTGTGTATTTAGACCAAATGTTAAAAAATTCTTCTCTGGGAATGTAGGCAGTCCCTGGCACAGGGTGCCCAGAGCAGCTGTGGCTGCCCCTGGATCCCTGGAGGTGTCCAGGGCCAGGTTGGATGGAGCTTGGAGCAGCCTGGGATAGTGGAAGATGTCCCTGCCTATGCAAGGGGTGGAACTGGATGGGATTTAAGGTCCTTTAACCTTTCTGATTCTGCAATAAATCTCAGCTTTTCTTAAGCTCAGCCTCATGGTAAAAAAATTCTCCCATTGGGGATAAGGCCTACACCAGGAGAACAGGAGACACAAAGAGATGCTCTACATAAATATTCACAGAAACAGTATAGGTATCCTGTAAAGATTTGTGATCTTATCCATATAAACCTGAGAACTGATACTGTTTAAGGTTAAAAAATTTAATCAAAATAAAAACAGTCTCCTCACCGTGCACGGGAGCACTTCACACACCACAGAGCACGGATCCCCAGCCTTGGGGAAGAGACAAGCAAGGGAAAACCATTCTCCAGATGGTTGCCAAAGAGGTCTACCTCTCATAGCTGATGTCTCAAAGCCTGAAGCTCCCCTTGTGCTTTGCTGCTTTCCACATTTGAGCACTGCAGGCTGGAGGATCCCACCAGGAAAAGACACCTCACTCCTCGCAGTGCAGGCAGAACCCTCCCTCTCTCCCTCTCTCCCACACACCAGAGCCTTCCCAAAGGGACAGTTTTGAATCAGGCTGAGAAGGCAAACTCTGCTTTTATCAGCCTTACAGAGTGCCAGGCAAAATCTGCCCGAGTTCCCTTTTTGGACACATAATTGCTGTTTGCCACCTCCCAGCTCCCACTCCCTGCAAACTGCGGATTTCCTCTCTCTGTTGTCAGCCCCTGGTTCCACTGGCAGGGTTGAGCAGAGCAGTAAACAGATGAGGGATTATTTACTTGTGCCTGTGCCAGCAGCACATAATTCAGGCTGGACAGACTGCAGCAATTATGATGCATTTTTCATTCACTCAAATGAATCAATCACTCTCTTCACTTGTGGACAAGAAGTAACAAAACAAAAGTAAAAATAAAGAAAGAAATCAAATCCAAATGCTTGCTTGTGGGGCAGAACCCAGAGAGAGAGTTTATTTTTTAGGGCAAACGCTTAGACAAAATTATCTTATATAATTAACAGCTCCTGGTTAATAACCATTCAGCAAACAAATGTGTATTTACTGAAATGAACAGATGAATCATTATCATTTAGTACTTATAGGATAATAACAGGTATCAAAAAAGGGAATACTTGAAAATCTACCAGTAAGTGGCACCTCCAGAATAATATGAGTGTAAAAAATAGAGAAGAAGAGAAAAAAATTTTAAGCATGCAAATATCCAGAGTCTCTACAGTTTGGCTCCTGCTTGAAATGACTTGATGGTGTTCAGTGTTGTATGCACAGACTGACCATTGCTTGTGGCAAAAAGGAGGCAAAAATGTAAAAGATAATGAAGGCAAAAGTGGAAGGGAAGGGATTTGGGTGTGTCTAGGTGTGGGTGTGCTGAAGTTGGTGTGCACAGGTGACACAGGGACACAGTGACACTGTGACACTGTGACACTGTGACACCTTGACACTGTGACACTGTGACACCTTGACATGCCATCTTCCCTTCACACCCACCTGGGCCTGCTCCCCACACCCCAGGGCAGCTGGGGGGAATTCTGACCCAAGCATTTGTAGCATGTCCAGCCTCATTCAGGAAAACCGTGAGCAAAATCCATTTCTCCTGCATCTCTGTTCTTGCTGTCACTGCAAGATCCCCCCACCTTTTCCAGGGGAAAGAAATGAGCCACAGCCCCGATTAGCTAATTTCAGAAATAACTCTAATTTAGGCTTAAAGGCTCTGGAGCCATAATGGGGCTGCATTATGAATCTGATTGTCTGAAGTTAACGCTCCCTTTTTATTCATTTGTCTGGTAATTTATTTGTAAAAAGTAAGCAAACTGAAATGAGCAGGCAATCAGCTGCCCTGACACACTATTTTACCCAAGGGTATTCTCCAGGAACGGAGGCAGACTATTTCAGCCATACAATGTAATATTTATACCTCCATCATGAGAAGAACTCATGACCTTACTCCTAGATGTAATGAAAAGGTATATATTAAAAAAATAACCCTCTCTTTATAAAGAAAGACGTTGCAATACTCCGAATTCTAATACAGGTGGACAGAGATATTTTGAAGCATTGCAGGATGTGTTCCATCAGAGAAATATTCATCAGGCAGTCTGTGTGTACCAAGGAGAACTTAGTCAGAGCAGATTTTGGGGGAGTTTCTTTACATTTGGACAGCTGTGTATTCAGCTTTTCTGTGCATTTGTACTGAGGCATATCAGCCTGAAATTTTGACACAGATCTTTGCTTTTTATACGATTTGTGAGCTGCTAAAAGCAGTCATCGACAAGAAGCATCTCTTCTGTCTCAAACCCAACCAGGCTGCAGGTGAAAAATACCTGGTGGCTTTCCTGCCCTCTCAGAGTGACTAACCAGGAGTAACTGGATAAATGGAGCAGGTTGTGGGCAGTCCAAAGGATGAAGGAAAACCAGGGGTGAAATTTTCTCTTGGGAGGAGCTTTTTAAGGGCTGCCTCTCCCACTGCTGCAGTGGCAGGGTGGGGGGAGATCCTGGCCAGGGTGCCACAAACAGCAGGGGAGTTTTAATTGTCCAGGGCATGAAGAAATCATCCAAAGCTTTTCATTGACTGCAGGGGATGCTGTGTGAAAATACCCTTCAGAAGATACTCTTATGACTACTTGTGAATCCAACTAACTCTTACAAAATGCAATATTTTGTCCTCAGCCTCATGCAGATTCATTTGGATTTCTCCTGAAGAAGGTGGTAATAGCTAGAAACAGAATTTGGGCCAGGGTGCACGTGTCTGTAAAGGTCTGAGAATGGTGGGTGAGCACCAAACATGGGGCTTTGCTTGTATGAAATTAATAATAACAACTATAAAGATTAATAATAATAATAAAGGTAAATTATAGTAATAATAATAATAGTAGTAGTAATAATGACAACAGCTCAGGTTTCAGGCACAAGCCAGGAAAAGATAGTTACTGTGCTCCCAGAGCTCTGCCCAGGCTCAGGGACACCTCTTTTAGGATAATTCCAGGGCAGAAGTAAAAGGCACACAATAAGATGAAAGACAGTCTGCACCCATGTTTCTCCTTGCTGGAGTCACGACCACTGAAAAGAGAATATTGTTCCTATAACAAAGGTGGATATTGTGAACCCAAGCAGATGATGATGAACATTGGCAAGAGAGTTCCTGTAGCAGCCAGCAGGAAGGCTAAATTATACCAGGGGAAAATTAGGATTAAAATAACTACATGATTAATTCCCTGTTTCACCCGGAAAAAATAAACCTTTACCTCAGTAACTATTGTTATAATAGCTGGGCTGGTATGCTGGTATCTGCTAAAGAGCTAACATATTTAGTTTTATTGTTTTGTCAAAATATTAAGAATATCAATATATCTCCATAATTCAGTGTTATACAAAGAAGCATTTTTGTGCCATATATACCAAAGATTGTATTATACTTTTGAGATCATAGGTAATGATGACAAAGTGATCTGTGTTCAATTTCAGCATTAATGTCTGGTTTGAACAAAGCCTGAAATATGGTCTGGGAGCTAAGAGGCTTTAATATTAAGATCTTTAACTGTAATTTATGTGACAGAAGATAGGGTTTAGCATAATAAAATGTAATGGGCTCCTCGAATGAAGAGGACTGAGAGACAATTGAAAACAAGGTAAAAATGGTAAATTATAAATAACAGTAAATTTACCTTTATGTTGTTACTTCATTTATTTTTGATTTGTTAGACAGGCTCTGTAATTTTTCATTTTGCTACATTTGGAACCAGGCATTTCTGCACCTCAGGAATAATGGGTGGAAGGCACAGCAATACTGTTGGGCCACTCTTCAGAAAACTGCATTGGGGCTCCAAACAGAAAAACTCTTTTTCTCCAAAATTTGTAATTTGCAAAAATTCAGCTTGAGTTGAATTTCAGCACATAAATGTGGTGGCTAAATGCACTTGCTCATTTTGCCTCCAGAATTAGTTTGGGGTTTTTTTGAAGTTGCCTAAGTGTGAAAAATGAAGAACACCTTTAACATTTTTTCAATATTTGTTGGAAATGAGGGTGTTGAAAGGAAAATAACTTCAATAATGAGCGGATCTTTTTGCAAGGTGTATTTTGCAATATTTTGTGGATGGTGAAAACTGTCTGAAGCATCTCCCCATTACAGCTGAGATTCTGCACAGGCAGCACCACACTCTGAAATGGAAAGTGGGTCTTAAGAATTTATCTGAAAGTTTACTGGAATGGATGGAAACTTCTCCATTTTAAAGGTCTCTCTCTGGGCCAGACCCTGTGAGCCCTGCAATGACTTGTCTCGAAGAAATCAAGTAAATCTGGAAAAAAAAATCAATCTATGTTGCTTCTTGTGTTCTTTTCCAGCTCTGGGACTTCTACCAGTCCAGGATCCTTTATCCTTTCTTTTTGTAGGGGCAATGGCAAAAAGGACAGTTCTTGCAGTCTGCTTTGCAGATGGCCAAATTCAGTCTCTGTGTGTCTGCTTTTTTGCAGTAGCTCAGTAGTGTTTTATTTGGGTTTTCTTTTTAAAGTATTTGAAAATTAAAATAATTTTTCTCCTCTAGATTTCTGTCTAATTCCTGCCCTTTCTGAGGTTTAACTCTAGCCATGTTTGGGGTTGCACTCCCAAAGATTTGCTTCATTCCTTTGCAAGTCGTGTCTACTTTTTTCCCCCCCAATATGTAATTTTATATTACTGATCTATATGAAAACTGTTCATGCTTCTTATGGTCAAAGACAGAGGGTCCTGATGCCAAACACTTGGGATTTCCTTTTTCCTCATTTCTCAACTTTTTGGTTTGGCCTGGTCCAAAATTGGTGGTAGGCTGTATCCATGTGGTATTTGTAAAGAAAAAAAAAAATGTTTATTAAAAGTAGGTTGGGTTTTTTTTCAGCAGCTGCATTCCATAAAATCTCCCAAGGGAAAATGCAAATCTTATGGGGAATGGTGTTTACTTTCAGTACAACAGCAGAATGTTGCAGGAAAATGACAAGCAGAAAACCATGACAGAAACCAGGGAGGTGAAGCAGATCCTTGTGTAGAACAATTAAAGCAGGCAGTGACCCAACAACAGTCCCAGTTCTGGGCAAGGATCCCCCTCCTGCAGGGTTTGAGCAGGTACAGAACAGAAATGCTGGTTCCTGCCCCACATCCCAGCCCAGGCACCAGATTGGGTCATTCCCGTGGGCATGGAGAGGGAAAAGCTCTGTGATTCTTGAGGGCAGCTTCACTCCTACTTTTCATGTTACAAATTATTTATTTACCTAATGTCGGCTAATGACCTAGAGATTCCCTTCTGTGTGCAACTGATCTAGAGACCACTGAAATATTTGGAAATCCTCCACTTGTTTTCTATATAAACTGGTCTGGAGCCTCACAGAAGCAGAACTCAAGCCTGACATAAGTTCAAAAGAAAGTCTGTGGCATTTCAAAGAGGTAACCCTGATGAAATATGAATTAAAATAAATCCAAGGTTTTAATAATAATTAATAAAACATGCTGTGAACACCTTATAAATGACTGATACATAATGAATGAGTCATACAAATGTATTCATTAGCTAAAATTATCATACATAATAATTACATTTTCTGAAAAATGCTTGCTGAGGGAGAGTCTTTCCATTTGTGCAGCTTTTGCTAACTTCAGTGCAGACACACGTGTGTACTCAAGGCTGGAACGTGGCCCTGAGTGTGTGGGTATTGTCACATTAATAATTCTAGGAAGGGACTCCCATGCTCTAAGAAGTATATAAATTCCTCCTGTTGTATTTCTGATTTAAAAACCATGCTGTGTGTTAAATGAAATTCTGTAGCCCAAGGAATCTCTGCTGCAAACCTCTGCATAAGTGAAAACCACAGGAAACATGATTTATAGGAATTTTTTTGTTGTTGTTTTGATTCAGTTTTCTTTGACTTCAGCTGTCCACATATGAAGGCACATAACAAACACGAGCATGTTGTTTAGCCAAGTGTTTTATGAAATTTGCCTCTGGAGTGAGTGAGAACTCTGTTTAGAAGTGCTTTGACTTGTGTGGAGTGCAGAGTTCCAGAGCTGATCCCAGGGATGATCAGCCCTTCTGCAGCCTTTCCTCACCATGATTTCCAGGTGGTTCAGAGTGGCAATGAATGGCAAGAGCCTGTAAGGTGTTCTACCATATGAAAATCTGTTCTTGGTTGGAATATTGTCTAAAATCAAGGTCTTATCCAGGAAAGTTGTGGAGAGGTTCTGTTGCCATTAGAAAGGACACTGACTTTCAGGTCAAACCAAAAAATCTATACATTGAACTAAATTCTCAGCAAGTGCCATCCTGGTTTTCTGCCAGTCCTCTCTCGTCCCTGGCTCTCTGCAGTGTCACTGTCTGTGTCATCAAGGGATCTGTCTCCCCTGTGCTGAATTTTCTCCAGCTCCTTGAGAGAGATTATTCTCCTAGGCAGGCCTCCAAAGAGGATGCCTTCCCTCCCTGGGAGAACTGGCAATATCAGATAGGTGTGCACCATTCAAAAGTTAAGCAGAAATGGAGAGGAGATCAAAGGTTATCATCAGCAGTGAGCTTTAATGAAGATTGTAGAGCAGAAAAGTAAAGGCTGATTTCAGGACTTGGCCATTGTATTCAGTTCCAGTTACAAAACAGGGGAATTTGAGGATCAGATATGCAAGTGCAGGTGGTGGAGGACTGTAGCAACACAGTCAAAGAGTTTGAAAGAAATCCAAAGATTTTTTATTTTTTTTTTTTTAGAACAAAATACTTACAATTTATTCACTTGGGAAATGATATTCCTTTCCTGTCTTATCAAGCGATCGCATTTCTGCCTCTGTGAAATCTGACCCCAGGCTGGAAGGCACAAGATAGTGCAGATGGAGGGATTTTGCTTTGCTTCCCCAAAATGAGAGATGTGCCTTCCCCGTGCTGCAGCCAAATGATCTCACAGCCCTGGGTCACTCGGAAAAATCCTCAACCCCTTTTCTGCAAGATACATAAAACCCACACCACACATTTCTTGGGATTGTTTCAGCAGACTGCCGAGACAATTCCTGCTCCAGAGTAATAAGTGTGTTTAAAACACAGCGACACGTGTCTAAAATAAACACGCTTGCTTTATTAATTGCAGAAATTTGCCGTGACTCTGGAGCAGAGCGGCTCTGGCGTAACAGGTTTTAGGATTTGATTACAGCACCATCTACTGGGTATGGAACTTCTCCTTTCCCCAAAGCCTCTCCTTTGCAGTAAAAGTCGAGAATTACTTTCACAAGACGATTCAAGGGGAAAAATAAGTCATTTCATTAAGGTCTAAACTCAAGGCTCTTGAAATCAGTACCAAGACTCATTAGCTTCAGTGGGATTCAGCTCTTTGTGGTGATGCTCACCTGGAGTCATATTTAAATTACAGTCTTGGACTCAGTGATGAAAACCAGATCTAAAGAGTGAGACAGCATGTTTGCTGCAATACATTTCTTGTAATTATGACAAGATATAATCCGTGTAACTAATAAGGGCATTATGGCACTGAGTGGGTGTGCTTAGGCAGGTAGGAGTGAGCAAATAAATGTGATGTCCTGAGGCAAACCACTGAATGGCAGCAGAAAGCATTGAATTAATTTAAAGAAAGGAATTTTACTTAAGGGATTAATCAGTTAGACTTAACTCATAACATGTAATAGGAATCCTTTGTATTACTTGCAAAAAAATTGATTTCCTCCCAGAGAGGGCGTATGTTTAGAAGCTGATTAGTGGAATTAATGTTGAGAATATTTGCATTCCCCAGTGATTGTTAATTTTGCATGTAATCCAGACTCCCACTGACTTTTACACAGCTGTAAGTGTTCTGGACAGAACCCTGCTATCATCTGAGGAGTGCTGGATGCCATCTGTCAGTACCACAATCCCTCTGTGGTAGCTGCTCAAGGGGGTGTGCTCAACACAGGCCTCTAATGCAAACTCTTCTCTAGTAGATGGCTCTCTTATTTCGTGCCCATACATGGATTTCTTGTGCCCTTTATCTGGGAAATTTTGGGGAAAGAATACATACAGCCAATACTAGTGGAGCTGGTAAAAGTAGGGGCTGATCCTGAGGTTCTCTCCTGTTGGAGTCTTGGTCCTTGGGGCAAAATTTGTTTTTTTTTTGAAGGTCCTGGGTGGCAGGTGTGGCCTCAAAAGCACCCCACAGCCCTTCTGCTCTCCATTCCCATTTGCTATTACATAGAAACACTGGGCACAGCACTGTGCTGTGAGGGATGAACGAGTACAAAAAGTGTCCCCCAAGTGACCTCATTCTCCATCTCATCAATCAGGTGCCACTTTTAAACTGGTACTGTGGAACTATGAGAACAAACCCCAAAAGGTTGTCTGAGTCCAAAAGAGCAGCTCACTTGCCCATTTGATGTACTGACACTTAATTTATTCTTCCTTGAGATATTCTGTGGTGTTGGAAGACAAGTTCACACTTCCTAATGGAAAAAAGAACAAAACAAAAGAGGAATGGACTAAATTCTACCTTGAAATCACACTGATGTGGGGAAATACAAAATCCTACCCAGGCAAGAAAATGAAATCCTGTGCCCTATGGAGTAGATGGCAAATCCTCACATGTGGTTGTTGGGAATGAACTCTCGCTGCCATGTCATGTGTGGGATTATTTTTGTTCATATCACAACAGCCAGGAACAGCTCAGCCAATTGTCTGAGCTGAGGAACAACTGAGAAAAATGGCCTGAGCAGCCATCCTCAGCACTGGCACCTTCCCCTCAGCATCTGAGGCTGGGTGGCAGCTGGAAGAGCTGCAAGACACCCTCACCTCTCCCCAAATCCAGGATTATGGGGTGCATTAACTGATGGACTCAGCTCTGTGCACTCCTGCCAAACCATCCAAGGCACCTCCTCTGGTTGAGCAGGACTCCAGATCTCCATCAGCTTCCACCAGAACATTTCACCTGATCTCTAACCCTTCATTTCCACAACTAAACCTGTTTATAATTTCACTAAACCTGGTGCCTTAAGTTTTAGCTTTTGTAATTTTTTAGATTCTGGGCTGTTTTGGTGGGCAGTTTTAGGTTTCATATTCAGTGCTACTGAGCTCTCTCACAGAGCAGGGACACAAAACAATTCCTTCTCTAGCTTGAGACCAAGGACAACTTTCAGGGCCAGAACAAAACCAAGGTTGAAGGGAGAAGGAAAACCAAGGAGGATGGAGCTTCCTAAGCTGGGGGTGGAATTGGACAATGAACTCCAATATTGTAATGGACCAGACCTTATCAAAGTGTGAGATCTTGTAACTGGATGTCCATTCTGTGCCCATTTTGGGGCATCTTGGGTGCGGCCCAGTCAGGCCCTTGTGCTGCCCAGGTGTGTCCATTGGGGCCTTTTAATAAATCCCCAATTTATCCTCTTGCTCTGGCTGGGCTCTGCTCCAGCTCAACCTCCAGAAGGCATCAAACCCATCAAATTTCTCATCTTCCTATTTCTTCTGTGAAAGGCTTCAACATGTCTGAGGACCATTAAATATTTCTGCTTGGTCCATGGAATTTCTGTGTTTTCACTGATGGTGAAAATCCCGTGTGAAATCATATTCTTTGCAACAGACGACCCAATAATTCCTGCAAGATTTTTTTAGTGTGAATGAAGGATGAACTCAGCCTCAATCCAAGATTTTTGTGGTTGTGTTCATGAGGGAGAAGTTGTCAAATCAAGCTTCATTTTTGAAAATGTTCTCAAGCAAATCCTTGATATATTCCAGTGAAAAACATTTTATATTTGCACAAGTATAAACACAGCAGTTGGACCAAGCTATTTATTGTTGAGATGTTATTGTCTGAATATCATTAATTTTTGTTTCATTAGTAAGTTTTTTTTTCCCCTGGACATATAATGAGTGGAGCTCTCTGCTGGGTGAGGCAGTGGCACAGCAGGACTTTGGGTTGGGGTGAAAATTGCGAAAATTTGTTTCTTATTCTTAATACCAGCATATTTTGTTACTAGGTGCTAGAGACTGAATATTCTATTGCAGGATGCTTTTGAAGTCCCTCTGTTCCAAAAGGCTTATGAGCCATTTTAAAAGTAAATTGTTAATTTTGTTTTGATCACAGCAAAAGAGAGGTTTGATGGCCCCAAAAATGTTTAGATATCCTTTGCTTTTTGGTAGTCTGCTGTGGCAGACAATGGAGTAACCCCAGGGGGAATACTAAGGAAGAATGGCATGGATAAAAAGTGATGGCAAAAGGAGTTTTTATCTGCCTGTCTATTTATCCATGACCTACCTACCTGTAGATTCACTGCAATTAATTTCTCATTATTTTTCTTGCTATTTTTAAGCATGTAGTATTTCTATTTAGCATTAAAATTCACCTAGTGTTACAATAATTCTCCTAATTTTTTTCAATTCTTGCTGTCCTCTGAGGCACACGGGGAGCTGAAGGGAAATCCGGGAGAGCTGAGGGAAAATTTGGGAGAGCAGAACCTTTCCTGAAAGGTGTTTTTAGCTTGATGGAGAGCAAAGGGCTGAGGGTGATTGTGTGGATGAGGATGGTACCTGTGGTGACAAATGACAATTCCCTCACCTTCGGCCGCCTCGCCCCACAGCGACTTCACACTTGTTATTTTCAGGATTATTTTGTCCCACATCCCACCTGGCAATAGATCCTTTCTGAAAGGTGTTATAACACATTTTTCTCCGAGGAGACCAAAACCAGTGGAGGAAATGGGGCTACCTGATGAAATATCCTGCTTAGCTCACCGGTGGTGGAAGGTTTAAAGCCAGCAGCTCCAAAATGGGACATCTAAGTTGGTGAGAAGCGAGTGGCCTGTGCCTTCAGAGGGGTGTGCAAAGGAATGATGCTTGATCTGAGGCAACCCCATGGAAAATACTCAGGACCATGGGAGGATGAAATGCCCCCTTCCATATGTATGAGCTTTACTAAGCTAGTAATCCACAGTTTAAGGAACTTTTTTTTTTTAAATTTAATAAAGAGGTTATTTTAAACTTAGATCTGCAAAACACTCATACCTCCAGCACATTGCCTCAGTGAAATATCCCTCTACATGAAAATATAGACAGTTAGTTTTTTCTTCCAAAGTGAAACACTGCAAGGTCTTTCATTACTGGTTTATTATGCTTTCTGTATCTTTGCTCATTTTTCACCAGTATTGCATTAAGTATTGATATTGATTTCTTGTAAATGGTACTGAAATGGATGGCTCACAGTTTTTGTTATTGTTCTGTAGCACTTGTATGTAATTTATTACAGCTGCAATGGAACCTGCCCCTTGCTGCCAGGGTTTAAATTAAATGTGCCATGTTTTGGCCCCTAGTAGTCACATACATTTCTCATTCTGGATCTGAAAGTGTTATGTACAGAGCAACTTTTTAAATTACTTCCTTGATATTATTTAAAAAGTTGATTTCAATAATTTTTGTAATTAATATGTAATATACTGGTTGAATTAATTACATTTTTCTTTTCCATTACAGAGACTAATTACTGTCCTGTAAAAATAACATGGAGTAGCTGGTAGTCATGGCTGGCTTTCCTCTTTCTGGGAGAAAAAGGGGAAATCAGCTCCTGAAATTTTTCAGTGTGTGGTGGACCTAAGTCTTTTCTTGTGCATGGATTCCCCAAAAGGTTATAATGAAAAAAAAAAGTATTGATGCTGAGGAGGGACAGCCCAGCTGGAAGAGCATTTCTTTGGCCCACGCCAAAGTTTGGGTACAAAACTTGACTTGGAACCATCAATTAACGTGATTTTCTGAGAATGAAGCTGCAGCACTGACAACAGTGAAGTAAAGCAAAGAAAGTCCCCACACCAAATCTCTCTGTACATGAGATTCCTTCATGGAGGGTTTGTAGAGAAAATAATAATGAGAGAACACCAGTGGTTTTAACACAAAACCCAATTGATGGAACAGTATCAACACATTGATGTTGAGAGACATTGCTTGTATATATTTCCCAGTTTTATTTGCTGCTATTTTAGCAGCAACAGAAGTTGTTATTCTGGCAGGGAGGGAACATTTTTTGACTGTGCCCATGGACAATCTTCTGCTCTATGATTTTGAAAGGATTGGGATGAAGGAAGAGGGATTTGGTGCTTTAAGGGCCCCTTTCCTCCTCTTGCTGGATTTCTGTAGGTGCAGTTCTGGCTCTGGGCTCTGGGTGTTCCAAGGCCATCAGTGCTGCTCTCATGGAATTGCACTGGTGTAAAGCACTTTTTACATCCCAGAAGTCATTTATATTGAAACAAGGAGCTTTACACACAAGGTTAACTGTAACTCTTTACAAAAAGTCTTAGTTCCAGTTCATTGAATAAATCCAATTGCCGTTTCACAAGCTCTTCTGGGGCATTTCCTCCCCTTGATTTTGGACAACATCCCTTACTCTTCCCCTCACAGCTTTAGTGAGGTCTGTCCCACTCAGTTCTCTCTGCCCATCCTGGAGAGTGGCTGGACTCCCCAGGCCTTTTTCATTGAGGTCTTTCAAGCAAAACAGGAATATTTTGGCATCAGTCACATTTCAAAAAATCCAACATTTATGCAACAAAGCGGCTGAAGCCACTGTTTTTAGGGCTGGTGGGAACACAAAGAGGACACAGCCAAAATTCTCAGGGAACACAAGGTTTTGGCAAGGCAGGGAATTGCTGCTCCACCACCATGTGTGTGTTGGGAGGGGATCTCATGAAATGGCATTGCATTTACCAAAAAAAGCATCTTTAAGGCATAAAATCTTAGAATTACAAAATAGTTTTGGTTGGGAGGGACTTTTAGAGCTCATCTAGTCCACCTCCCTGCAATGAGCAGGGACATCTCCACCCAGACCAGGCTGCTCCAGCCCCAATGTCCAGCCTGGCCTTGGGCACTGCCAGGGATCCAGGGGCAGCCACAGCTGCTCTGGGCACCCTGTGCCAGCCCTGCCCACCCTCACAGGGGACCATTCCTGCCCAATATCCCACCCATCTCTGCCCTCTGACAGTGGAAGCCATTCCCTGTGTCCTGTACCTCCATCCCCTGTCNCCCCCTCCTCATGTCACTCTGTTTTTTCACCCTAAATAAAAGCCTGTTTAAATAGCACCACTCTATGTGCAACATATGAAATCATGTGCCAAAAATTCTTCACTTGGTAATGGCACAAATTGCTTTTACTGTGCCTTAGACCTTGCTTGCCTAAGACTTCTTGCAAGGCAGTCACCAACTTGTGATTAATTTTAGCCACCATATTCACATATTTTTGCTGCACTTCCAAAATTTGTAGAACCCCTTGCGTTGAAGAGAGTAAGTGGATTCACTGAGAAATAAAGAAGAAAAATCACCTCCTGTCACCCTGAATTTTCAAGCTTTCCTGATGCACTTTCTAACTCAATATTTTCATAGTTCTTAGTTCTTTCTCACACATGGGTGTTATAATTAGAAGCATGTTTATGTTAAGACGAGGATTTTTATTTACTTTCTCTTGGTGTGAAAAAACAACTGATGGGCAGTTGTCTTGACCAATGGGATGGGAGAGGTGTCCAACTTCTCCTCCAATCCCTGGTCTGTGTGGAAATACTATAAATATGGAGTCAGACGTTTTAATAAATAGTTTTAGCCTTCTCACAAGAAAGTGTGTCCGTGTGTGTCCTTGCATGTCCCACAGCGACAACCTCCTTTAATTTTTTTCCTCCCAAAAGGCAAATTAGCAACCCAGGAGGCTTAGTTTCCCTGTGGGAAGGAATTGCTTGTAATTTTTGCTTTATGTTAGTTTGTTCAAGTCCCCTGGGAGCAACAGGTCCAGACCCCAGAGCTCATATTGCAACAGTGATGATGTGTTGTGCAGCTGGAAAAGTCTGAGCGTCAGAGGTGTTAATCTGATCTATCAGTATTGGTGTCCCACACCTCAGCCCCGGTGCAGGAAATTAAAGAGTGAGATCTGCAAGGGAACTGTTTCATAATGCTTTAAACAAATGAACTCCTTAACATTTTATGATCTCTGGAAGATTGTTTTGTTGGTAGCTGCCTGCAGTGGGAAGCATTTGCTGGGAAAGCGGCGGCGTGGCGGTCGTGTCAGCCACAGCCCAGGAGAGCTGCACTGGGGACACGTACTTGAGCTTTATCATCACTGGGTAAATTACTCAATCTTTGTCAATTTTCATTTGGGCTGAGTTTCATGGGAAGAACTGTCCCAAATCTGGGACTGCAGCTTGCTTTATATGGAGAAATCACTCGCTTCACCCAGTGTTCCTCCCAGGTGTCACCAGGAGCATTTCACTGATGTGGGCAGTTCACAAACCCAGTAACCTTCTACATTTTCTCCCCTACTTGATTCAGAGGGATTTGTGATGATACCTGACCATTAAAGCTCTTTGCTGGTTTATGCTATTTAGAATCTCGTCCCTTCCTTTTATGCCATTTCCAGGAGATTTCAATTCACTTTCCTGCCCCTTTGCCACCTTCTGAACAGCAGAGGGGTGGAGGGAGACATCCAGCCCTGGATCAGCAGGCTGCAGCTCTCTCCACGACTGCAGAGAAATAAATGCAGCCTCTGCTCAGCGAGAGGCTCCAGACTAAGACCTCCCTTAAATTTCCCAGTCCCCCCAAGAGAAAAGAGGTGTATAAAAAGGAAGCAGGAATTCCTCAAGGATAACAGTAATGTACCCTCTCCACAAATTACCAGCAGACCTTTACAGGAGCTGATCACCTATAAAAAGCTTCAGAGGAGTCATTACAGCCATTGAGCTGCTGGGGGGTTTATTACTCTATTCCCCAGAAGGCCAGGCAGGGGTGGCCTGATGCAAAACCACACTGGAGGGGTTGGGAGGTGGCTCAGGCACAGAGGACACCCTTGGGGCAGTGAGACTTCCCAGCTGGAGGGGGATGGATCTGCAGAACCCCAAATATCCATGCCTGGAGAGCTGTGAGGATCTCAGCAGCTGCCATCCCCCTCTGGAGCAGGAATGGGCTGAAAGCTGCCACCAGTATGGCAGCACCATGGACAGCAAGGAGGAGTTCTGCCAGGTTTGTACCCCAAAGCTCCAGGGGGATCTGTTCCCCTTCCTCCTCACATCCCTGCTGCTCTGCTGTGTGTGTGTGTGGCCTCCCAGACAATGTGTGTGACAAAGTGGGACTTTCTTACCATCTCTGGCTCCCTGACAGGAGGGAGCAGCCAGGTCAGGCTCTGTCCCCAGGGGACAAGGGACAGGACAAGGGGAAATGGCCTCAGGTTGCACCATGGGATGTTTAGACTGGATAGGAGGGGAATTTTTTCTCTGGAAGGTTGTCAAACACTGGATCAAGCTGCCCAGGGACGGGGTGGAGTCATCATCCCTGGAAGTGTTCAAAAATCAAGTGTATGTGGCACCTGGGGACGTGGTTCAGTGGGGGACCTGGCAATGCTGGGGAATGGTTGGACCCCACCCAAGGGTGTGTCTGCAAAATTCCCAAATTCAGTCCAGTTTTGGATAGGACTCAATTATCTTTTATTTGCATCTTCTTCAAGTCTTTGAATGTGAAAAAAGATTGCTCTGGGAATGAGCTGATGATGTCTCTCCTTTTCCTGGCTCTTCATGGAGAGAGAGATGAACTCATTAAAAGAAAAGAACCTTTCAGATAAAACACAGCAGACACGTTGGACATAGTTGACAATACATCTGAGTGTATTGGTTATTGCTATTCTATTTGTTATACAATCAATGAAAATGAAACTAAAAATTCTGATTGAACCCAAGCTCTATGGCAGAATAGAGATGAAATTTCTGTGCATGTTCTGCAGAGGTACTATCCTTGTTACTAGGCTCCATTTTATTTCATATCTGTACTACAATGTAAAAAAGCTCAACTCAGAAATTATGGAATGATCTATGTAAAGAATTCTTATATTTGATAATAATCTTGCCATTTTCTATCCAACACTTTTTTTTTCTTTCTTTCTTTTTTTTTTTTTTTCAGCCAGAATCTTGCAGTGTCTGTGCAGCTCCACTTCACTCTTTGTGTTCCTTTTTGGTTTCATTTGCTGGCAGGGAGCTCTCACTGGTGTGAGAATATCACAAAATCAAATGATATAGAAAAATATACTTCTACCAGGATGGGTTAACAAACAGGTCAACAAAAAACCTGTGATCCCATGTAGGTTTACCAGAGTTAATTTTTCTTCCAGTTACCAAGACAGGAGGAAATTCAAGTATTTCAAATAGAAAACAAATCTTCAAGTATAGTACACACATAAAATGCTGAGCAAATGTTTACTGACTACAACACCTGGAACAATTAAGATGGTGCAGTGGAGCAGGGTTTGATTTAAGAGGGGGAGCCTTGCAGATGTGTGCTGAGCACAAACCCCGGGTCCTCCAAAGCACTGAACAGCCCCAGCCTCCTTCCCTCTGCTGCTCTTCTTGAGCTAATCTTGTATTCACCAATAATTGATGCTCTCCACTGCAGGGGATGGGGTGGGGAAAGGTGGTGATTTAGCAGCTGTGTTTGCTGCACTTATTTTGACTCATTTTTACTCCGGTGTGTGTCGAATATGGGTCAGGCCCTTCACTGCCCAGCAGTGCATGGAAACCTGCATTCCATTAAGGAATGGTGTGCAAGTGGTGGTGTTTCATCCTCTTTTCTGGCCAGATGAATTAGGTGCTTATTTATAAATATATATATATAAATCCTTATTCAAAGTTACTTTTAGATTCATGAGTCCAAAGAAAAACAAAATTACAGTTTTCTCTGAGCTCCTTTCACATTTTCCTTCTTTTCCTTGGCCAACAGGGGGGTGCCCCGTGGAGGCCTGTGAGGGCAGTGGGGGGCAGGAGTGGCAGAAGTCCCCTTTCAGCATCTTCCTAATGGGAATGCAGCACTCACAGCCTTTCACACCAGCAGCTCCTCAAATTCCTTTTCGTGGAATTTGAAGAGGAATTCAAATTCAATTGAATTTAAATTCAATTCCACTGCTGGGGAATCCAGAAGGCAGCTGGATGTGGAAATAAGCCTCACCCACTGACAATCTATAAAAAGGGGAAATGAAAATGTTGTATTTGTCCTACAAACCTGAGCCAAGCCACGCCAGGAGAGCAGAATGAGCTGCTCTCAAAATACTCTGTTTATCTCTGTTTATCTCTGTTTGTGGCTCTTTGTGTGTCTCTTGAACTGCCCATGGCTCACCCTTCCCCTTCCTTCAGGCAGCCTGGAGAAACTGGGATTTTCTCAGCACTGCCAGTCGAGGTTTTGGCAGAATATCACAGAAAAAGCCAATTTCACAGCTGGAGAGCTTCATTTGAGGATTCCTTGCCTGCAGAAGGTTCTGCTCTGTTTGGGTTGGGGAGGTGATGTTACCTGACCAAGCCTCGCTTGGTGGGTGAAGCTGCACACCCAGCAGCAAATCCCAGATGTATCAGAGAATCATGGACAAAAAAACCCCAAAACACCTTGCAAGTGATTTTAGTTGCTGTGGTGCAGGCAAGGTGGCGGTGGGAAAAGGACTAAATCTGCTAAAATTATTATGATTTTATAAATGGCTTTCAAAATTCCAAATGGCTTCTTAAGGATTGATTTTTCTGTCAACACATTGGACAAGACTTAATAAATCATTATATTCATGGGGACCCTACAGTCAAACAAACCCTAATAGATATGTATATATGCATACATGAAATAAAAAGTAATTTTTAAAAAATAGCTTTCTTTATCCTATTGGTGGAACACAATCTTGTTGAAGAAAACATTTAGGACAGTTTTTTCTATGTGGTCTCCATCATGTGCTTGGAAAAGGATATCATGGGTACTTTGCAGACCAGGCATAACAATTGGCATAAAATCTGCACAAGATCAGATTAGATTGAATCCTTTTGGAGATTTAATCTTCCCCCAGCCTAATATGTGCTTGGGATAATTAGCTCTCCCTTAGTTATCAAAGAAAGACATTGTCATTGGAAAGACAATTAAAACTCAGCACAACCTTATATATTTTAGCAATATATTTTATATTTTTATGCAGATTTAGATGAAACATGTAGAAGGGAAAAAAGGCATGTAATGTATGATAAAAACACCATTCCAATTAAGAAATAAGTATTACGTAATTGCATTTATCTTACACTGTCAGCTGCCTTGTTATTGAGAAATTTGGGTAAGAAATGGTTGAAAATTTGTGAATCTCTTGTTTTTCTCACAGAGTATTCCCAGAAATAATTCCTGGCCCATGAAATGCACCCAGCAACTTGAAATTTAAGATGCACTGGTTATTCTTGACTGGACATATGTTACATCAAATTGCTGATTCCGTGCCCTCTAACCAGGTCTGCAGAGCAAACTCTTGCCTTTACACAGGAACTGATCATTTTCTCCACGGGAAGGAGAAAATCATGGAGCCAGAGGGGGAAAACTAGAGCTGGAGTAAACCCTGTTTGTGTTCAGGAGAATATCCACATATTTTTTTGCTTGCTACGCAATTCCTTTCCACCATATTCCTCACAGAGGATTAGCTTTTCTAGCTGATGACAGTGTTTTTTTAGAAAACTAATGTCTTCAATGTATCCTCTCTGGAAGTCTTGCTTGGTCTAAATATCGATTGGATTTTACTACCAGCCAAGGTCAGAAACTGAAGAGGTTCTTGCTGCAGCAAGCTGTGTATTAATCTCAATATCAACTAAGCACCTAAACTGTTATTGGAATTTGATGATCAATTACATCTTTGAAAAGTACTTAGTATGACATTTGTTGGACTTCCATATTTCGTGTTATACAGTCACACCTGATGGTTCAATAACTGGAAAAATACCAGCAAAGGATCTTTTTAGTTCTTTGTGCAGACAGGATCTGCTTTATAATTCCCATTTCTTGCTTTTACCCACATTAATAGGCATTAGAGACCATTAGAAGGTTTTCTTGCTGCTCACTTGCATTACATTAGAGAACACGCTGCTGTTACACGGATTATGGCAGACAAACACACAAAACCTTCTTCCAGAAGAATATTTCTTAATTCCTCACCCTGCAGCCTTTCCATTTGGAAATGCCACCATTAAATTCAACTGCAGTGACTCAGGCTGTTCCTCTGCCATTAAATGCTCTGCTCAGTTCTGGGGGAATGGGGTGGGGGATTTGCTCCTCCTGGCCACGGTGAGGAATGGTTGTCACAGGTTTTCTTTCTGTTCTGAGTTAAACAAGTGCTGTAGGAGTAAAATTACAAAATCACAGAATTATTTGTGCCTGAAGCTCATCCAGTGCCACCCCTGCCATGGCAGGGACCCCTCCCACTGTCCCAGGCTGCTCCCAGCCCCACGGTCCAACCTGGCCTTGGACACTTCCAGGGATCCAGAGGCACCCACAGCTTCTCTCTTCAAAGCCCATCCTCCAAAACCTTTTAAATATTTACCTGTCCATTTCTTTCCTCACTTGCTTCCCAAGATAAGTTTCACTGAATTAAAATAACTTGAAGAAAAAGAATGAAGAATGAAATCAAAGGAATATACCCCAAAGTTACCACGGCACAAGGCCAAGGCTGTCACAAGTGTTTGCACACATTTACAGCAATGGCTTGTGTCAGACCTGGAAATGACACCAGAATGAAGGAGCAGTTCTCAGTACACTGTTAACTTTTCTCTTTTCTCTGTCCATTTTTATTAAATGGTGAGAGAGGGGAAAAAAAAATCACAGAATTCAGTAGATCATAAATAGCTTTAAAATTCATGGCTCAATTTAGCAGCCAAGCACAAACATGGTCCTCATTTTCTGTGAGGCTGGGGTTTCTTTTGTTGTTTTAATTATTTTCTGTTTGTTTGTTTGAGGGTTTTTGCGTATTTTCTGTTTTGTTTTGTTTTCTTTACTTGAACCAGTCTGGTGTTTTTCTGTTTTAATTCCTAAGAAACACCAGTAACGAGAGTAATGCAGAAGCTTTGCTTATTTTAAGGATCATCTGCAATGCCATCATTAAAAAAAAAAAAAAACCAGCATCACCACAACTGCAAGGACCTTCCAATTTTCAAGCACATAAAATGTGATAAGTGAACTTCTCACTTCTGAAATATGCATTGCACCCTCTGAATGAGCTGGAAAGAAAGCAGAAAGGATGGATTTATCAGGCATCAAGTTCAGCCATCCAGATGTTGCCAAGCTCGTTTTTGTTGCTGGCTGGGGGTAATTTTGAAATGGTTTGTAAATTTAATTGACCATGTATGAAGTGTGCACAGGCCGTGCACAATCAGCAGCATTGCCAGGATTAGNGGCACCCACAGCTTCTCTCTTCAAAGCCCATCCTCCAAAACCTTTTAAATATTTACCTGTCCATTTCCTTCCTCACTTGCTTCCCAAGATAAGTTTCACTGAATTAAAATAACTTGAAGAAAAAGAATGAAGAATGAAATCAAAGGAATATACCCCAAAGTTACCACGGCACAAGGCCAAGGCTGTCACAAGTGTTTGCACACATTTACAGCAATGGCTTGTGTCAGACCTGGAAATGACACCAGAATGAAGGAGCAGTTCTCAGTACACTGGTAACTTTTCTCTTTTCTCTGTCCATTTTTACTAAATGGTGAGAGAGGGGGAAAAAAAATCACAGAATTCAGTAGATCATAAATAGCTTTAAAATTCATGGCTCAATTTAGCAGCCAAGCACAAACATGGTCCTCATTTTCTGTGAGGCTGGGGTTTCTTTTGTTGTTTTAATTATTTTCTGTTTGTTTGTTTGAGGGTTTTTGCGTATTTTCTGTTTTGTTTTGTTTTCTTTACTTGAACCAGTCTGGTGTTTTTCTGTTTTAATTCCTAAGAAACACCAGTAACGAGAATAATGCAGAAGCTTTGCTTATTTTAAGCATCATCTGCAATGCCATCATTAAAAAAAAAAATCAGCATCACCACAACTGCAAGGACCTTCCAATTTTCAAGCACATAAAATGTGATAAGTGAACTTCTCACTTCTGAAATATGCATTGCACCCTCTGAATGAGCTGGAAAGAAAGCAGAAAGGATGGATTTATCAGGCATCAAGTTCAGCCATCCAGATGTTGCCAAGCTCGTTTTTGTTGCTGGCTGGGGGTAATTTTGAAATGGTTTGTAAATTTAATTGACCATGTATGAAGTGTGCACAGGCCGTGCACAATCAGCAGCATTGCCAGGATTAGCAGCTCTATTTCTTAGCTAAGCAGGTCTAATGTGCTTTATTAGAAGCAAAATGCACCCTGAGGCATTTTAAACACAGCTGCCAGGTAGGATGAGACTCACTGCTGTGAATATGTTTTGAGTAGGTCAGAAATTAAAATGTTTCAGTGCTGTCAGTCACACCAGTTCAACTTTGGGCAGAAATTCCCTAACTGAGGAACCTGTTGTTGGTACCTCAGTCCCTCAGGGGAGATGATGCCTTAGGTTTTAGCTTTTACATGTTTAGATTCTGGGTTGTTTTAGTGGGCAGTTCTAGGTTTCATATTCAGTGCTACTGAGCTCTCTGCACAGAGCAGGGACACAAAACAATTCCTGCTCCAGCTCGGCCCCAAGGACAACTTCCAGCCCAAGAACAAAACCAAGGCTGAAGGGAGAAGGAAACCCAACGAGGATGGAGCTTCCTAAGCTGGAGCTGGAATTGGACACTGAACTGCAATGTGCTGATGGGGCAGAACTTCTCCAAGTGTGAGCCCTGGGGGCCGTTTGTCCATTCTGGGCCCATTTTGGGGTCACCTTGGGTGTGCCCAGCCGGGCTCTGGTGCTGCCCAGGTGTGCCCAGGGAGGGCTTGGGATAAATCCCCAATTTCTCCTTTGGCTCTGCTCCAGCTCAGCCTCCAGAAGGCATCAGAGGGAAAAGGGGAATCCTGGGATATTTGCTGTTGGTGGGCAGGTACTCACTTTAGGTAATGCTGCAATTCAAGGCCCAGAGCCGCCTGCCTAGAGCCTCCTGGCTTTTTTCATACTTTATGATTTACCTGGCTGGTTAAACGATGTTAGATAGCACTACAATCTCCATCTGACATCTAGAGCATCTCACGTCTTATAATGAGATCACTTTTATCCACAGGTGTTTATGTAGGATTCCTTAAATATAGACAGGGATTTGAAGAGGAAGAGAAAAAACCTGGGATTTTAGATTTTTAAGAATTCATTCTTTGCTCTGTTCACAGTGTGGAGAGATTTCAACCTGAGGGCATGCTGCTGGCAAAAAATTTGGGAGTTCTGCATTGCAAAGTCTGGGCAAAACCAAAAATGGCAGTCAGAAATAAGGTCTGTTATTATTATATAATCCTTCTGGTTGATGCAATGCAAATCTTTCCTCATCTTCTCTTGTGCTTATTTTGCTTGGGATATTTGATTTTTTTTTTTCATTTTATATATTTACCACTTTTCTGTAAACTCCTATTCCAAAGATTTATGTCAGAGAGGCAATTTTCTTCCCAACAGGAGACTTATCTTTTTAGTCACAAAAGCAGGTCCCCAGAATGTAGCTTATTGCAGCAGCACAGAAGAATAAGTCAAGAGTTATCACCAAGTATAGCCAATTCAAAAAAAAATAATTTTTTTTCACCTTGAATTGTTTTTCAGCTCCAAATCCAGTTTCTGAGTTACAGTTATGAGACTCCCAGCTCTGGGCTCAGTTCTAACTAAAAAATTTCAAGAAATCATAGAACTATTGTGTTGAAAACCCTTTCAGAAATTAAAGGAAAATATACAGCTGTTGAACTGATGCCTTGGAAATGCACCTTGTAGCCCTCATAAAAAGGGTCTCACATGAAATGTTAGCTCAAACTCACACAAATACTCAACTCACTCTTTGTTTGTTGCTGACCTGTATCTTTTAAGCTTAACCCACACTTGCAAAAGCCCAAAGCATTTGTATTTGGAGTCTGGTTGTTCATGTACCTTTCTACCCTAAATCAACAAAAAGCAATCTTCAATTAGGAGTGACTGCACCACTTTTCCTTTCAGTAAATAGAGATTATTGTGCAATAGCAAATTATAACTTCATTTCACAAGGCTTTGAAGGACAGCCAGGTGGGTTTGTTCATCCCTCTGGCTCACTGGTGTGGGATGGTTTGGGGAATGTTGGGACACAGCTGCAGAGCTCTTGGAGGAGTCAGACATGGATTTAGCTAAATGGTTTCTTAACCAGGTAAACAGATTTACATAACTACTGTAACGTTTCATAAGAAATAACTAGAATAATTGTTAGGTAATCTCAAGGCACAATCATGGCTCTGAATAGCCCTGGTGGCTGATGGAGTTAGAAAAGGAAATCTGAACCCATCTTCAGAGAGGAAAGGACCCCTGGAAGGGCTCCCAGGTTGCAGTGGAAGGCAGGGAGGTCCCAAAGGGATCCTGCTGGGCACTGTGCCCCTGGGCAGTGCCTGTGGCAGGTGTGGAGCACAGCAGGCTCTGCCAAGGGCTGGGGAAGCTCAGGTAACTCTGCCCCTGCCATGATGTGCTGTGGAGCAGCAACAACTGGAGAGTCACTGCAAAACCACCTTGGAAAGGAATGGCTTTTGGGAAAGGGAAGGTATCCAAGCAGGATTCAGAATATTAGCTACAGAGATAGTGGGATGGATTCCAGAGGTGGCACACATGAGAGCAAGACACTGGAAGTAGAAATAAAAGTATCAGTTTGCAGGGAGAGCCACCTGTAGTCTGAGGGATGTCATCAGACACCAAGTCTGTTAATTAGGTCCAAGAATAAAGCCTGTGTAACTCTTCTGTGGAAATTCTATAATTATAGTTCCATAATTCTGCTCATTGTTTTGAGCAGACAGCACAATCTTCATTCTGCATTGAAGTCTGTGGAAAATTCTTAGGGATTTCAACAGAAAACACATTTCCACTTGCCTGAGGCAGCTCCTTGGCATCGAGGGGCATTCAGGGTGGAGTTCATTCATATCTAGAGAGCCAGCAGGAGATCTTTGTGTCATTTAAATCCAAATGAAGTCCTGTTTTAAGCACTTAAACATGACCTGAGTGATGCAAAGATCTTTCTGCTTGAGAGTAAATTTCACACTGCATGAAAATGTCATCATCATCATCATTATTATTATTATTATTATTAATATTATTGTTGTTGTTGTTGTCATTACAGTCTACTTTAAGAAAGCTACAGGAAGCAACCCATGCAGGTGACTCTAAAGCAATGAGTAATGAAATGAGAAATGGAAAATGAGAAATGGAAAATCCTAGCAGTCTGCAGAATTACATAGGAGTGGCTGTACCAACCCTCACTCTGCACAACAAAGGATGCAGTGGAGGGCCCATAGGTCCTCCCAGATCCCACCAGCAGCAGCTTCCTGAAGGAACTTTTCTTTCATAAATCCCTGATGGTCCAGGCATCAGGCACTAACCAGGCACGTTTATCTCTGTTTTTTCCTTTATCTAATGCTGTACATTTATTAAATTTTCCCAGTCTCTTTTGAGCTCTTTCTGCATCAGAAGTGACAGCAGAGGAGGAGATGGCATTGTAGCATTTTCCACACCTCACTCATAAAGGCATCTACTTTTTGCTGCTTTGTTGTGTAAGTGTGCATCACCAAGGACATGTTTCCTCCCCTGAATTCTTTCTCTGGATTCAAAAGTGCTGTGTTAACTTCCTTGTCAAGCTCTTGTGAACCATTACTGTGTTTTTCAAAATGCACGTGTGCTTTTGGCTTTTGTACTGCTAAAATACCTCTGGAAATGCAGCGCTCTTTTGTTCTGAGAGTCTAGGGATGTATTTTCTGCCTTAGATGTCTTCATGGATTCTTTGTATGTTGTCAGTGTGAATATCAGATAAAAGATATCCAAAACTAATGCTGAGTTTAAGTGTAGGAGCAATTTTTGTGGGCCATAATTTTAGTATTCCCTTTAACCATCCCTCAGTTTTGGTGTCTACCTGCACTCAAGACCAAGACTGATCCTCCCTTCCTTCCCCCCACCTTTTTTCCATCCCTCTTCCATTCTTCTTAATAATCTGAAAGTTATGTTGTGGAGACAAGGACAGCTGCTGTTCACAGCTGACCAAAAACTGGGCTACTTCTAAGTAGTAAATAAGATTAAAATCTTGTTTTTTTGATTGGCAAAGATTGCCACATGTGTGTGTATTCATTTTTTTGTGGACATCCTCTCTGAATAGCAAAAAGCTGCTGCAACCAGCCTGGTCTTCATGGGCTGAGGCTGAATTACACCCAGGGATAATTCAACAGTTTGTGAATGTGAACAAAATTCACATTTTGGGTGATTGTGTCCATTGCTCCACCAAAGCAGTGGGTGGTTGTTCTCCAGTAGAGATGGGTGATAACAGCAAAATCCAGACCTGTTTTGAATTTCAGAGACACTGGCCAAAGCTTTGATATCCCTTATTTTCAGGTCTCACTGTCGACATTCCAGTCTAGACCTTGTCCTTTAGTTTTCCCTATGCCAGGACAGGAAAAATGGGAATGGCTTTAAATTGTCAGGGGGCAGATTTGTGGATATTAGAAATTCCTCCCTGTGAGGGTGGGCAGGCCCTGGCACAGGGTGCCCAGAGAAGCTGTGGCTGAACCTGGATCCCTAAAAGTGTCCAAGGCCAGGCTGGACTTTGGGGCTTGGAGCAGCCTGGGATGGTGGGACATGGGACACAATGTGCAGCAGTGCTTGCTGCCAGCAGAGCTTTCCTTCCTTCTCTTACCCTCACCTCACTTTAAGTTCTCACTGTGTAAGAGTAAAATAAATGCAATGCAACCTACATCAACAGGCCTAGAAATTCAAAGGCATTTTTAGCAATGGCAAAAAAAAAAAAAATTCAATAACTTCAGGTGATGCTTATGGTTCCTAAAAATGCAAGTATCAACTGGTAAGTTTTTTGAAAATTGAATATAAAATCATAGAAAAATGCTTTATTTGATTCTCTGTTTATGGGAAATTCATTTTATTTGACTTTTTTATTTGTGATATCAACTATATTGCAGAGCAGAGTTTCTAGGTGCTCCCTTATGGTACCATTCTTCTAAATTATTAATGCCGTACTGTTGATATATTGTCAGCCTTGTACATACATTCTATGAAAATGAGTTTTACAGTAGGCTGGGATTTATAACAAAGCTTGACATATGCAGCTAATTCACCTAGACAGTCTTGTCAGTTTTAGGTTCATAAATAATTGATACTTGGGGCTTGGAGTTCAGCTACTGTTAGTGCTCCAGCTGTTAAATTTCAGCAGCATAATGGATGAATATTTGTTTATAATTTCTGTACATGGACCTGATGTCAGATCCCCGGTCTCATTTACATAGGTAGATTGAGATGTTGGAAGTGTAATGAGCATATGAAGATGATGAATTGTTTTCCTCAGTGCTGGTGCGTTTCTGTAAATGTTTGATTAGTTTTGAATGGATTACTGTTAGATTATCTGGTTCAGGGGTTAAAGTGAGCAGCTCTTTGCTCCCAAAGCTTTCGTGATCCCTTGCTGACAGATTTTAAAATTCATACAGTGATATTAGTGCTGCAAAAGCGAGGGGTATTCTTTGCAACAGATGTTTAGTAATTAAACATACGGTTTCCCTGTTTGGAAGTTGCCTGGGAAATTTAAATCAGAATGATTTGTTTACCGTAGTTTGAGGGAATTACAGTTTCTAAAAAAATAATATACTTTTGCCCCTAAAGTGCTGGAGTTTTCCCCCCAACGACACTAATTAAAAATGAGCAAAACACACACATACCCTCCCAATAATTCAGATGCTTAACGCCTTGGCCGACAGATGCAAAGCCATTAAAAACAGAGGTTCTTCTCGTTTTCTCCTCCCGTAAATTAATGAGCAATATTCAGAAAAGCATTTTCAATTGGACGTCCCAAGCAGAGATGCTGAAGCAAACCAGATTTCCAAGCATGCCTCCCTGCTGGAGCCCAGCTGGGAGAAGCCGTGGGATGGGGACACGTGGCTTACACACGATTCCCGATGATGTAAAGGATGCGAGCGAGGAGGGGGAGTTCAGTAAGGAAATGACACTGGAGAAACTCGGAATAAATTAAAATGAGATGTTCCCTCATCCACTGGGAATTGTGGCGCACAGCCAAAGGGGTGGGGAGCAGAAAATGTGGGGAGCAGGCTGGGTTTGGCTTGCTGGGGGTTTATAGGTAGAGGGGAGGATGAGGAGAGGGTCATCCCATCTCCCATGTGCTTCTCCCAGCGCTGGTGACACAGGGAATGAGGCAGAAACTGAGCTATGAGGGCAATCCTGCAAACACAACCCTTTATATTCCTGCCTTTCTCCCACTCCCAGCAAACAGCCCTTGGACGAGAAGGTCTCGGGGAGCAGCTCCTTAACGGGAAGATTTAGTGGCCACATCTCCTCCGCAGAGCCCAGCGCCTTGGCCGCCATCGCGCCGCGTCCTGTCAGCCCCGCGCACGGCTCCCCTGGCTTGTCTGGCAATCATGTTAGTGATTATATGGGTAATGAAACACGTGCTCTTTTTGTCTGTGGCTCTGATTAATCTGCTTTCTATTTAGCCGTGATTTATGGCGCTCAACTGTTGAGGTGAGCGCTGGCCCATCAGTTCCGTGGCCTATTACGGGCGCCGCGGCGGCGAAATGCCTGCGAGGCTTGAACTGTTTCTTGACAGCCAGGCTTCCCGCTACATTCCCTCCAATCTGTTTTGCTTCCTGGTGTGACCTTTCATACAGTAAAATACATTAGTTGAATAGCACAGTCTCATTAAAAGAGTGAATTAACCGAAGAGTCTTTTTAACTAAATGACAGCCAAAGGACTGAGTGCTAATAGCCACGGGCAGTTAGAAACTTAACTCATGAATCAGGCTGTTAATACTGCTCGCTGCCTGAAGCGCTAAGGGCACCACACTCTCTGCTTGCTCTCATAAGAAGAAAAGCTCATTACTTTCCTCCTGATGGGAGAGAAAGAGTGAGCGAGCAATAATAAAGCTTGAATTTTTCAATACTGTTAAAAATGGGGCTGACAGATTGCCGACAATAGGAGCAACGGGCTAGACACTGCAAAGAGAGCCACTGAATTAGCAATACCATATATCATACAATCTAATTAAATCAACCCCAAGAATGAAATTAGTTTTCTGTGAGTGAAATGGCCTTTGAAAGAGCGCTATTAAATGAACTGTAGAGCATTAATTAAATAATTCACAGTGAGGGATTTTGCATTTATACAAAAATTGTGCACTTAATTGTCCATGCTGTATTACAGATTTGGCCTTATGTTAACAATGTGCCTAAAGCACACTTATTGGAGCGTATCAGGAACAGCTTAACATAAATGCAGCTTATAAAGTTCTAAGAATTACCAAAGAAACTGGAGAAAAGAGGTAACAATAGTAAAAAAAAAAAAATACACACAGAGTCAACCACTTTTCCAAATTAATCCTGAGCACATGTGGCAACTTGTTACGTTTTTTTTTCCCCAGTGGAATGACATTAGGGCTTCTGAGTTTTAATTAAACAAAAACTGCAACTTCTCATGATTTAGCAAAAAGAAGCAGCTTGAAATTGCCTCAAAATAACAAATGCATGAAAATAGCTGGGGAAAAACAGATATGTTGCTTTGGAAGAAGAAAAGACAAAGTCTTTGGTCCTCAGGTTTTCAGTAAGATAAACAATAGTAAAACAAATAAGGGCCATGAAACCAATTTAGTTTTTTTATTTTACACCTCTGCCACGCTATAACTTCAATTCAGAAATATCCCATTTTGAAACCAAAACTTTTGATTTGAAAACCATGAACATGATTTCTTTTTTGTTTTTTTTTAAATATGCCACCTGGAGAGAGAGGTTGAAATTTAAAAACTTGATGATTTTGTCCCTTCAGATCCTGATGTTTTCATACACATATTATGGCTTGGCAATAACAGTATGTTCAGTGTTATTCAACTTCCAACCAAAGAGAAGCCTTGGCTGTCAAATACACTTGACAATGTGTATCTGTATTAAATACATTATTAGGAACAGTCATAGCTTTTTCTCTGCTCCTTTTTATTTTTATGTAAATTAGTGATGTCACTTTAAAAAATGTGAAAAAATCTACCCTTCCATTAGGATACTCACAAAAAAAATTTAAGCATGTGCAGACTATTGGTATTTTAAGATGTTGGTCCGAATTCTTGTTCTTTTTCATCCTTGCAAACATAAAAAATACAAGTAGAGAGGGCAGTAAGTGCTATATATTGAAATTTTATAAAATATAGATGTAACCGGGGTATATTTATCCCCAGTGCTTGCAAAACCAGGCTTACATTGTTAAATAGTACATTTACTTAAATTTGTTTATTTTATGGTATTTTCCTTATTTTTTTAAAAATTTTGATTCTAAAAAGAGCAAATGAAAGCCTCTAATTCTCCAAAGGGTGACCACTTCAAAATCATGTGGATAAATGAAAACATTCTTCAGTTATAATGAGATCCAATCAAATTAACTCCCTAAATTAAAACACAAGAAGCTGGGAGTGTTATCTACATATTCTCTGTCTTCTTAGCAGCCTCAGATTTTATCAGTAGTTTCCTCAATCAGGAAAACATTGTGTTTCAGTACTCATTTACTAATAGCCTAAGTTTGAAGATGGCAGGAAAATTGTGATAGTCAGTGAAGCCGTGGAAAGCAACACTGGCCACCAATTTTAAACAGAAGATGGAGATGATTGGCTTGGATGACTGTATAGAATATAAAGTTATATTTTAGAGCATGTTACTGTGTTTGGTTCCACTTTGAGACCAAGTCCTTGTGCAGGATGAGGTGTAACAGGACCTGGAAGTTAGATTGGGGGCAGGTGAGTGCTCACAGTCTGGCAGAGAGGTACCAGAAGGAGATTTCCTAGGAGAAATTGGAATTAAATGGACTGACAGCTTGCTGACTTTCAGTATGATGTGGTGCCATGCAGGCAACGTGCTGGTGGACGTGGCTGGAGCATCTATGGATGCAGAAGTTCTGCCTCTGTCACCTCTGGGAGGTGAAGGAACCAACCCACCCCAGTTCCAAAGGGTTTTTATCCTGCAGGCAAATCCTCACGGTGACTGTCCATGGGCTGCTTGGCCACGGGATCCAAGGAAGGGCTGCAGAGCTGGGGAAGGCTCTGGAGCACCAGGAGCAGCTGAGGGAGGGCTGAGCCTGTAGAAAAGGAGTCTCAGAGGGCTCACAGCCGCCTCTTGCTTGAGTTGTGTTAAGAACTCACATCCTGAAATGTGGCAGCAGTAATCACTGCAGGTGGGAATTGGTGATGCCCAGTGAAGTCAAAGGTACCTGAGCTGATAGGGACATGTCCTCTGGCAGGTACAGAGGAGCTGCAGACATCCTAAATTAATCCTGTTTAATCAGGGTTAATCTCAAATTTACACAAGGCTGTGATTTCTTGTGCTGCACCAGCTCATGCTGAGTAGTCTTTCACTGAAAATATTTTCTTAAATGACACTGAAAGGCTCCAGTGACAAATCATTGTAGTTTCATATTTCCATTTATTTTATTCTGAGATTTGGTGTTGATATAAAACCACTGTGAACCTGTTAATGATATTTCATGTGCAGTAATGTCAAACTATTCAATCAGTCGCATCATTACCTTTCATATTAAGCATATTTAGTTTATTCAGTTGTAACAAAGCATTTCAAGCACTAAAGGTCTTCTTTCCCAAAAGTACTCACTCATTTCAATTTCATTCCATATCATCTCTAAAAATGTGTATTTTGTCTTGATTTTAGATGAAAGCCAAAGGAACAAATGCTTTATTACCTAGCTGAGAAAACCCAAAGGTTTGTTCCTCAAAACAGGCAGCTGCAAATATTTGGGCTGTTTCTTTGTAAAGCTAACAGAAGGCTGAACTTTTCAGGTAGTTCCTACAGAAATTTCACAAGGGCTTGGAAGGGCTGGAAGAAGCATTTATAAAATTGGTGGAAATGCCCATTAGATGTCTGGTGGCAAAGCAAGATGTAGTTTCCTGCTGGAAAATGACACTGCACTTGATCTTAGTGAAGGGATTGAGAAGCACAGAATTAACTTTATATATCCATATATACATGCCTGGCAAGAGGCTGCAGCTTACTGGGGATTGTGGAACTTACTGGGGATTGTGGAATTTACTGGGGGTTCTTTAGGCCCAAAAAGGGAACAAAAACCTTTCTTTGTGAGAGTGTGTTTTTGAAGTGGCTTTACAGGTTTGGTATAAAGTAAGGAAAGAGCAGCATTTGGATTTTTTATCTTTGACTATGAGTATCATTAAAAACTACATTTGACTACAATCATAAAGATTGGTAAATACAAAATCCACTAACACACCTTTAACAGACTAGAAATTGAAACAAAAGTGAAGAACATTAAGCAGCAAGAAAGTTCTGGACAAAGAAGTTTGATTCATCCTCAGACAAATGCCAGATTTCCTGTGGTTCCTCTAAGTTTAGGTCTCTTGGGCTGTGCCTCCTGCCTCAGGGGAGCAGGGACAGAATTGGCATTGCACACCTTGATTGCTGCTTCTGCTTAATATCAACATCCAGGACAGTCATCACTCAAACCAAAAGGAAGTTGCACAAAATTTTGGTACAACTGAAAGAGCCAGAGTTTTATGGCTCTGTCCCTCTCCTACTGCATTATCTAGAAACGATTCCTTGTTGGAAATGAACTTCTGGTCAGCATGGCAGAGGACCAATGTGTTATATATCAATATATAATGTAAGAATGTGTCATTCAATATGCTGCAAAACTTGCTATTAGGAATTAATCATTCTCCTCCTTGAGCAGTTTCTTCAATGCATCCAAAAATTTGCCACTTCTGAACATATTCCCAGTCAGGAATGTCATCTACTCTTGTAGGGTGTGAGTCAGAAGAAAACTAATTATGGGATTTTATTGAAAAGTTTAGCAACAGCAGAGTTTAGAAACAACTTTTTCCACTTGACAACTTTGAAGATTCCTACCAATGCTCCATTTTGTCTGGAATTCAGAGGGCAGCAGTAGGAGATAGAGTGGATGCTGGGACAGTTTCTGCAGCCCAGAAATCTCTTATTTCCCTGTTTTATACCCACTGGCTTAGGAATATCACAGGGCACACCACAGGCAACTTTTCCTAGTGGTTTTTCATGATGTTATTTTTTGCCTACTGCCTTCCTGCCCCTGCTGGTCCCCTCCTTCTTCACAGCCTTTTGTGAGGAGGAATGCCAGAAGGTCACCACCAGCTGCAGGCCAAGTAGGAGAATTTAATGTAAACAGATCTACCAGTTTAAAGATGTGCAGATGCCCACTGCTGTCCTCAGGAGCTTCTGTGTCCTGCTTAAGAGATTTAGTGACGCAGGCCTGTGAAAATCAGAAAGCAGGAAAATGTGTCCTGCATGCTCTCAGGAAGAAGCAGGATGTTGGAAGGTGAAATATGGGAATGGATGTGCATCTGGGCCATCTGCCAGTCCCCATACCCAGGAAAGAGCTCATTTGGAGAGGATCTGAACCACATGGAACAGACAATGTCCTGTGGCAATCATTAAGTAGCCAAATGTCTCCTTAGGTTCCCTGGGAGAGATGAAAATGAAAATCAATACGTGTGTGATGAGACTGTTCAGAAAAAAATGACTTAAAGGTGCTTGTGCTCCTTGACTGGGTGCATTTAATGCAAAAACCCACTGATCTTAGGGCACCTCCTCCTCAGGTGTCCCAGGTGATTCCATCTCAGACAATAACCTCATATGAATACATGACTTGACAAAGGCCCCTCTGCCCATCCAGTCTTTCTCAACCAATAATTTTTATCACTTTCCATCAATGTTGGGATTCCTTGAGGAATCCAGCCTGTAACAAATGTGTCGTGGATGCTCTAACAAGAAAAGAACAGATGCAAGTTTAGTGAATATTGAGTTTTAAACTCGTCCCGCAGTGATTTGTGGCTGTGTCACTGCAAATATTTTTCAATGTCATTGCCTAAGCCCTGGCTGTCACTAACATGGTCAGCTGGGGAATAGAAGGCCCAACACTCTGATCTCAGTATTAATGGGAGCTGTTGAGAGTGGCAAAGGTGATAAAGTATTGTTTAGTTATTGGTGCCATACTTTTGCTGCAGGACATTATTATAAAACGTTGTGGTTTTTGTCAGATTTCAATCACCTCTCCAATAACGTATTTAGAAACTTGCTACAAAAAATATCTTTGAGGAGTTGGGGTTTTTTTTGTCTCTTTTATTTGGTTTCTTTGCTTCTAAACTGTGACTGAAACTAAGTAAACTTAACATCTTAAAGAAAAAATAAAGATTTCAGACTGCCTCTGAAAAAAAAAAATCAAATTTTCAGTTTGGTTGTACTTATTTTTATGCAAATATTTTAGATTGGATGGCTTAACTGGAGAAAAAAAAAAGAAAAGAATCCCTGTGATCTGGGATGGATTGGCAGCTACCAAAGGCATTATAGTTCAGCTCCTATCCCAGACCTCTGGATATTTGGTGGTCTCTCCATCCTCCTGCTGGCCATGTATATTTTATCCTAATGTTAATGGGAGCTGTGTGTGGATATTCAGCAGAGAGAGCACACCCCATTTGGTAGGTAAATTTATGTGTCGCTCTCTTTCATTATTCCCCAGACCAGTACAAGGAGAAATAGAGATATAAGATTTATAAAGCTTCTACAATATCCTGTTTGGCCAAATTGTATTTTAGCAAGGGCATGACAGGATTACTCTCCTCACCCTTGACACCAGAGGAACACAAATTAATGACTCGTTGTCACTGTCATTAAGAGTAGCCCTGCATGTTTTTAAGTTATAATTTAAAACTCCTCAAATCCAAGATTTTTATTGATGGCCAAGATTGCTCAATTTTAAACCTTTTGATGAATAAATTCACTGCTACTTGAAACGAGGCGCAGTCCTTCTTTATAAAAAAAGGATATAAAATTGGATTATGAGAGTTTATACAGCTTTTAAATATCAAGCTGTCAGGGCTTGTGCAGGTAGAAATATTATAATCAAAGAATGGCAAAGAAAGAGTTGATATTAGAGGGAGGATTTTTGAGTAAATTCATAGCAAGTAGAATATAATGGAGACAGGTTTTTTGCCAGGGCTTTGGCTCTGCTGACCTCCATTTGCAGCAGAGATTAGCCTGATAAAGCCGACACAACCTCAATAAAACACTAACAATGGAAAGAAGTAAATAGAAATCATATTAAGCAGCAGCAATATTGCATGAATTGAAACAAAAATTTAGGTATAATAGCCTCGGTGGGTTTTAATATTGTTCCCAATCGCATCACAATATGAATCATATCATAGTGACTCTAAATAACATTTATCATCTTTAAATCTTCTCTCCCAGAAGATGACTCACATTATTTGAGAGGGTTTTTTTGAAGAGTTCGTACATAATTAAATGTGCTGGAAGCAAAGGGTACAAAATGCCTTGAGAAACAGCAGCTTTTTGTTATATGTTCAATTAAATGCAACAATTACATATTTATTGTTATTTTGCTGCCTTGCAGAAGTTAAATGTTAGAATAATAGAAAGGTATTGCAGGACAGAACTCAAATAACTCCAGATGGGAAATTTTATTCAGTTCTCAATTACTGTAGCATTGCTAAATTCTGAGCACAATCTGTAGACCATGACAAAATGAAAAGATTGGTCAAAAAAGCATTTATAGTGGATTAGAGACTAAATATAAGAGAAAGATAGTTCAATTCATTTTGTCAGAAAATTATCTGTCCAAGGGACTATATCTTCATTTACAAGGAAAAAGTTTAATCCATCACACAGATGGGCTTCACTTCTCAGGGGACTCTGGGGTTCAAATTGCAGGGATCCACTTCCCATTACACCAGGACAGGAGTGAAATGGCCATGGGAGACTCCAGACTCAAAGGGGAGAGGTAGGAAATAATGCCAAGCCCCCAAATTTTCACCATCCTGGCTGCAAAGTGGTGGTGGTGGTGACATGTTCACTGCCAGCCATGTGAAAACATCCCATTGCTGGGCAGACACCAGCCTGTGTCTCCCTGAATAAAGGAGAGGTCTTTATTCACCCACAGGGCCTCTTAGGAGGACTTAAATTCCAATGTTGATGTTGAGGGCAAGGTCTTGGAAGGGAAGCAGAGGTTTGAGTAGTTTTAGGGTGTGTCTGAGTTGGGGCCTTTCAGGCAGGATGCCCAGGAAATCCCTTTCTTCCCTTGCCTTGTGGGAAGCACCTCGCACAGGAGCCCGACTGCAGGACAGAGAACAGGGGTGGGGAGGGAACAGGGAAAGGAATTCAAGGTCAGAGGATGGATAAGGAACATGCTCCTGCTGGCCAAGGCACCTTCCAGTTCTGCAGGAGGGTTTTGTGGATGAAGCCAGAGGAAGGTTCCCATTTTGGACAGAAAGCCTGGCTGGTGCCTCTGCCCAGCTCTGGGGGTGGCAGGAGGAGTTTGCAGATGGGCTCTGGTTTGAACACCTGGGACATCAGTAGTGACCTGGGGATAGCAGACATGGATTGAAAAATGAGAAATGTGGGATATTTATCCATTTAATATCACAAAGGCTGGTACTGATGCTACCTAACCAGGATCAAATAGGCAGTGCAGTCTGTCACCTGCAATTTATCACCTTTCACAGACTAGGTCTAGCTGGCTACACATCCAACTTTACTAATTAAAGAGTTAATTCAGATGTCCTAAGTAGGGGCCTACCTTTAGACTGTGTTTCCTTCTGTTTGTTCCAGGACATTGCAAAAATGATCATAAAAGTTGTCTATAGGAAAAACAGAGTAGCATTTCTGCATTGCACGATTTAAAAATTCAAATTTTCAATGCTGGTCAATGAGTGGCCAGGTAGCTTGCAGAAAGAAAAATTATATTATAAAGTATAAGGACAGCATAAAATACATATACCATATGTATTTTATGGTATGTTTTTGTCTGTTTTATGTAGGGCATAAACATCATGATTTTATATTTTAAGAAATTTAAGGACAGATTCATATATTTGGAACAGAGGGTAATAAAATGCAGCAACTCAATGAAGAGAACTATTAGATGGAATGAAGAAAACTAATTAAGAGTTAGTAGTCAGCAATGAGAATAAGCTAAATTTCACTCAGATGGCTAATTAGCAAAAAGTGATTTTGCTATTTTTTATATTTAATTTAACTCTCTATAAAGTGTATTTTACATATCTAAAAGTGAGTATCATATTTTTTATTCATGGCTGTTCACAGACTATTATTTAAGCTGCTTGTTTCTGGCATCATGGCAAAAATGTGAATACAGAAAAGGAATGGCAGAAAAAAATGACCAGGTATGGCAGGAAGAGATGAAACAGTCCCTTGAAGAGAATGCAGAAGGAAGAGCAAATGAAAAACAGAATGGCCAGTGGCCAGCGTGGCAAAAT
>VYXF01006312.1:363467-393467 GCA_013397295.1 Polioptila caerulea | reverse complement strand
GCTCCAGGGCCCAAATTTGTTAATAAAATCAAAGAGTTAAACTTCCTTGTCCTGGACCCACATGCAAAACAAGAATATAAGAATGTTTAGCAATAAACTCATTTGTGACAGCATGTCAGACACCACAGACCTTCCGAGGGGATCAAAAGCTTCCACTAAAAAAAGTTGCCCAGAAATCAACTCAGGTTTCACACTGCTGGGTTAATTTGTACCCTCCACATGTGTTAGCAGTTCTGGATGTCCTTTGGAAAGTTGAAGACTTTCTAAGTGGTTAGCTGGGATTATCATTGCATCACATCATATCCCACTCTGCCTGGGCACCTTAAAACCAGTTTGAGCAAGGCAGTGGAAGCAGAACTGGGAGCTTTGGGGGCACATTCTCCTGATTCATGAACAGGACTCCCATTTCTGCTGACAGGAGTTATGCACTGGCACAGAGAGCAGAATCCATCACAGAGAGCTGGTGATCATCTCAGACTCACACAGCAGCTAGGCTGAAATTTCCCTCATGCAAAATACGAACTTGCTTTCCTCCTAATTCCCTGCTGCATATCCCTGCCAGCCCAGGAACTCACGCCCACGGACCAGGAATGATGTGTGGGAACAGCAACGGGCAGAACTCAGAGAGATGAGAAGAAATCTCAGTGATTTGGAGGTGGATCTTGTCTGAGAGGTCAGATCCTTATTTACCCAAGAGAAAGCAAAGCCAGAAACTGCCACCTGACAGAGGAGATAAAATAGAGAGAATGAGGCATAAAAGTTTTCTAGTTTACTTATTAGCACTATATGTAATTGGATGGAAGTAGCAGGTTTCAAAAATTTGTCTTACTGTAATGACCATAATTTTTTAGAGATCGAAAATGAATCTGACTAGAAAATACCATTAAACTACCAACTTGCTTAAAATTTAAAGGGTAATTCACATATAATGCTTTTATTTAATAGCCCAATTTACAAAACGTCTAAAATTAATGCAGATCTTTTCAGGACAAAATCAGCTGTAACTGCACCAACTAATTTTTGCTCATTTGAACTGAATTATTAATAAGAGAGAAATATACCATATGTTCCCAAAAGAGCTGGATACATTTATTTCAAATAAAATTGCCGTGTTTGGTGGAATATAAGAGGTTTAAATGCTTTCAGAGAAATGGGTTACTTATATACTGATTTAATAGAGTATAAATCAGACTGCATAATTAGGGACACAGCTGTTTCCTAACCTAAAGCTGCCAGCTTTTGTTGGTTAAGTTCCTTTATCACCTGCATGGCTTTAATCAGCAATAATTTGTTCTTCTTGTGGAGCAATACAAGTTAATCAATAATTTTGCTGTTTGTACTTTACTGGAGTAGGGTTTTTATGGCAGGTTTAGCTTAAACTGGGCACATGTTCCCCTGACTTATTCACTTGATTTTTTTCATTTTATGGTGATTCTGGTACTAACTAAAAATGGAAGTAGTTTTGGTAGCTAAACCTCTGCCTACATGAGGTACAGAGATATATTGGGTTAACTTTTTAATGCACCTTCTTAAGTTTGCAGTACATTCACATTTGGGCATAAAGCCCAAAATTCTGACTCTATAAACTAAAACTCCATGAAATCTTTTCCCCTTAGAGCGTACCTGGAGATTTCCATTCTGTCTGCTCCTAGAAACAAACAAACAGAAAGGGATAATGAGAATTTCTCTTCTATTCAGTTTGTTTAAAAAGTTCCTTGACCAGATATCAAAACAAGAAGACCCTGTGCTTATTTCATGAACAACTGGAATTTCCTCTTAACCAACACATCTGGTGACAGCACCACGTTGTAGGGCCATGGCTTTATTCCTAGAAGGTCAACAAGGGAAAAAATTTTATAAGTGAGTGTATTTGCATCTGGTTTTCACTCATTTTGTGCTGTAAAATGTGAATTTAAGCGAGCAAAACTATTCAAACTGATCCATTTGTTATCTTCAAGTGGGTAATCTGGAAGATTATACTTTTTAAAACTCACGTCCATGATACAAAAAGATGGGAGACGTTCAAGTCCTTTGATATCCAGATGAACCAATCACCCAGGGAAGAGTAATGCAGCTCAGATGAGCATGAAAGAAGCAAAGTTTCCTTTATAAATATTTTGGTTTTCCTACAGAGCTGTTCACATCTGATATTTTTCCTCTTCTCAAGAAAATTTTAAACCCTAATTCAAATCCCATCGAGCTCCTCTGAGATTTAGAATCTTGGGGTCAGGGGGAATACTGCGGATAGTTTTGCTTCGAGTTGAGATTTATACAATACATAAAATATGTTTGTAATATATTCATACAAATCCTATCCTCTAAAAATATGCAGACACATATATTTGTATGTTCTTGTCTGGTTAAACGTTGGAGTATGGTAATTTTAAAAGTCTTGAAGGACAAATGGTAGAATGTGATACTTGTAAATGAAATTCTTAAATTGCAATTGGCCTCGTGAATGCCACTGGCTGCTTTCAGCTACTTGTTGAGTATTCTAAAAAAGCAGCATATGATGCAAATGTAAACAAGTGATATCTGAATATTGTTATTTACATCCCAGCTATCTCTAACTAATGCAAGGCTATAAATTGACCTCTAAAAAGGGATGAATTTCCCAGTCTGCTGTAGCACCATGGAGGCTCCAGCAGCACCACCTTCAAGTAAGAAGATGTTCCTCAGCTGCAAATAGAACTGTATTTTTATTTAGGGGTGGAGGAAGGGGATGGAGAGGGCTGTGAGTGATTCCTCATGCCAGGTTTACATTTTAAATAATTATATTTGAAGTGCATCTGCTCCTTCCAGCCTTTCTCTTTGTCTTCCACAGGGTTACACACAGATAATCACATTCCTTCCTTTTAGAGCCAGAATATTCTTTTAAAACCCCAAAGAGACAATATGCAACTTAAAGTAGAAAATTGCCTTCACTCACAAATTATGCATTAAGGAGACTTTGTTTCTCACTCTATGTCTTGCTCAGAGGGAACTTCCACGTTCGCAGATTCCAGCTGTGCAAGACATAAAAATTTTATGCCGTAACTTTTACAGACTAAGAAGGACTTTCTCCACAGTTTCAGTCGTTTGAGGGAACTGTCACTGAAGAGCAAGCTCTGTCTGACACCTCCTAATTAGCTCTCAGCCCCTGAGGAGAAGAATAATGCCACCAGTGGGGACAATCTGGAACTTCTCACCAACTCTTCTCCTGCCACTCAGGGCCGAAGCTAAATACATAAATGCCAACCATTGCAGAGTTTGCAGTGTTTTGCAGTGTTTTTCCTTCCTCCTTTGACAGCTCACATCACCATTCTCTGGAGATTTCACTGACTTGTTTAGATCCAGTGCCTGGTTCCCTACAAAGAACTGCCTTCCCTGCTGGATGCTGATATAGAAACCTTGGAAATGTGCCCAAACCCATTCTCCACGTGCTCCAAAACACAGGTATGGCCACACAAACCTGAGCTATCCATTGTGTGGCCCATGCACACCAGCAGAAGTATCACTCTGCCATCAAACACACATCTGAATTCCCCTAAAAGCCTTTCCCTGGGATATGGTTGAGGTTTTGGTCAACAGAGTCAGTCCTCAGCTCTCCCATGGTTGAAACACTTTAATTTTAGTTAATTTAGCCATTAAGCTGCTCCTTCTCCCTGAATGTTCTTGCAGCCTTACTTCAGAGCATTTTATTCAGATTTATGAGGAGGCTTTCCTAGAATGGTTTGGGTCAGAAGAGACCTTAAAGATCATTTCCTTCCAACCTGCCATGAGCAGGGACACCTTTCACTTGGAGGGACAAACTTACCCCAGCAGCCTCATGTAATATTTACATTTTCACAATTAAGGTTAAAAAAACCCCAGAACTCCTGTCTAAATCTGAGTGTCCAGAGATGCTCCCCTCTGCTGACTGGGGACTCCCCTCTGCCAGCACTCAAGGAAGACATGTCCTCCATAATTTGCTGCTTTAATCTATAATTAATTTTATTTTTTTCTCTTACTCTTCCAAGTAGCACCATTAAGAGTAATGGAAAAGTTATTTGGGAACATTTGGTTTATAATGTTCATCACATTGCTGCACAATATATGTTATAGGTTTAAATCAATATGTGCAAGTAAAGAACCAGCAATTAAACAACTGCTGCTTTCTATGCACAAAAAATGTAATTTTTCTCCTTCATATCTAACATCAACTGCAAATATATGTGTAGCTGTGGAGGCATGGCCCTTAAGTCTTAATTTTGAAATGCTGAAAAAAACTGAGAAAGGCTTGTAAACAAGATATATTTGGCAATTCCTCCAGTGTACTTTGATCTATGTAATATGGGTCAGTGCTCAGTGCTTCATTCTACATTCTCCCAAATATCTAATTGCCTAATTATTGCATTATTTCACAGCCAGTTGGCTGAAAGGGTTTGTATGGGAGTGTGGCAGAATAAGAGAGCTGTCAGTCTCTGGTTATGGTCCTATAGTTCTAATTCAAGAATTAAATATCTGTCTTTTCTAAAAGTCATTACATGATTTATTGGAAAATTGGTAGAAACAGCCCTGGGGGGGTTGTGCTCAAAATCTGGTTTAGAAGAGTGGCTGCTAGCTATGACTTTTGATTTTCTTGTCTCAAAATGAATAGCACTGCCTGTTTCTATGCAAATTAAATGTTTGAATGTGTTTTTTTAAAGATAGATCATAATTGTTAATTTAATTGTATTTCTTATGCAGAGAGGTGATTTGTGTTTTGATCTTTATTTCTAGAGGAAACCCCTTCTGCTACTGATTCCCCAGAAGTGCAGGACTGCTTTTTTCTGTTGTTTGATAGCTCTAAAATGTCCTGCAGAAATTGTAGGTCAAGAATTACAGCCATGGTAAATCATGCCTCATGAATGAGAAGTCATCTGTGATTTCTCTGGGGTTTTTTTGGTCTGTCTTTAAAATGAGAGTAATATTCAGAAGAAAATAAAGGCTTCTTTAACATATATTGGCATAAATATGAACCATCCCAGTATATGCATATTTGTGACATGCCAGCTCTGTTGACATCTAGAATTCAGGCTGCATCTGCCAGAGAGGATACTCTATAAATAAACCCCCCCCAAAATTAAAATATTTTAGCTGGAGCAATTCCCAGCAATTATATTTAAAAATGTAATTAAATATTCTTTCTGGATATAAAAGTGATCACTTCCCACCACACCCTAGAGGTGCCTCCATCCTCTCTCCCCCTGATTGCTGAGAAGCTGCTTGGGAAGTTTTTTGCATTTTGCAGCTTCCAAAGATTTCATGGCATGAATGTCACCTTTTTCTTAGTGATGTCCCCCTTTTCCTGTGCTTTAGCTCCAAAACAGGCTCATAACTCCTCTGAGCACGGGAGGTGGGGACACCCAGGGGGCAGGACAAGGGATGGGTGGTTGGCTGCTTCTCTGGGGGCTCAGTAGCCCCAGCTCCTTTGGTGTGGGCCAGCAACTCTATCACCAGAATTTCTTCTCTCTGCCTCTCTGCTGACCCATCTACCTCTGTTTCTGAAATAACTGATCCACTTCAGTCATGCCAAGGAACACAGGATGATTCCCCTTTGCTGCCAAACCCAGAAGAGCTGCAGGAGGTAGGAAAGGATTGGCTTCTTCGTGGCTTCACTCACCTCCTTCCTCCCAGGCGCTGCCTCCCATTTCATGGGAACTGGAGGCTCACAAAAATCAATAACTTTCTACCAAAGTGTCTGTCAAAAACAATCATGGTCATGGCTAGAGAGAGCAAGTCACAAAAATGCAGGTCTAAAAGCAGACAAGGGGTTAACTCTCCTATTTATGCACCTGATAATTTATAAGAATTATTTGCATTTATTGTCAGCCACTGGACTCACGTAATAGCCCTAAAGCTGCAAAGGGCAATAAGAGGCACATGGGATGCAGCTGGATGGAAACAATAGATTGAACATCTCCAAAGAACTCCCATTAGAGTCCAGTGGGTCAATAATCCACACACCAAGAAGGATTTACATGATAGACCAGAACAGCTGCTTTGGAGCCATTTCATCAAGGCAGGATCTGGCTTTACAACTATGGTGATGTGCAGGTCTTGCTGCCTTTCAGGATGCTATTTGAGTTTACAGCAGAACAAATAAATGGTATAAAATTAGTGAAAGGATCTTTACAGGATGACAATTTCCTTGATTTCACAAAATAACTCTCCAAGATCAATTGTATTTCCTACAATGAAACTGAAAACTTAGAACAAGGCAGTCTCTGTACACTATAAGATATGAACAAGATGAACCTTTATGAAGAATAACAGAGATAAAAATATATTTTTTACATTATTTTGACATGGTATGCTCAGTAAAGACCTAGGGAAATAGTGTGACCTATTTCCAGGTGCAGACAAACTGGATTGAATCTGTAGCAGGAGGATGTAGAGGAGATGCTACTGTACCCTCTCCTTCAATTTATTTGCTCAAGATACTCAGAAATTAACTTCAGCTTTAAGGGCAGCCTTAAAACTCCTCTAATTTATGGCCATGAGGACTTCCTGTGTATCAGCTTCATTCCTTTGTCTGACAGAGGACTGCACTTTTGCAGACAGAAACTTGCATCAGCAGAAGAAATTGGGGGCAAAATCAGGGAGAACCCCCAATTTTATTGACCTTTTCTTTTGTGCCAGGACAGTGATATTCAATGGATGTGGGAAACACCAGGCTTTATCTCCTTTCCCACAAAAAGTTCACAGAGTGAAAAAAGCTCTGCAAGCACAACACATAACAAGAAGATCATTGCAGCTCCGTGGTAAATCTGCAAAAGACTTAAACATTAAAAATTAATCTCAAGACTTTACTATTCCTTTGTAACTCAGCACTGCAATGATCTTTGTGTAGTGGAGGGCTCTGCAGAGCTCATATGTGCTCTCATGCCTCGGCAGAATGCCATGAATTAAGGATGGAGCGTAAACCTCGCCTTTGAATTTCCTGGCTTTTGTTAGTTTGTGTCATAAACTCAACATTATTCAAATCTCGGGTTTTGTATTTAATATTATTAAACGCCTCCTCATCAATGCCAAGTCTGTAATTGGTCACAGTGAATAGGTGATTAGACAGATAAAGTGCAATTGTGATTGCAAAAACTATCACCAGGTTTGCTGAGGACAATAATTATGTGGGTTATAATGTTTGAAAATATTGCCTAAATCTCTTTCCCACATGTTGTTTGTGATGGAAAACAATTAGACAAAGGATTCTTTTTCTAAGCTGCCTCTGATTCAGATTTGCCTGATGAATGGTCTTTATACTGAACCCAAAGCATTTGTTCCAAGTAAATTATATGTCATTGCAAATGCAAAAGGTCTGCTTCACAATGTTTATTGGGATAAATTAAATCTTCTAAAGATGGTAAACAGAAGGCCTCAATAATGATTCACTTCTGTATAGTTTAAACTGAAAAGGATGTTGCAGTTAGAAGGATGGAGATGAGGCAAACAACACTCCCTGCTTTGTATTAACAACATAAGAGGTACAATAGGGAAATTTAATTTGATACTGATCTACATGAGGCATAACACAGCAACACAGTTTCAAATGCTACTTTTCTAATGGCAGCCTTTGAATTGCAAATTTCCACCAAAACCACCTGATTCATTACATGAATGCGTTCCCAATCCAGTCAAGGAGTTTCTTCCCCTGCTTCCATAGGGGCAGGAGCAGGCTCTCCTTCCTTAACATCTCAGGAGGTGGATATAAAGGATATATTTCCTTGTGAAAGCCTGGAGCCTGCAAGGTGACAGGCACGCAGGCAGCCTGCCTAGTGCTCAACAAAAGAGATGCTTCTGCCTTTGCTGCAGCAGCCAAATTTCCCCTGGCAGTAAAAGGTCAGATCCTGGAATAATCCGCAGCCCTTTCGGAAGCGCTTGCCTCGTGCTTGGAAAGGACACTTCTCAAAGTTGGCAGTGGCTTGAAAACGTTTTGTCACTTCTGTGGGCTCTCCAAAAACCCAGTAAAAGGAATGGCAATCTTTCCTTTAATGCTCTCAGGCTCCCAGTGGAAAAGTGCTGTGAGGCTGGCAGAGCCCTCGGGAGCAGAGGAGCCTCTGGCAGGCGGCTGCACAAAGAACAGAACCTGGGAAATTCAACAACGCGCTTTGCAAATCATCTGAATTTTGCAATGTTCTTTTTTCAGGGGCAAATGGATAACGGTAAAATCTTGACCTGTTAAAGTTAAGAACCTGGTTCTAGGGTTTTCACCAGGGGAAATCTCCAGTGCTTTCCCACTTGGTGTGAGAGGGCTGGGATTCAGCCCTCACCTGTGAAAGGACACAGTGGGCTGGCTGGGAGGCTGTATTCTCCTTGAGCCTAAAGGGAAGATATGGGAACTCTCACGGGTGTCAGTTGATTCGTTTACAATCCAGCTTAAAATTGGATCTTAAACAATTTCTGTACATGTTTGTCAGGCCCTCCTAGTCCCTCCATTGGCTCACTCTTTCAACCATTATGTGTCTGAATTTCCAGCTCACTGGAGTCTTGTTCACAGGTGATTAAGAGCTGTCCTATTAAAGTGCCCTGCAGAAAATAACCAGCTGATACTCAACCACTTTGTTGTATCCATTTTTAGAATATTTGTTTCTTTTAACCCAAATCCTGCGTTTCAGGTGTCTGGGCTGCTTGCAACATCCCTTGAAAGGTTTTCACCACCAACTTCCTGTACATTAGTATCCACAGTCAGAAGAACACCTTTAACTCACATTCATGCAAACATTCCCAGACAAAACTCTATTAATGGGACTTCATACCTGGACTCAAACACATTGGTAATTAAACATCCATAAATGCTGAAAAATAAACAAAGGTTTGCATGAAGTGGCATCCAATTTCCTCTTTGCTTCTAGGACACACTCCCCATCCTCCACACACCCCAGATGTTCTGCCACCTGAGAGGGTTGGCAGGAAATCAGAAGGGGAGTTTGTCATTTCCCAGCTGTTCAGCAGGGGCAGGGCACAGGGTGTGTGCAGCAGAGCAGGTACAGAGATCTGTGGTCACAAAAAATATCAGCAGGGACAGGGCAGAGAAGGAGCTTCAGTACTTCAGGTAATGCCAGTGAAATGTAGATAAGCACATATTGCATCTTCACCTCTGAGGAGGGAGGCACAGACAACATAGACAAGATGTGAACACTCTCCTTTAGTGCTTCCAATAGTTTGTAAATAAAAAAATATCTTTGTGAACTCCAGGCTTCCCCCTGCTTAGCAGATGGTCAGAGGAAGCAATTACAGTGGGTACTAAACCAGCAGAATTTTCTTCACAAAACAATTCACTAAAGTCCTTTATATGAGAACAAGTTTTCATTAATGACCTCTTTGAATTTTACTGGTGAGCCCAGCAATAATACACGGGTATTGTTAGAAATGTAAATGTAAAGAGATAAGGAAATTTTCAGGCAAATCTATATTTAATTTCAAAGAAAAGCTGCTCATTTCTAATGGCCCTGTTTGCATGGATATCTGATGGTAAGGCTAGGGGAGGGTCACAGCAGATAACACCTAACAGGATCATTGAATGAAAAACAAATATTTATTTTCTCTTTGTCTCTTTGGGACTCATTTGCATTAAAACTGCAGCTTTCCCAGAGACCGTTAGTGAAAAAAACCCACCCTAATTTATGCATTTAATATTAGGAAGGCTCTTGGAGATTAAGGTTATATAAAAGCTGATTCCACTCCACATCCTCATCTCTCCACAAAGAACACGAAGCTGAGATGAATGGTTTGGGTGCTCGGTTTGTTGTATACCTCAAATTTGCATTTTATTGCACCTATGTATTTTTATAACTGTATTATAGATCCTATTGTCACACTTGGTTTCTTTCCTGAATTCCAGCTGCTATTCCACAAAGCTATTTGTCACTTATTTTAACCTTGAGCATGCAAAACTCCTCACAGGCTTAAAATTAAGCAAGAGCTTACGTGAAGAGACATTTAATGCATTCAGGCAGTGCTGCCTCACTACCTGAAGCTGTTTTGCATTATCTCCAGTGCCCTGTCTGATCTTTGGCTCTGCAAAAACCTTTTTGTTGTCATCCCTAATGTCATGAGATTCCTTTCAGAAACTAAAACCAAAAATGGGTGTGGATGCATTTTACATTGAATAAGTTAATATTTTCTGAAGTCTGTTAAATTCGTTGTCATCATGGGATCCCAGGGTGGTTTGGGCTGGAAGGGACCTTAAATCCCATCCAGTGCCACCCCTGCCATGGCAGGGACCCCTCCCACTGTCCCAGGCTGCTCCAGCCCCAATGTCCAGCCTGGCCTTGGGCAGTGCCAGGGATCCAGGGGCAGCCACAGCTGCTCTGGGCACCCTGTGCCAGCCCTGCCCACCTGAACAGGGAACAATTCCTCCCTAAAATACCATCCAAAACTTCTTTCTTTCAATTTAAAGTCATGCTTTAAGTTTTTGTGAGGACAGTTTGGGCAATAACTCCCCCGAGCACTTTTTGCAGGAGGGATGCTCCCACCAGAGAAAAGATGGGCTCCCACCTGCACAGGGCAGCCAGAGCCTGTCCCAATCGTTGTGTCCTTGCTTTCCTCCTGTGATAGAATGCAAATGCCCAAGGGATCGTTGAAAACCAGGGTGATTATCCAGGATACTTTGCATGCCTTTTTAGATCAGTGTTTGTCCCACTGTAAAACTATAAAATGTGATCCCTCCTTTTTTATTGTCTGCTCCGAATCAATAAGCATGTTGCAAAAGCCAGTTGTTTTTCAAACCTGTTTTAAAATTGCTTTAAAAGCTGCACAAGCATATATCTCTTTTAAACAAGTAGCAGATTTAAGTGAGACAAGTTTAAAAAGAACTGGAATTCAAGTAATGTAGGAGGTGGGATCTCCTCATGGAGTTTTATATGGAATAGCATTTCACATCAAAATAATTGAATTTCTATGCTGATTAATGATAAAGCTGGCTCTTTGTTATTCCATTCTGAATGCCAGCTTCAGTCCTGAGGGAGACTCCCTCTGGAGTCAATAAGAGAAGTCATGTGAACATCAAAAATCAGAAGTTATCTTTGTCATTAACCTTGAGAAGCACCATCGATTGCTGGCACTAAGTAAGATCTAATGGCTTCAGAGAAACAACTGCTTCAAAAACAATTTTCAAGGCATATTTGAAAATGAGTCAGATGAAGCCACAAAATTATGGCATTGATATGATTTGGTACAGCTAACTCAGAATGGCTTTGTGATGCAGTTCAGCTAGATTTACTGGGATGATAAAGAAGGGAAAAGTCTCCATGTTGCCCTGTTTTCCAATCAAAATTAGCATCTGCCTATGATGCAGAAATTAATAGAAGTACAGAGGCATGTGAGTGCAATGCTGATGCTCTACAGGATCATTTCAATTCTGCTCTATTCACTTTAACTCCTCTGTAACTCAGGTATGTTTGAAAATGCGACCTTATGCTTACAACCTGACAGGGAAAAATAAATAAATGTTTTCTATGGGCTTGGGAGATATAAAAACATACCTTGAAAAAGATTTCCATCCCATTTTTTGGGATGAAAGGAATTTGCGAGCCTTGAGAATTTCAGCTGCCCTTATCCTCATCAGTCCTTAAAACTAGAGATGTAATTTCTTCAGCAGGTAAAACACCAGGAATTTAAGTCTTTTTGAATGAGTCTCTTTTGTACCTTTTTGGGAAGTACATAACTGTATTTTGTGGGGAGTTCTGCACCATTTAGGACAGAGAATGTGGCCCCAAATTGCCTTGGTGTTTTTATAGGGGTGTGTCCATTTAGTACCTTGGGAGAGGAAATCTCCAGAGTAGACCTGAAAAAAAATTAAACTCAAAATTGAGTAATGTGCTGTTGAAATGCTGGAAAAAGATAATGAATTAAAGGATGTTGTACTGAAATAAAATATGATATAAAATAGTTTTACTATGGTGCTAGTAGCAGAGCAAACTGCAGAAATTTAAGGCCTAAATCAATGGCTCTAACTCAGGTAAACGCTCAAATATTCAAAGATTTTACCTAAGCAAATACTGTAGAGATGTCCAGTCTGTGGTAAACTCACATTTAGTCAAATGCACCCAGGTCTGCCTGTTTTATTAAGATGTGACCCTTCTCCTGCTGCAAGCTCATCTCTTACACCATGATTTGCAGCAATTAATTGGTCTCCTCTAAGCTGACTAGCAAATCCATATACTACTGTAATTACCTGAATGTAAAATATTTAGGAAATATCTATCATGCTCTTGGAAGTCTCAGGTCATTGAAAGAAAGCCAATGAAATTGCAAACAGGGTGAAGGGATTGGTTAGCAGGTACCTCTCCTCCCCCCTCCCCATCCTCTTGGCTCTTAGCATTTGTCTCTAGGGCATGACCAAATAGTGGCCATGTGTCATAAAGACATTTATCATGTAATTACAGCTTTAAGATCGGTTTCTGTTGATGTGAGATGATTACTTTGTATTTCACGCCTTTCAGGTTCCCAGCTGGGATTCAGAGGTTTAAGGACATGGGGTATATATTTTTTAAATTTATGAGATAGCCATTAATTTAATTAATTGGACCATAAGAGTTCAGTCAGTGACCAAATAAGAATCCTGTGGAACAGAGAGAACCAGATGTTTTATGAAGTTTCGATATTTTTGACGTGGATAACTTGGCAGAGCCAAGGCCTTTGTTTCCTCCTCAAGCAACAGAACATCTCTGTGGAGTAAGAAAAATGACACATCCAAGTCATTGCCTGTGAAACCTGACACTGAAATTAGAACACTGCTCAAATGAGGCTGTGTTAAGCCTGGCTTAAATTGTATTGTTCTTATGTTGGCAATGCCCAGTGCCATTCCTATGTGGCTTACATCAATATTACATCCTAAAATCTGGGCTCAGGCAATGTAACTGTGATTCCTCTGGGTAATTTGGGGATTTTCTGGTGTGTATTTATGTGATTTTGTGTTTTCAAACTGGTATCTGATTTGGATTATTGTGAGAAGGTCCCTGTCACCAAGGTGATCCCAAAGCAGCATTTCCAATGTTTTAATGTTCTCTACATTTCTGTGAGCTTTCCTGAAGATGGATTTTCATTGAGCTCCTATTTCTTCTGGTGTTAGGGACAGTTTTTTTGACCATCCTCACAGCTGTTTAAATTAGTATCTGCTGGTTTTAAATGCTTCATTGAAACCATTTAAGATTTTAGTGGAATGGATTCCAGCTGTCTTTCCATTATCTCCTCACCTGAGATGCAGCAGCAGGAAATCCAGCACTGCAGCTGCATCCAAGTTACAGCCAGACAAAATATTTTATGCTTGTCCACTTCTACCAGTTAAAGAATTCAGCCTGGCTCCTGTCCAGAGAGACCCCCAAATCTCAGTGTTTACCATGAACAGCTAAAACCATACATTTTCCATGAAGGATGGAGCAAGGTGGAATTTCATCTCATGGCCCAACGCTCAGCAGCCAAGGCCTGCCTGGTGCTGAAGGGTGGTTTGCTGTTCCCTGGCACTGGTGCTTGCATGGGTGCATGAGACTGGCAGGAACCCAGAGTAATGGACCATGAATTCAGCCCAAAGGCTTCCTCCTGAGCTGGTGTTTGCTGGCAGAGCTCCTCAGCATCAACAGGCTCCTGTGGATGCCACCAAGGCACTTGCCTGTCACACTCCCAGCCCTGTGGTCACAGCCACCTAAGTCATCCACTTGAAAATGAAGAGTCAGATCCAGTTTTTTCTACTCTTTTCTTTCTTTGGAGAATGCACTTGCCTAATGGAAATTATTGGGGAAGCATTAAGGCAGAGGGAGTTACCAAAACTGAAATCAGCAGCTCTATTTGTCTCTTCTGTTGACAGATAGAAATGCAAATCTGGCAGTGGCTGAGGACTGTAAAAGGATGAGCAAGGCAGGTGGGATTCACACTGGGAGGGAAACAACAGCAGAAGTGTCATGACAGCAGAGAAATTATATCTGGTTTGATCTGAGGGCACAGGCCCAGCCCTGGCTGCCCTGAGATCACTTCATGTTGCCAGCCAAGCTGTTCTCATGCTTAATTTACAGCTCACAAGGTTCATGTACTGTCTAATGAACAATCTCAGTGGGAACTTGCAGGAGAACATAGAACAGTGACCAAATTATTCCCATTTCTACAAGGAATGGAGAGCTCCTTTGGCCCAGAGATGCCCTGATGGTGACTGGCACCAAAGGCTGATACCAGGGGCTTTATGATCTCTGGGTTTATTTTGGAGGGGAATGTTTTGCTTAATGTGACTCCAGTCCTCAACTTTTGCATTACTCAGTGTCACATTTTCAGTAGAGCAGCAGACAGAGAGGTTTGAGAAGCTCCCCTGGAAGCTGGATCCCAACCTTGATCCTGAGTGTTGCCTGGTGTGTGCAGTCACTACAAGTTATATGTGGGAAAAGCAATAGGAATTGCCTTGACTGTTAATGGTGTTTATTTCTTTTTAAATAATAAATACAATTTAAAATCCCCAATCCATAAATGTCTGTTTAGTTTGACACAGGCTTAACAGAAAATAGGATTTTGCTATGCCAATAAATATTATTTTTTGCCCTTTGGTGCATGCTTGCCTTTGAAGTAAATTTATCTCCATGCATCTTCACTTTAAAAAGGTAATAAAAGATCCTGGATCCTCTGTGTCTTAGGAGTGTGTGTAACTAAGAAAAATTCTCTTGCAAACCAATATCCATGCTCTTTTAGAAGCTAATACAGAAACATTCCATACAGTTAATATTTAATACCAACATTCCATGAAAAATTCAGCTGCAAATAAATGGGATTTATTTATTTTCTAACATTTAAATCGCCACTGCAGTTGTTCTAAAACTGTTGATGGATAGATTATCTGAAGTGGAAACAAATACTCATTTGTTATGGGCTGGTTTGTGTTTATAAAAGATATTTAGGTCCAGAAGTGAACTGAAGCTTATAAAGGAACATGAACATCACAGCAACATCAGTCCCAAGCTCCTGCTTGTTCTGCAGGGGACAAAAATCACTACAGTAAGGAAAGACTCCTCAGTAAAAGAGGAAATTCTCACAATTATTGTTTGTAAAGACAAATTCATGCCAGTAAACCCTTCAGTGGTGCAGCTTTGGGCCTCTACTGCTCCTTTCTTACATCCTGGCATGGCACTAAATGGATTTGAGCCTGCAACACCCGCACGATTTCTTCCTCTGTGCCTGAATAAAAGATGCATATTTATATTCTGTAATTATTAAAACAGAAGGAAAACATTCCAGCTGGAAGCTCACGTGCTCTGGATTGCTGTGTTCTTCCAAAGGCAATTACACTGTCCACCAAGAAAAGAGGTGTTATAATTCCTGCACATTTTCCATAGCATCAAAATTCACACTTGCCCTTTGAAAGCTTTCATTTGCTTCTGTGTGTCAGACCCAGGCAGGTACCAGGCTGGCATTTCCTCTCTCGAGATTTTAAAAGAAAATCTCAGTGTAACAGTCATACCCTCATCTTTTTCTTCTTTTTTTGTTGTTTTTTCTCTTTTTAAAAAAATAAAAATAGCAGAGAAAGAGAGGCATCAAAAGCAATTTTTCATTCCCACATGCGTGTGTGGTAAAACCCAGATGTCAGGCTTTTTGTGGTGATGTGATTCTTATCACTGCAGTGTGGGGTGTTAGCTCTGCATTTAGTCTTGCCTGGACTGTAACGAAGGACACCGATTACTCTGGTGATTCCAGCTAAAAGCTGCAAGAGAGGCATTAGAATACAGGAAATGTATAGGGGAATGCAATTTCAAAGTGGATGAAAAATGTGTGAGTGGATGAACATTCAGTGAGGTAATTACCGCTCAGGTTTAGTCCTGAATTTTCTTCTGCCTTACTCTAGGAAGAGCCTAATGGCCAGACCTGAGTTTTTAATGGCAACATTTGGGCAAAAAGTATGGCTATTAGGTGAGCAAATGTAGCACTTTATCCTGGAGGAGCGGAGATCACCTTGGGTGTCAAAAGTAAAGGGGAATCAATTCAGCTCTGTGAGCTGTGAAAGTTTGCAGCGGGAAATCCTGGAATGGTCTCACTCTGGAGGGAGGGGAGGGGAGATGGTGTCTGAGCCTGGCAGGTGCTCAGCACAAAATACATGTTCAGAGACAGCCAAATCCATTGGTTCCAGTCATCTTGGGGGAGTTTTACCACATTCCCAACAGCAGGGAAAGAGAATCCATAATTTATGCAAACCCAAGTAATTCTGATCAAAAGAGGTACAAATCCAAATGAAACATGAGCAGAATTTTCATCCTCACGTGGAATGTGTTCCACAATGCGCCAGTTCCTTAGATTAAAAATAAGGATTGTAGCACTGGGTGTCTTCTTCAGGTAAAGTGAGCACCCCACTTTCTGAAGAAAACACTTTCAATTAATCTACACAATTAATCTACACAATTAACAGGTTCAGGTCTGTATCTGAAATAGGGTCACTCAATGGGTGGAGTAAGAACAACATCATTTTTTATCCCAAGCCCCCCCGAGAAAAGCAGAGGAGCTGTCTCTAGTTTGCCCTGTGGAGGGAAAACTTGTGCTCTAGGCTTTGAGACATCTCTTCCACCTTTTGTAGACATGTTCTAGTGGGTCTGTACTGTCTGCACTGATGAAAACATTGGAGCTGCTCCTTTCTGCATGGCATTATTCAGGCATGCACTGAACCACCCAGTTCAGCCCTCTCTGTTAGGGAATGGGGTTCAAACTCAATGAAGCAGAGGGAAAACTTCATCTTGGTCTCACAGGTCCAAAATATTTGTTCAAAGGAGGATAGTAAGCTCTGCATCTTCTGGGAAAAACTCCCATTTTACTTTTCTCTTAAAAAAAAAACCCTATAATAAAGGCATATCAAAATCATTGTGGCTCATGTAAACTTTTTCACTTTACATAGAATCAGAATATAGCTTTTTAAATGGGAAAAAATCAAGAGTGGAATGGAGAGAACAATACCTGCTGTGGCTCTTCTCAGCTCTAGTTCTGCAGATCAGCCCAAACCCATCTGCTTTCTGCACTGCCCTAATTGCTTGCAAAGATTTTATGGCCACTTTGGACCCCAAATTGCAATTACTGCTGCAGGCTTGAGGCTAACACGAGGAACAAAGCAGAGAGTAAATGGGCAGCACTCTGAGCCTCCTGTCTGATGTGCAGGATGAAGCCAGAGCTTGTCTCCTTCCAGGCTCCAGCTGGGACAGGAGCAGGGGGAACCTCACTGTGACGTGGATCTTGCATGGGGAGAGGCAGGAGCTCCAAGGTGTGAAGCAAGAGGAGCCACACTCCTGAGATCTCCTGCCCCATGGGAAACCCTCATCACCCAGATAAATCCATCCAGCTGGGCCTCTAATTTTTAATTTTGTGGTGTTTTTCAGCAGAGAGATCTGCTACAGTGACAAACAGACCAGACAGGCATCACATCAGCAATATCAGGGATTTTTATTTCTCTGGTTATTTACCTTTCATTTCCATGAGCAGTCATTTGATCCCCCCAAACAATCCCAATCCAAATGTCCTTAAAGGGAACTGATGTACTGTACTTAATAGCCTGGTGACTCCTTGGATTAGACTGATTGAGCCAGTGATGAATAGGGTAAGTATAGTTAACAGCCATTCTTAAACAACTTTGAGTGTCATTAATTTTGTTATAGGACAGATTAATCTGAAATGTCAGGACTTGCTGTACTAGACCTAAAATTGTATTTTCAAACCAATTTTAACAGATTGTATTTCACTCTTGACACAAAATTCATTTACTCGGCTTAGATTGCAGCTTTTATTGTAATTGTATCAAATTAAATCAGGGCATTAGAACCACAGAAAACTAAGTTGAAGTTGTAGGAGGAGAGTTGCACTAAATTTATTTCTATCTTCCTTTTAATGCATTTTCCTCCATGAAACAAGCCCAAATACTTGGACACTGCTGCAGGTTAATGAGAGATTATAACAGACTTTTGTAGATATGTAAATCATATGTAAATCACAGCTAGACAGAGGACTACACCTACCCTGTGGGTTGTCTTATTTATAGATCAGAATACTTGCTTTTCTTTAACAAATTTAGTCTTTGTTTTTATTAAAATCACAAATTAGATATGAAAGCCAGTTTATTTTAGCCAATTTCAAATAAAGTTTATTTAAGCCGATATACAAATAAAGAGCTATGGCAAAAATAAACAGAAATAAATTCAGACCCCAGGAAGGCAGCAAACAGTAGGATTAGCTCTCCTAAAACCTTTGAAATGCAGTTTAAGGATGAATTTCTGGGCCTTTGAAAACGACTATTCCCCTCACTCCCCAAGTAATACATTGCAGATAACAAATAGCTAAATCAATGATCTGCTCATAGGCAAACTCTGCAGCAAAATGTGTTTGGACAGAAGCATTTCTGGAATAATTCTGAATTATGAATAAATTCGTAAAAGTACCAGTCAGTTCACAGATAATTCATGAACTGAAATAAGGGCAAAATTTGTCGAATAAATTATTCACTACAAATAGTTCCTAAGCTCTCCAAAGTACTATCACACTTCATTTATCTCTTGCCTTAGGGGTAGATAAAAATACTCAGAAAAAATTATAACTAACCTGAATTTTTACCTAAAAAATTTAAGCTAGGACATCTCCTCTTGCAGTATTTTTAAAGATAAGGAACTTGCTCAGCTCCAGCTTTCATTTCCCCCCACAGAAAATGTATTTTTTGTCAGAAGTCTCCGGTTTTTATCTCACAATCAGAGTCAAAGTGATCAAGAAAGAGCAGTAGATGCAGATGCAAATTTTGTGCCCCAAATTTGTGAGTACCTAATGGATTTTCAAGATTTGCATTCAGAATAGAATTTCAACGTAATCAGAGAATCCTGGTATGGCTTGGACTGGAAGAGACCTAAAGTTCCTCATTAGAGGGACATCAGCACAAGTAATTCCTGGTAGCAATGCTGTGTGTTGACCCAAACCAACATTTTGTCTGCTGTAAAACAGGAAAGAGAAAAAATATTCAGGAAAAGTCCAAACTGGACAAGAAGGAATAAAGGATCTTTCCAGACCCTTTATTTTCCAGGCAGATGTTGTAAAACTGAGGCATGGCATATCAAAAACTTACAGAAATCTGAAATACTTGTGATGCTGCCCTGACTACCCAGGATGAATCCTGGCAGGATGACATGGCTCACTGTTCAGGATTATTTCATGGAAGAAGGCTGGTGCAGCAAGAACCAAGAATTTGGGTTTGTGATCTTCTGATTTTACACCAGGCAACTTTAACTCCTCGTGTCAAAGGAGAGAACCAAGGCAGTGAAATTCAGAGTGAGCAAAATGACTCTGAGCTGCGCTTCCAGGACATGTTTCAAACCCAAAGGAACCTCAAAAACAAAACAATTAAAAATAAACAATTACAAATTACAAATAAAAAAAAAAAAGGAAAAAGAAAGCAAACACCACACAATTCAGAGCTTGCACGTGGGACAGGTTATACTGGCTTTTCCTCTTGGACCCCTGAGAAGGGAGCACCCAGGGAAGTGTATGAGCATACAGAGAAGTTTTGTCTCGTTCTCTGAGGTCACATTAAATTATAGCAACCCCAATCTGCAGCCTCTCAAAATGCCACCAGGCCAGTGGGCCCTGACAGAGCCCAGCAGCATTCCCCAGGGGAGCAGCCTGGTAGGCATTTAACCGAGGGCCCGGCTCTCCTTGCTCCACCAAACAAAACCGAAATTAGACGGGTCAAACATTGTCGATCTAATCTCACTGTGAACTGAAAACAAAGGAGCTCTGCTGCCACCAGAGCAGAGCAGAGCCTGCTGTGACCCCACCATGAACTGGAGGGGATGGGAGATCTCCAGCAGGTGCAGTCGGGGAGGACTCAATGTCGCATTCAAGTTTATTCTTTGTACGGTTCTGAGAATGGCGGGATTGTGTTTTGAATCCAATACCCCGGGGCTTTCACTTGCTTTCTCACAATTACCTGTGCAAGAAGAAAGGGGGGGGAAAGAAAAAAGGGAAAAAGAGAGAATTCTTCTGTGGCATAGCAGAAATGGTCAAGGGCAGTTCAGATTAAAGACCATGATTGGCACAGGCTGCGGAGAGGCCAAGCCAACAAAATAAAAAATAGAACCATCCTGTTTAATAGAAACAAATTGCTCTCCACTTCTCCCTGACACAGATAGTGGGGCCATTTGTACCTGCTGCCCTTTGTTGGGAACAACGGCAAGGAAATGTACTCGTCCTGAGCGGAATAAAATTCTTTTTGTTGCATTTGACTATCTCAGCTCACAGAACAAGCAGGGCAGTTAAGTAGTTGAGCTTCCTTGTACATTTGTTTGATTAAAGGTCTGTAACACTGGCTCAGGTAGAAACAGCTCAGCTGCATGGAGCAGCAATGAATGAAAGGTTTGTTAGGGAGCAGCCAGCGAGACACGGCGGAGCTGCCTTCGGAATTACCTCTGAATAGGAGCTTGTTGTTTTGCTTGTTCCCCTCAGCATGGAAGGACAAAACTGTACATTTGAAATGACATGTGATGAGATCTGGGCTGGTTTGCATGTGTATATTGGGAAAACTGCTAAAAAACCAAGGCCAGCTCTTTTGCAAGTCAACCCATGAAAACAAATCTCCTTCAGATGTCCCCGAGTGCTCCAGGTAACATTAGCATTTCCAAAGGTCAGAGTGGAGTGTGTTAGAGCATATTTATGAACTGACCAAATAGAAGGTTTTAATTTTGATCATAAACGGGCTGGAGAAGATCCAACCAGCTGCCTAAATGATAAAAAAATTAATCCAGTGTTTATTTGTGTTATATTCTGATCTTACAGGGCCATGGCTCTGGGTGGCAGATCTCTTACAGTACAAAAACCATTCCAGCTTTAGAAATACCAGTCTCAGGTTCAGCAATACTGCTCCAGCTGCCTCCACCTCCATCAGCTCCCATCAGGCACAACTCAGTTATCAGCACACAAGCTCACCTATTTTGTTGAACTGATGCTGTAGTGAGTTTATGAATGTGTGTACATACATGCACATGACATATGTGCATATACACATCACTTTTCTGGTGCTCTGTAAATGTTTGCTGGATTCTTCTCTCAGTTTTGCTGTGTAAATGGACTAAGTAAGATATTGCCAGTCAAATGTCTGATGTCACAACTAATAGGCAAAACAACTCCTTGCGACATGTAGGTTACAAAACCAAGCTTTAAAGAGATATTTATTGAAACATATTCTATGTGATTTTAGGAGGAAAAACTAATACGTGATGCACACTTGAAATCAGGAAAAATAAAAAATAAATTTGATTTGTAAAAGTTGTATTAGTAAATCATCTCCATATACATAAAGCACAGTGTAGATCCATTCAAATGTCTTGCACAATTTAAGATTAATCTAAACCAAGTTTTTTGTTAAGATTTACAAGGTTTAGTTATTATTGCTATTTTTTAAACTGAGGAAAGCTTTCCTTCAACATTTTACTTGGCATTTCTTCCTTTGGCTTGTCAACAAGAACAGGACAATTTTCTATTTTTTCATATCTGTATTTCTATGAATTATAGGCACATGAAAGAACAGGATCCATAAATCATCATGGATTGGAATATTGTAATTCTGGAATTTCTGGTCTGCTGGAATAGGACGTGTTAGGAATCATCAGCACCAAATGGGGCAAGGAGCCTTTGGGTCTTTCAGGAATAATGCACATATAACAAAAGGGTGGGCAGCACCCCCAAATTTTGGTGTTTCAGGGAATGTGACCTGGAAAGGTGCAGAACTGAGCAAATCAGTCTGATACTCTGTGAGGGAGACACAAACATTTAGAAAACTTTTGATTCTGTGAAGAGAAAGCAACTGAACCACTAAAGAAGGAAGACACGGGAATGGGAAAACATTTTCCAAAGGATGGGTGTTCCCAATGCTCCTCGGGCTCTGAGCCATATCTGGAGGTGCCTCCCTGGATATCAGCTCTATAGCAAACTGCTCTGAAGGGTATCTTACATTTTCAGTGTATCCTTGTGAGACTGTCCTCTCTTTCCTTCACCTAAACTCAGAGTCCTCGTGCTCTTTGGGCCCTGCTGGGAAATGCCACCTGCAGCATCCACCCTCCTTTTTTCTCAGGAGCGTTTCCTTCAGGTCACTGAATATCCTTTTTTTCACTCTAATTTTTGAAAAGCAAAGGCCTTCCTTCAAATTACACCACAAATGCAAACTAGATATCTACACAGCAAGGAGGGCAGGAGAGATTTTTGGCATGTTTAGTTCCTCCTTGCACCTGCAGCAAGATTGTGTTATAGGGAGAATTTGGAAGAAACTAGAAGGATGCCAAGAAAGGGGTGATGGCATCCAAGGCTCCTGTTAAAGAAACAAATCTCTCTTAGATTTACACTCCAAATCAATGCTCATTTTGAGCTGATTTCATGTTTACAGAGCCTGATTGAAGGGCCCCTATCACAGCAAATTTCATTGGAATACAATGCTGCCTTAACGAAGCAAGGCATACAGCTAATGGTGATTTGGTTGGACCCAGAACTGGATAATTTGTTATCAAATCCTTTAATAGTTCATGCTGAAGTTTCTGTCATTACTTGTTGCCCCTCTCAATCTTTATTATGACAAACCCTTTAAAAATGCCTAGGTAGAAAAAAGTGCCCATTAATCCTTTCAAGGAAAGGCCGCCGGTACCAGATTAAGTCAAGCTGGCATCTGAAACTATTCTTTTCTTTATGACACATAGTAAGTGGTGGGTAATCCACATCTTAATCTCCTTGTTGCACAGCTTGGTTTATGGTAACTGATACTCCTGTGACTGCTGCAGGCTCCTATTGTGTTACCTTGGGCAGGCAGCTCTTCTTCCTGTTTTTTCCCCCTGGAATGTCTGATAAAGGCACCCTTGAAGTTGACCAGAGTCTCTTGAGAAAGTGCTTTTCAGGGAAAATGTGATTTCTTTAAAGTTGTACTGATGTTACTTTTGGGTTTTTTCCCCTGAGCAAAGCCTCGGACAATGTTTCTGCTCTCCTCTAACACATTAATTTCATGGCTACTTTTAAAAGAAAATTTTTAAAAGAAAAACTTTTTTGAATCCTCTATTCTACTCCTTAACTTTCTCTGAGCTGCATTTATACTTTATGTCAGAGCTTAAGTATAAAGAAGAACTTCACTAAGGTGCTGCAAGAAGAGAAATAACTTGACCTGTTACATAAAAAAATATAAGCACCAGGTGTTTTAACCTGAAATGGTTGGGTTTCATAAAACTATGTTAGTGATGCAATATTTTGAACAGTTTTCCTGACTTGGTATTGTAAAAAATCCCTCTTTCACTGCTATGGAAACAGATATTTGCTACAATTTTTACTTTAAGGATGAAGAAAACAAGGCAAGGTGAAGTAATATGTTCCTGTCTGAACTTCGGGTTCATTTGCTGTTCCTAAAGTGACTGGAAAAACGGAAGCTTTTTAACAAACAGTTGCAAGAAACATCTCTGTCCTTATTTTTGCTCTTTTAAGACATAAGGCCACTAATCTTCCCTTTTCAGAGGATGAATTCCTGATGTGCTCTTTCCAGCAAATTCAGAGTTCAATAAATTTTATTAAAGGGAGACACATTACAGATAATAAAGCAAATAGAAAGCTCCTGGATGAGCTCAGTTTTTGACTTCAGAACAATTCTACTCCACTGCCTGGACCTGGAGCTTGGCACAGATGCTTCAGATCCATGAGGGCCATGCCAGGGGATGGCAGAATCACAGAAGAGTTTGGGTTGGAGTACAGCAGAGGAATGTTTAGATGGCATTCTGGACAATGAAATATCACACTTTGTAAGAACTTCTTGACTCCAGTATAAAATATTTCTGAAAATTTCTAGGAAGATTCAAAAATGCAATGATTTGATTAAGACACCTGAATTCTCGAAAATATTATTTTTCAAGTAGAGCTATAAACAAAATGTTTTACCTTACAGTTAGACTGAAATGCATTCTTCCATCTGGCTGAATAGAGTGGGGAAAGAGTTTGTGCTTAAATACCTGCTGAACAGTGATAGGGGTATTTGTGTAACTATAAGAAAGCATTTCAAAAACCTTTCTGAATTGGGGTCCCTAAAGAACTGTCTTAATATTAAATTGCCAGTTCACAGGGGAAAAAAAAAAAAAAAAGACACATACTGTACATCAGATTTTGGAGCTCATAAAGGTTTTTATAAAAACTCAACATCTTGATTTGTGTTCAGCTACTTCAAAGTTCACATATTTCTTATTTGAACTTTGCTGGGTGCAGTAATTTTCTTCTCGCTCAGGCTGGATTGGTTCTGCTTATTCAGATCTCATTAATTACAGAAAACTGGACTCATGCTCACAGATCCCATTCACCCATCCTGCCCTCAGGCCAGTCAATTTATCTGGCATTTAATGAGGAGTTTTAGATTTTGCAAGTTATCAGAAGTGGGCTCTGAAAGTGTTAGCTCGTGAATTCTAAATAAATGGGCTACTCTGGGGCTTGTTTCAAAACAGACAGCACAGCAGCTCCTTAGTCTCTGTTAAATGAGTCTAAAATTCTCTGCAGGGTCATTCCAAAGGTGCATTTTTGTGGTTGTTCTTTGACAATATTGCCACCATTAGCTTTAACCTCTTCCAGCTTAGTGAGGACTTCATATATGCAATGATACTTTGTGCATTGAATTCCCCAGTTTTTGGGTAATTTGATGTATCAGTGTTTTGTACCCCCACCCACCAGCTGAAGGGGGTTCATTTAACAGCACTTCCAGCAACAACTTAGAGCTACTGGTGGTTATTTCAAACCCATCAGGGTTAGCCCAGGCCCAGAGCTAAATGAAGGCCATAACAATCTCAAACACACATCAAAATCTCTTTCAGGTGTACATGACGTGTCTATTAAGCACATTAGCACCAAGGTCTTTGAAATAAAATTAATTTCAGTATGAAAAACCAGCCTTTGGATACCTAGAGCGTGCTTGGGATTTAGAGGCAACCACATTTTCCACTGTGAACCCCACTGTCATTATTAAAAGACACTTAATTCTCTTTTGTGGGCAGGTTTCTGCATTCAGAGACTTTTCTCAAGTCTCTGGGGAAGGTGAGAGTTGCTCCCCATCCACCCCATGGTGTTCTCCTCCAGAGGCAAGTGCAAAACCCCTCCTCTTTTGGGCAAGGGCAAGTTCTGTGTCCTCCCCTCCATCCTCTCTCAGAGATCTTTACCCTGAGTGGATTTTAATGAATGCCTTTAATTCCTCACACACCTTCCAGAGAAATGGTACCACATTTTTGTCTCTAGTAAAACCAATAGGTAAATAGGAAAAATGCATTTCAAGACAGGGAAAAAAACTCAAATATTGAAAAAATGTGTTTAGTGTGAGGTCCAACACTGCTGTAATGCCCATGACCACACACTTTGGAAACAGCAGTGCCTTGCCCAAGTCAGCCCAGCTTTTCACAAGATGCTGTAACTGAGCAGTTTGACGTCAACATTTACATTTAACTGAGCAGACATTAACAATTTCCTGCTGTTATATCAGATTAGTTACAGGTAAAACAGCCCCTCTGGACCAAAAATCAAGCCTGAGGCCTTTTTGGAATCATCCAATATGCTCCCTGGATTAAAAAAAACCCTTCTTTCCAGTGCTTGTAAGTGTGTGCACAGGGCCGTGTTTGATTTTGGCTCTGGAAGAAGAGCTGCTTTCACTCAGCTCTGTGCCCAGAAGAAGATTGCCATCTATAGATAACTGTCCCCAACTGCACATCCCTGTGTCAGCTGGGGAGGGCTGGGCTGGGGGAGATGTGCTGAGCCCTCCTGGCCTGGGATGCCACTGGGAACACAGCTCGTGCCAATAATGCTCAGTCACTCCATAAAACTGGCAGCTTGAACATGGAAATGGCTGGAATCCTTTTATTTTATTTTATTTTATTTTATTTTATTTTATTTTATTTTTGCTAGTAATGCAAAACCTTACTATAATACTTACTATAACACTTACTATAATAGTTGCCACTCCAGAAATATTCTAAGTAACCTGCAAACATGCTTGGATATTCCTTTCCATTTATTTGGGGGGGAAAAAAAACCAAACAACCAAAATTTAAAAAAAAAAAAATTTATGGCTTTTCTGAGCCTTGTCCAGTTTAGAGAGCAAAAAGCTGAACAGGTAAGATGTCCCTGGGCCTCAGATGATCTGCAGATGTAATCCTCAGGCAGAAATAACTGTTCCAAAGTTATAAGTTCTCTGGACCAAACAAGGAAAAAAGAAAGAAAGGAATATAGTGAAATCCACACAAAAACATTGAGCATTTGTACACACACAAACACCCAGACAAAAATTATTATTTGCCATTTTAAAAACACATTATGGCTCAAAACCAGAATTTACTTGACCATTTGTTTGTGCAAAGTGGGAATATTTTCAAGTATTGGCAATTAAAATATTTTCCTCAGGACACCAAGTCCTAGAAAAGCTGACTGGGAATGGCAGGAACAGCTTGAACTATAAAGAAAGAAAGGAAAAATTAAAGTACATTTTAAATGCCATATATTTTGAATGATCTGGTACTAAAAAAATAAGTGACCTTTACTTTCAGCCAATTAGAACTTTTCAGAAAAACTCTCTTTGCCGTCTGGCTATATCTGGAAAATTTCAGAATAAATTACTCCAAACTAGCAGTAGTATAATCCAAAGATGATGATTTCAACGGGACATGAAGAAACTTTGTGTATGAAGAGAGGACTCCATAAAACTAAGTGTAAAAACTATTTCTAAAAGAGCATTTAAACAGAATAATTTCAGTTTTAAAAGTGTCTGTTGCAAGAACCAAGCATCCTTTACTTGCCTTTGATATGCAGCCATACAGCAGCAATATGTGAAATTTGTGAAATGGTCCAAGCTGAATACAAATCAAATTACTTTGGTCTTGTCAATCTACCAAATCTTTCATCTTTTCCCTGGTCGCCTTTTCGTGCTACATTTCCTTTATCTCTGCTTGCAGTTTTAAGAAGTGAAAGGCAAAGAGTCATCTCCAGTTCATCTGAAGATAAAACCCATTAAGCTGTTGTATTCACATTTAATTAATGTTTTCCAACTCTCATTTCCTATTTGCCTCCTGAAAATCTTGCCTAAAGTGCTATATGCCAAATAAAATAACTCAGGTACGGGATATCTGATCCAAATGTTTCACAGGAGATGACTGGATAAGATAACTCTAAGGAGTTGATAATTTTTATTATTTGTGGACAGCCTTTCTAGCTGAGTTCATTCGCTGCAGACAGACTCTTATCCCTCAGGGATGAATGCTGCAAACTGAGCCTTTCCTTTTATTTTTCAAGCGTTGCCCGGCGCTGATACAATTGCACTTTTATCTTTATTAATTCAGAGGGTGGGCAGTTACCCCGATAAACCAAGGGCTGAAACGAAATGAAAAGCACCCATTTCTGCAGTGCTGCCCACAGCTTTGCAACTATTAATCCAAGCAAGACACAGAGCATCAGCTCCCAGGCTGGCAGAGAGGGGGATTCTCATTCTGTGGGCACAGCAAGGTGAGGCTCATCCTGGAGGTGACAGAGGTGGCCAGGGACGAGAGGTTGGGATCGTGTCTCCAGAACTGGAGATCCCCACCCTCCCAGCCATCAGTGCCATCATCTCCTGGGGCTGGGGCACGGGATCCTCCTTCTGTCAAGCAGAGCAGAGAGTATCTGTAATGACTGGCTGTGTCTGTGCCCTGCTGCTGCTGCTGCTGGCACGGGAGCACAAGGGAGAGCATTGAAGCAGCCGGGCGAGGTGATGTCCAGGGAGGGGGGAAGAGACACAGGGATGGATGGAGAGCTGGGATTAAAAGCCAGAGCAGTGGGAAGGGAGGCAGCCAGCAGGACTAATCTCAGTCTGGGATCTAGGTATGGCCCAGATGAAAGAAAAATAGCAGGTCTGAGGTTAATATTGTAATATTTGTCACGGTGTGGCTCAAACCAAGCGGTTTTTAGCAGGGTCCTCCTTGGAACCTCTGGAGTCAAAGGTGGGCAGGACCCAGGTAGAAAATACAAAATGCTGGTGACAACAGCACAGAGAGCACTGCAGAAAGGGCAGATGACTCTTGAAAATAATACAAGGACAAAATACATTTATGTTCATATCTATGCACACACACAAAGCGAGCATGCTTGCAATGCTGAATGTTTTGTTTTTCTTTTAGCTGTCATTGCCAACTATTTTCACTTTTTTATTGCTATATTTGAGCCAATTACACAGAATTAGGGCACTGTTAGGAAATATTCTGGAATTCCTCTGCCCCCCCGCCCCCCTTATAAAACAACCCTTCAGTCATCTCAGGCTTCTTTTTAGGTTTAGGAATCTTAATTTCTTCTGCAAGCAGCAAATGAACAGATTTGAAAATACCTGGTATAATGAGTAACCTGCAAGGATTTTTCACCATCCTCAAACATTTTTCCCCCAGTGATCACTGCTGTTTATATTCTTTATAACACATAATAGATTTTAATGTGAATTCTTGCTACAGAAATTTTTCACAGCATTAACTTTATCACTTAACCTCTGTGCAGTAGAATCACATTGAGTTACCATTTGTCCACATTTTATCCATGAAAGAAGAAACACCAGGCCTTTAAAACCCAGCTAAACACTGTCTAAATTATCTGGTGTTTAGTTTAATATTGCTTATATGCTGTAATTAAAAAAAAACCAAACACAACCCTAACTTTTATCCACTGCTGGGTTAACAAAATGCTTTTCAGGGCACAGGATTTTGATGTAAGGAGTAAATGTACACATCCTATGGTGATGTCCTTTTCCACCATGTAGAGAGGATCATCTCAGATTAAGCTGCTTTTTCTGACCTTGCAGAACTGACAGCATGATTTAATAGCCATTAGAGAAAAACGTCCCCAACTTTCTTCTGACTTTTGCAATTAAATATTCATTTCTTGGTGGATTTGCCCTGCTACACTGCAGCACAGCCAAGCTGAACAAATTGCAGCGATGTACGTGAAATCCCATCACAACCACTGTTAAATCCTGGTTTAACAACTGGAAATTTCACTGCTGGGCCCCACCACTTCTCAGCCAAGGAAGCAGCATCTTCGAGGAGGCACGGACCACTCTGCTGTCATCAAAGTCCTGTTGGGCAATGGGATGGAGCAGCTCAGCTGTTCACAGGAGCTGGGCACCTCAATTAGCTCATGTGCAGTTAATTAAGCACAATAGGTTCTCTGTCCCATTTATGGCAGTGTGGTGTCCATGAGCGTTGGGTCGTGCCCCTTCCACGCATCACCCAGCCTGTACGAGGCCCCAGCTCCATCCCTGCCATTCCTGGGGTCTCCTGCTTGCCCAGCCAGCCGGGAATCAACGCTGTGTTCACATGGCTCAGGCGTGCACCAGAATTCCTGCCTCCTGTCGAACAACAAACTCCTGTCAGGTCTCTGGAATCAACAGGGAATTATTGAGAGCTCCACGCGGTGCCGCGAGGTCATTTCAGATGAAGGGATCAGTCAGGATTTCATAAAGTATTTATTTAGCTGACAAAGGAATTCCCAACCTCCCTTTCATGTACGTTTGAGCTGATGCTAAGTTTCCGAGACAAGGCTCCGATTGTGGCTGTCACCAAACAATGACATATTTCTTTTCTTCTCTTAAATTCTCTGTATCATTCTATATAAGAGGGCAATTTGTCTGTCATGCAGCTAAAACAGGGCCCACTCACTGCCCTCATTAAACTGACAGCACAGTTATTAGCAGTAAACGAAGCCAACAGGCAATGAATTTAGCCACTGTTTTACGGCGAGCACCAGTGAGATTTTTTCAGTAATTAATTTGATAAATATATTAATTATGAATTGAGTTGACAGTACAATCAGATTGTCAGCCTTCCAGACAGGCTCTTGTGATAAGTAGCTTTGTGATGAAGTGGTCGGATTTCAGTACCTGTCATCCTCCGGTGTCAGTCTCTTATCACTGTCCCGGCCATTCACTCTGTAATTTCCTGTGTGTTGTAATTAAATGGTGGCTTTCTGATTGGAAGTGACTCCTCAAACTTAATCTCTCATTCTCTCAGAATA
>VYXF01006312.1:338011-363403 GCA_013397295.1 Polioptila caerulea | reverse complement strand
AAAAAAAAAAAAAAAGACTCTTTGTTTCAGTGGCTTTTAATGTTAAAAAAGGAGTTTTTAATTCCATGTTTGGTTATTGCCCCAGCGGGTGTTTGGGAGTGTTGCCTTTGCTCCTGGCATCAGGTGGGTGAAGTGTCCCTGCTCTGCCACTGGCACAGAGAGTGGTGGCAGGAGGAGATGAAACCATGGGGAAATGTCAGACCTGTTCTCCCTCTCCTCCAGCCCCAAGCAGGGAGCAGCCCAGCACAGTCTGGAGGACTTTGGGAAGGGTCACTGCCTCTACCTCTTGCCAGCTTTTCTTTTTACCTTTTTTTTTTTTTTTCCCCTTTAAGAAATTAATTAGGAACAGTGCCTGAGGTCATTTGGCTCAGGAGATACATGTCAAGATAAGATATTTCAAAAACACCTTCTTAATAATTTATTATCAGGTTGGAATTTGGAAGCATGATAGAGAATTGTTTAGAATTGCAAATTTAAGCAGCTTAGGAAGAACTCATAGAAAAGAAAACAAGCAGCACCTATCAGGATGAGTTCTTCTGTTGTTGTTTAAACCTATCAGAAAAACCCCAAACCTGGAGAGAATATTTATGAAATGCAGCAGATGGCTCTGCTTCCAGTTTCCTCATGTTGGAGGCAAAGGGTGGCCATGGGATTGGGGAATGGTTCTGTGGAATCCTGGAGTCCAATTGTTCTTTAACCTTGAGAAACTCAGGGTCACCCAAGCCAGCAAAAACTTCAGCATGTGCTTTATTTTAAGCACATGGGCACAGGTTGAAGTTTTATGAGGTGTGTATTTAATTTTAATCTTGTACCATGTCCTGGGCTGCAGTCAAGCAGGTCAGGGGAGGGGATTCTCCCCTTCTGCTGTGCTGTGTTTGTCTCTTGGCTTCCAACATAAGAAGTGGTCCAGAGGAGACCATAAAGATGCTCCAAGGGCTGGAGCCCCTCTGCTCTGGAACCAGGCTGGGAGAGCTGGGGGTGGTTTACTTGGAGAACAAAAGGCTCTGGAGAGACCTCAATGCCCCTTCCAGAGCCTAAAGGGGCTCCAGGAGAGTTGGAGAGGGACTGGGGGCAAGGGATGGAGGGACAGGACACAGGGAATGGCTTCTCACTGACAGGGAATTGGATACAGATAGATTAGACAGTTAGATAAGGCAGTTGGATGGGGTATCAGGAAGAATTTCTTCCCTGTGAGGGTGGGCAGGCCCTGGCACAGGGTGCCCAGAGCAGCTGTGGCTGCCCCTGGATCCCTGGAAGTGTCCAAGGCCAGACTGGACAGAACTTGGAGAAACCTGGGATAGTGGAGGTATCCCTGCCCATGGCAAGGGTGGAATGAGATGAATTTAAGTCCTATCCCAGCCCAAACCACCCTGTATTTCTATGATTTTTGCATGCATGTGCTTTAATTTTAAGCACGTACGCAGGAGTATTTCTGTGGGGAAACTCGTGTCCATGCACGGGTGCTGTCACATTCCTGCCCTAAACCACTGTTTTTATCAATATCCCATTTTTCATAGGGAAGAGCACCACCAGTAACTCACCAAATCATCACTGAAATGTGGGCTGGTCTCTGCTGGAGATGGCACTGCTTGTCCCAGCTCTGCCAGCAGCACTCTGCACCTTTGGGACTCCAGGTCTCCCTGAGCCTGGCTCCTGGAGGAAGTTCAAGTCCTTTGCTAAAGCTGCACTAAGGGACTCAAGGCTATGTTGTAAAATCACAGGTAAATCAGAGCCACATCCTCACAGTCACAGTGGAGCCCAAAAAAAGTCACCCAGAGCTGAAACAGGAACCTGATGCCAGGATTTGCATTCTGTCCTACAGCCCCAAGCCCTGCAATGAAGCATTCAGAACAGTGTTTTTGAACTTCTCAACAGGGAGAGCCTGTATGGATTATTTAAACATAAAAATATACAGCTTTCTGGAAAGGAACCATTTGAGCCCTTGGGGACTCGTAGTAGCTGTGGTGTTGTAGGAAGATCTATAATTGAGCATGCTAATACTGATATGCTATTGTTTGAGAGAAATTTTGCCAGGCATGAGCCCATAATGGAAATTATGTCTTAAAAGGATCAATTTAGAGACTCTACTCCATCATTTTACTGATTTGTAGATGCTTCCAAACTGCAATCCAAAGCAAGCATCTACTCCATACTGGTGGAGGGATTGCTACTCACTATTAAAGATGGTTTAAATTTTGCCAAATATTTTATTCCAGCCAATTTCCAGAATCAAGTCAAAAATATATTTTAAACAAACCAGTTTCTTTATGAAGCATCTCTCCCTAAATCTGGTAACCCAAAATGAGATTATTGCTTACTAAAACCACCCCAAAAAACCTTAGTTTACACTAATTAAAGTGATTTTAATTGTCTTTTAAAATCAGTATGTGCTTATACTCTGATACTTTGAGTAAAACATGTAATGTCTTTGCCTACATGCAAATTTTCCATAATGGAATTGCAATTTCTCAGTAAGCAGTGAATTTTCTTGTTACTGGCTGTGTTTGGAGTTTTATGGCCAATGCTCTTGATTTCTCACACAGCATAAGGCAGTACTTTCAATAAAAAATTTATGTGATGGTTCAAAAATGGTAAGAAAAAAATAATGGCATATGATACACTTGTAAGGGTGATTAGGTGTCTCTCTCAGCAAGCTGAATAATTTTCTTCTAACAGCTTTTTCCATGTATTAAATAATGTCAAGTTGTTCTATATTCTCACTTCTTTACTTTTGGGGCTGTCACTGATACAAGCTATTCCTGAGACAAACTATGGAGGAATTGCATCCCCATAGATGAATTCAGATTATTTTTTTGCTTTATTTATGGTATGTTTTTTTTCTCTCAAAAATAAGCTTAAACTGTGGAGCAAGATTTGCCTTCTGGTAAATGAAAAAAGTGACTTATTCCTTAGAATAAGACTGGGGCAGGCCCGCAAGGAAATACAACTTTATCACATCTGAAAAATTCTAAACCAAACTGATTGTATGTCACTTGATAAAGTGCTGGAGAAGAATTATAGGTGGATTCCTGCTCCCACTAAAACCAACCTGAGCTCTGCAGCAGCAGCAGCTCCCAAAGCATCCCCTGTGCTCCCAAGCTCCAGGAGCAGCGTGGCACTGCCAGCAATCCAAGTTGTGAGGAGATCATAATTATTGAGCAAGGAAAATGCTCAGCATTTCCTGAGCGAGTCTTTAATCCTAGTTTGAAGTCATTGCTGCCATTGTAAGGTCCAAGTGGAAACTGTGGTGCTTTTGTGCATCTGTCAGACGCCGCTGCTTATTACGGAATCAGGAATGATAAATATGCCGAGTGCTTTGATGTGAGTATCAGCTTGAACTCCTCCAGTGCTCAGGTAAAAAGCAGCTGAAGCTATTGTTTTCATCTCGCATGAAAGGTTGAACAGATGCTTGAAAATAAATAGGACCTGATAAAATGATAAAAATCCTGGGATAAAGAGTGTGGCCTCTGTTCTCAGCGCCTGCTGTGCACCCAGGCCAAACCCAAAGAGCTGATACACGACTCAAAGGCCTGTACAGAGCTGCCCCCTCAGTAACAGCAACATGCAGCCACAAGAGTAATAAAATCCACGCTGTCTGTCCAGATTAACTGCTGATCTCCATCTTCAGATGGCCGAGAGCAGAGAGGTTTTGCAGCATCAGCTCCATCGTCCTCATGGATGAGGGTGCAGGGCTTCCCTCTGGAGAGAAGGATTACAGCAGCCAGGCCAGCCCCAGAGCTCGGCTCCTGCATGAGACACAGAGCTGTCACTCTGTTTGTGGCTCTAATTAAGGCTCCAAAAGAGTCCTGAGGCACCCAAAGAGAAGTGACCTAGAAATTTGCTGTTTCTATTCTTGTCTGCATAGGTCCAAGCAGGGCTGTGGAGAGTCCCCTCAAGCAGCTCCAAGTCAGGCAGAACAAGGATTAGAGAAAAATAACCATGCTACAACCATGCAGAGAGCTCTCTCTCTGTCTGCTCTCTCTGGGGAACATCAGGATATGTGTAAATCCTGCTTCTCAAATATTTGATCCTACTACAAGTCTGTCTGCACCTTTCTTTCTTATTTTCCACATCTTCATTTGTGCTCCCTGACAAGCAGTGGAGCAGCCAGCGCCTTCCAGAAGTCCTTGTGATGGGGCAGGGACAGCATCCCATCCTCATCCTGCTGGATGGGCCACTTACCATCTCCATTCCTTATTAATTAAAGGCATTAACAGCAAATCTCCAGGATTTTTGCCTCTTGGCTAGAGCAAAATGTACAGATGGAATGCAAAGTGTACAGATCGTTTTTAATAATGCTTTCAATGAGACATGCAAGGTGTGAGGAGGAACTAATGCTGGTGTTGAAACAGCCCTGCAGAAGCAGCCTCACCTCCTGTTGTTTCTGTTCTTGTGTTTCTTAAAGCAGATTGTGAGTTTCCTGAAGTATAAATTCTGTTTTCTCATTCCATCAACAGCTGAAATCCCTGTTCGCCTCAACCCCCTAATAAATACTTTCCAGCTTGTGAATAATAGCTCAGTGGCAGTTCTGACCACAAAAAATGGATCAAGATGATTTCTCAAACATGTTATGCCATCTGATTTTTACATTATAGGTCCTAAAATTGCTATCTCCTGAATTATTTGTAATCTGTGGGACTTTATATCAGCGTCCATCTCACCCACACCTCTTTGCCTTGGGAGTTTTTTTTTCCTGGGGAGAGCAGTGGAAGTACAGATGGAGAACCATCCATCTCCATCTTCCTGGTGGTTACCAACAGTATGTCCCCAAAAATCCTCTGAGCTCTTATCAGGGGTCTTTGGAATGAAATTGCAGGCCAGTGGCACCACAGGGAAAAAAAAAAAAAAAAAAAAAAAAAAAAAAAAAAAAAAAAGAGAGCACAAAATGAAAAAGTTTTCTCATTCTTTCTTACTAGCCATAAGCAAATTAATGTAATTGTCTCATTAAAATGAATGCACTTATCATTTTCTAATGAGGTTTTATTTCCTGAGGAGATTGGCTGAATGTTCCACTCCACTATGGAACAAGTAGGAAAACAAGAAGTTAAGAGTGGGAAACTCAGGGAGAAACAGGTAAGTGAGAAGATCTGTAAAGAAAAGAAATCTATCACCCTGAGGTACAAGTCCACAAAAATGCTTTACAAGAGCTGAACACAAAATCAATTCAAAAATACAGTAGATCACAGCCCATAAATAACGTGTCGAATCAGAAAAGTGTGAGGGGAAAATGACAAAAGGAGAGAGAGTTCTCTGAAGGGGCAGTGAGGAGGTGGGGTGAGGAGAGCTGGCTGGAAAAACTCCTCTACTGAGCCAAATCCCAGGATGGAGAGAGGGAAGGCCACTGGCACTCCCTGTTCTTGCCTAATCTGCCTCAAAAATTATAATCTCACTGCACATCCAGCAGAGAGTAATGTATGCAAGGTTTCTTCAGTCATGGTAAACTAAAATCCAGTTAACAAGAACTATCAAGGGCTAGGTCTTAAAGACCAAAGCAAATAAAACTCATTACAGTCATGGTTTACTGATCCTCTGAGAAGCAGGAAGGTGTTACTTAGCACAGTCAGCCAGCTGAGCAGAGCACAAAGTGTTTGCCTAAAGAAAAAAAAAAAAAGGCTTTTCATGGGTGCTGCTGGGTGCTGACAGCAAACCACAACCATCCTTTTGAGTTCAGCCCTGCAGCTTCACACCTGCAATACCTAAACAAACCCCAGCTCCTACCTTCAATGGGAAGCTGGAAAGCCTCTCAGTGGCCAGGTGAGTACAAGAAATACACAAGTTAACAGGTTCCTTCATGACCAGACTGATTATCTCTCTAGACATCTAAATCTGTAGTTGTATATATATATATATTTTAAGGTATTGAGAAATTCTGAGCAACAGTACCACTGGAAATTCGGCCTTGTGGAAATAAATGTCAGGTTTTAATTGCTTAGAGGCTAAAGTCCTCAGTCAAGCAAAAGCTCAGTGAAGTATTGAAGTAGTTTTATTTCCCAGCATTTGAGTAACTTTTGGCTTGAGTAGTTCAGCCAGTGGATGTGAGTGCTTGTGTGGCTCCAAGGTCTGTACTCCAAACCCTTCTGCTGATACAAAGTGCCTGGGGAAAACACAGTCACATGTGGGAAACATGGCCCATCAGGAAATCAAACAGGTACAGCATTCCTTATGGAAATGAAGTCCTGGGTTTGGTTAATCTGAGTTTTATTCCTGTTTGTAACATCCGTTCTTATGTTGACCACGGTTCATTATTTCATTTCTCTAGGATTAATTTTTTCTGCAGTTATAAAGTGGCCATAAAGATATTTAGTTCTTAGCACTTTGAGGATCAAGAGAAATTGCTTTTATCTACCAATCCCAGACAATCATACCACTACCAAAGTATTCTGGTTTTTTTTACTACTAAGCTGCTAACCAGTCAAAAAGGCTTTTTTAATCATGTAAACAATATGATTTTAGCTTTGTATAAAATGAGACACAGACAAAAAGTGATACTTTGGCCATCTTAGATGCTGTGCAGGTCCTGCCACACTTGGCAGCACCTGGTTCCATTTGCCCTGGTGGAAATCTATGTACTGCAGGAAAAGTGAGAGCAAGCTTAGGTCAAATAAGAGTTGATTAACTACCACCAGGAATCCAGATAGATTAAAGACTGTAATCATATCTTGTTTCTTGTGTTCTTTTCACCAGCTTTAAAGTGGTGAGAACCAGAGGGGACTGGCTGTCACAGTGGGTGACAATTCTCCTGAATTTCTCAGGTTTGAATAAGCAGCTGCACTGAACTAAAATTCTGAACCTTCCGAGGTTCATCCATCACTTTTACTAAATTACCTCTTCATTCTCTTTTCTGCTAAGAATCTAATTTTTATAGCACTGTAGAGAATTTTTATAGCACTGTACTTTATCTTGTCACAGTATTTTTTGTCATTATTTTCATCTCAGTGAACTCTGCAATGATACTAAATAGACTGTGAGAGCCTGGCTGTAAGATAATGAGGGAGGTGCACATCTGCAAATGTTAATAGCTCACCCTCCAAGCCTTTTGCCTGGGAAGTCAGGGCTTGGACAGGATTTGTACCTTCTTGTGCAACATACAGAGAAATTGTCTCTGCTTTCCTTTTTCTCCAGAAAACAGCTCATATCAGATACCTCTTTTTTTTCTTTCTTTTTTTTTTTTTTTTCACCCTGGAGGTGCTGCTACTGATTTCTTTGTGATATAGAGAAAGCTGAAATGAGCTGATAAAGCTTGGAGAATTGGGTGAGTTCATTTCCCAGGTAAATCTAAAGAAGAAATGCTCTTAAGTTGTGTGTTCGTTGCACATCTGGGGTCAGGACCACACTTGTTACAGTCCCAGGGCCACAGAAATCCTCAGTCCCAAACTACATTTTATTTAAAACAACTGAGAAGTGATAAGAAAAAGGGATGAATTGAGTTGTGTGAAGCCACATATCAGAGACTCCCAAAATAATTAAGGTTGGAAAAAACCTCCAAGATCATCAAGTACAGTCAATAATCCAGCACTGGCAGGTCCACCACCAAACCATGACCCTTTAGACACCTCCCCACTGCCTTGTGCCTGGAATTCACTTCCTTGGGGTCTGTGCTTGGAGGAAAGTTTAGATCTTTGTTGTTGCATAGCTGATTCCTAGGAAAATATATTTACCCAGCCCTGCCATGTCCTTGATTGCCTTGCTCATCACCTGAGAAAATGACTTTTACAGGAAAGGGGAGAAGCCCAAGAGGCAGCAGAAAAAATATCTTTTTTCCCTTGTCCAGTTTTCTCCACCCTGTCTCACCCTAACCTGATGCCAGGCCCTGCAAAGTGATGGTTTTCTAAAATGAGACCAAATAAATGTGCAGAGAGGTCAGAGGTGGCAAATTTAGCTAAAGATTTTAGTTTTGCTAAATGCTCACCCAGTCTAATTCATATATTTCATTCACCTGAATATACAATCCTGTGCAGAAAGCCTAGAGGCAGAAAAGTCATTTAGACTTCCACATCCATAAAAATTTGCTCAATTAATGCACTCTTTCATGAGACTGCAAGATCTTCAGCCCCTATTACAGCTCTTGCATCCTTCCTCTGGCAGCAGGGAATGGATGTGAAGCTGCCCTGGTGGTGTAGGGGTGGGAGGCAGAGCAAGGTTGGATCATGGGCTGACCCTGCCTGGACACCAGGCTCCATCAAAGCTGCTCCATCACTCCCCTCCTCAGCTGGACAGGGGAGAAAAAACATAAGGAGAGGCTTGTGGGTTGAGATAAAGGCAGGAAAAGATCATTTCCCAATTATTGTCATGGGTAAAACACTCTCCAAGACGCCACTTGGAGAAATTAATTTAATTTATTGCCAATCAGATCAGAGTAGGGTAATGAGAAATAAACCCAACTCTTAAAAACACCTTCTCCCAACCCCTCTCTTCTTCCTGAGCTCAGCTTCACTCCTGATTTCTCTCCCTCCTCATCCTCAGGGGAACAGGGAGTGGGAGCTGTGGACAGTCCATCACTTGTCTCTGCTGCTTCTTCCTCCTAAGCAAAGGGTTCCTCACACTCACCCTCTGCTGTTTTCTCTCCCGTGGAAAACAGTTCTCCATGGATTTCTCCACTGTGAACCTTCTCATGGGAAGATTTTCAGGATCTGCTGGAGCATGGGGTCAGTCCTTTAGGAACAGACTGCTCCAGTGCAGCTTCCCAAGGGTCACAGCTCCATTTCCAGATCCCTGTCTGAGGTTTGCAAGCCCCACAGGAAAGCTGCAAGTCAGCAGGTTCACCCCCTACGTGTGCTTTGCACAAACAAGCATCAGCACCAGGACAGGGTTTGACTCAGCCTTCTCAGGGATCAAAATAACTTCTTGCAGTGTCAGGAGAAATGAATAAACAAGGGAGCCTTTACCCATGGTTATGCATGTCCTTCTTCATGTCCTTCCTCTCACACTCTTCTCCAAACTGCCAGGGAAACATTGAATTTTGGACATTGCTTATTATTACTTTTCTTAAACAAGTCACTTTCAAAACTTTACCCAGATGGGCACTTTCATTGATTGCTTTAATTGAAGTACTCAGGGTTACTGTGTTCCTCCAGAGCCACATTTGTTATTTATTTTACTGGTACTCAGTTGAAAAGGCTGCTGTCACTAACTTGTAACATTGCTGCTGCACACGTGTCCGTGCTGGTGTCTGTAATTGTCCTGTTTCTCAAATGTACTCCCTCTATTTAAATCCTCCAGCCCCTGTTTCTTGTCTTACCTGCTGTACAGAGAGAGTGGAGACAGGGAGGGTGGAGGTGATGACAGTGGGGTTTTTTATCTGTAAATCTCAGGGGGGATAAGGTTGCATGGTTTGCAATTAGACAAGCAGGTACTATGGCAGAGGACATCATTTCCTTCAGCAGGTTATCATTTGGGAAAAATCAGGAACCTTTTAATATACAGTATATCTCACAGAATCTACCCTGGCTTTCTCTTAGCCAGCTTAAAAGACTGAGCTTAATGGCCTTAAACTCCTCTGACAAAACCAAGGGTTTAAGCTGGGCTTTATTCCTTCTTACCCACCTTGCAGCTTTGCTGTAAACACCTTGCTTGGTGGAAAGTGTCCTTGTCCATGGCAAGGGATGGCCCTGGATGAGCTTCATGGTCTCTTCCAACCCAGGCCATTCTAAAATTCTCTTTATAAGGGCTAAAGTCCCAGTTTAGGCAGCACTATCTGTGTTATGGTCACCAGATGCAGCCCAGCTTTGTGTGACTGGAGCTCATCTTTTGTTACAGAACAAAATCAGACACATCTATGAAAAGGCCTAAGGGACAGATGACACTCAAATTCCCATTTTTTTGCTTTGTTGCTGTGCAGAGAGGAGAAACTCCTGCTCTAAGTTTGTGTTGCTAAAGAGGTGGCAAGAAATTGAGGTCTTGGGAAAGAAGATGCTTTGGAAAGACGTTGCTTGTAAAATCCTCTGGTATTTTTATACGAGAGGAAGCTACAAGATGGACTGGAGCCATGGACTGGGGCATGGATCCCTGCCTACACCACTGCAGTATTTGGTTTTTTGCTCGTCATCCTCCTGAGGGTACAATTATTTTCTTCAATTATATTTCTGGAATTTCTATGGCTCGGATTGTAATGGGAAAACAATATTGGAGAACTGTTTGTTGGTGATGAGAAGAGACCTGGTCCGTGGGAAAACGATCTTTTTATGCCCTGTGTGCAAGGATTTTGTGCATCACTGCCCAGGAAAGCTTCCTGATAATAACCAGGGTTGGACTTGGTGACCTTTAGAGGTCCTTCCAAGCCACTCTATGATTCTGTGAACCAAATCCACGTCATATCAGAAGTTTTTTCTCTAGCAGAGGTGAATATTTTATTATGTAAGACTTTTTTGAAATGATAAAATTCCTGCATGGGACTTTTCTACTTTATTCAAACTCTTCAGAGTAAATTGGAATTAAGACTCTATGTTTATATAAATATACATATATTTTTTTATCAACAAACCTATGAGGTTGATTTTTTTTGGTAGCAATAGGAGATGGGCAGTTTATTTTTCACCCCTTTCCCCAAGGTACAGAAACATCAACATTGTTCCTCCAAGTTCTCATTTGGTGAGGTTTGTGCTCAACACAAAATCCCTGACAAAGTCAGACTTTTTCTGGCAGTGAGGCCTTTAGTCCTGCAGCCCTATAACACTGCAATGCCAGCAGAAAAGTTTTATCTTAATTTCCTGATGCCAGCTCGACGATGTGACAAGAGTTATAAAGGACCATTTATCTTGTCAGAGAGAAGGGACCATCAGCATCAGACCCCAGAGACTGAGCATCAAGCTGTGCCTGAAGAATTATGTGCCTCCAAAAGCCTGATCCCAAACCAGCAATCTCAGAGCAATGCCCATATATTAACTGGTGGAGCTGCACTGGAGGGATCACTAGAATATAACCAGGACAGGCTTTGAAATTCTGTGGAATTTTCACTGGTGTCCTCTATCATCAACCTGCTTCCCTTTGGAGTCACTGTTGTCTTATTTCTGAGCATGAGTTATAGAGAACTAGCTAGTGAAAAAAAAAAAAAAAAAAAGGCCAAAATGAGAATACTTATTGAATACTCATTTAAAAACTTTGTTTTTGATACACTTCCTGTCCTGAAAATGTGTTGTTTAAAAATACCTCAATGCTCTGTAGTAGGAAAAAAAATTCTGTGTATTCTTCCCTTCATTCACAATCTATTTTTTTCAGAGAAGCCATGAAGAAAGGAAAATATTGCCTCTTACTCACTGCTCTGTTCTGCAGGCTCAAACTATGGAATGAAAGTGGAGCAAAAGTTATTTTTCAATGTGATGAACAAATGGCAGAAATGGAATTTAGTAACTGTAGTGAGAAAATAGTGACATGAATAAAAGGCTCTAAATCAGTATTTTTATTTATAAGAGGGATGTTAGGTGTTTGGACATTTAGTGCACAAATAGAAAATTTATTGCTAGAAAATATTAGGGAAGGAACATAAAAATAATCTAATCTGCCGAATCTGTGGCACCTTTGCACACAATTTTGACCCCAAATCCATCCTTGTCTGTCCTTTTTGCCATTCTGGGACATCCCAGAGTGTCTCTGGATGATATTTCTGCAGGGATTCCTGCTCCCCCTATCCCAGCCCTGTGTGGATATCTCTGCAGCATCCCTGGCATCATTTCCTTTTTGGAATTTTTGGTATTTAATACGATTTATTGGATTAAGACTTCCCCAGGTACTCTCATTCCATGGAGTGCTCTATGACAAGTGCCTCGAAATATTTAAATTCTCTTCTAATTTTCTCTCTTTCTGAGGTAAATTTTTCTGTTATATTAACTTCTATATAATTTTCTTGTGTTTGTTTGTGCCCTTTAGGTGTTAAGTTTCTATATATCAACTAAATGTGCTTTTATAGTTAATTTTGTTTCTCAGGTGTGTGTTTGGCTGCTATATCTCTTAAACCTCTCATTTAACAAAGTAAAATTCATGGCTGCAAACATTTAAACGGATGCTGCGTGGTGTTCAGGAGATGGGAATTTATTGGGAACAATATTTCCCCCCCATTTAATTCCATGCAAAACTTTTACAATCAAGACTGGAAGCTAAATAAAATTAAATTGGCATAAATGGCACCTCCTTATCTGTGCCAGACAAATTCCCAGAGCACAGGAAAATGGGAATTTGGGCCTTGAACTTTTGGCTGCAGTATTATTTGCAGACCAAGTGAAGCATTCCCAACTGTTTCCGAAACCAAGGCTACAAAAGTAGGAACTGCTCCTGCACAGCCAGGACAGAACAATTGATTCAAATTGTCAGGACTTAACTCATGTTTCAGGATTGCTTTGAAATTTTTTCATTCTTGGTAATTTAATTCTTTTGCAGTTCTCTCTCACTGCATTGAGAGAATTGTACTCCTCTAGCCCTCTTTTTACCCCCCTCCCTCTGCCTTTTTTTACATGGGAGATATAATTTATTCCTGTTTCAGTGAATTTGCCACAATAAAGAATCCAATTCTTTCAAGGTTTGTTTTTTTTAAAAAAAAAAATCTCCTCAGAGAGTGAAAGTAGCATTCGCTGAAATTAAGGTGCTTTTTGCCAGAAATGTGATGCTAATCCTCTTAGTTTTAATGGTTTTGAAATGGTTTGTAGAAGAAGGTAAACAGAGTAGTTGATTAATAGGAAGGAAGTCAATTGGCCATGTTGCAAGTGTTATATGCTCTACTGTACAATAGTTCTTTATTTGTGCAGAGTGAGGCACAGACTGGTCTCCTTTTGAAAGTTCTTAGGTGAAAGCTGATCTCTCTCCTTGTACTGTACAATTCAGAAGAGTTTGATTCCAGCACTAGAAAAAGCAACCAGAGCACTTTTGAAACAGAAGTCAAACAAATATCACTGATAAGACATTGACGTGACACCAGTTATCTCCCGTTTTTATTGAAAATAGGCACATATAATGAGGTGCTTCACATTTTAAAGTCTTAAATCTTAGAAAGCTCCAGGCCTAGATGGTTTTGATTTTGGCTTATTAAACTTGCAGTGTGGGGAAGGGAAGGAGGGCAGGAGATGGAGTAACTCACTCATCCCTGTTATTTAACCTTTGGCTGGCCAAGGGGATTTTTGTCTGCAATTTATTCGAGGGTTGTTCATCCCTGATTCACTCCCCAGTGTTTCCTGCCCGAGCTCGGATGCCAAGACCTGCTCCAGCCGGGCAGGTGCCCCTTCCCCATCAATAATTCACCTCTGGGTCTCCCAGAGCTCGGGCACTATTTGCCTGTAAAGCGAGAGGAGCCAGCAGTCACCTGAATTCTTTTGTCCGGCACAATAGCAGAGCTCTCACGCTCCCGTCAGTTGTAGTCCATCAATTAACACTTACAATTAAGCGCTGCAACAAAAGTGTGAAGTGGTTGAAGCTCTGAGGCAATGGGTAACCCAAGAGCTTCGAAGGAAGACCTGGTGGCTGCAGTTACAAGAGATGGCTGGGGCAGAATTTCAGGGTTTAACTAGGGAAGAAGACGGAATAAATTGGAGAAGTAAGAGAGGTAGAAGTGCTGTGGCCACAGGGAAGGAGCTTGCTGATGTTTTTTGCAGGGGTTTCCCGGGGCTCAGAGGGAGCCTGGTGAGGGCAGCAGCTCAGTCCCACAGCAGATCTGCCTTCAGCCTCTTCCAAACAGATCCTTTACTGGGAAATGCAGTGAGATATTACAGAGTAATTTAAAATCACAGAAGGGCTGTCTGAGGACAGTCATGAGCAACCTGGTCTGGTGGAAGGGGTTCCTGACCATGGCAGAGGGTTTTGAACTGATGGATTTTAAGGTCCCTTCCAACCCAACCCATTCCATTCCCTCTTGCAGCTTTGTCCTGACCTTCTCTAAAGCTACCTCTGAAGACCCTTGTTAGCTGAAGCAATCAAAATTATCTAATTTGAAAAGGTAACTTAAATACAAGCTTGTGGAAACAAGCACTTTCTCTCTTTTCGGTGTCTAATGGCAGAAAAAAATGAGTTAAGAAATGACAAGGTTAATTTCAGAATAAACCCACAGAACAAATACAGCGATCCTGGGTTTGTGTCAGGACCAGACAAGACAGACCAAAGTCTTCACATGTGCAGAGTCCTTTAAGCAGCCAAACTCAAACTCTGATAATTCTATTTTGGAATTGAGCCAAAACCCAGACATGGTGTTGTACTTAGGGCGATACAGGGGCATGGGGAAACCCAGAACACAGTGCAGCCCTTTCCATAGGTAGCTCTGAGTGATGGGAAGCTCTCCAGAAGGAGTTTGACCTGCAAGGTCCCTGTGCTGCCCATCCCTGCTCCATCCCAGAAACGCCTTTCCTTTTGGCTTGGAGTAAAGAACAGTATTTACAGAGCACTGATTTATGACTCCATAACCCCATGCATGGTATAAATAATTAACTTTCCTCCTTCATATTAAGCCACAAGTAACAGAATTATCTAAGAGACTTTGAGAGCTATATTTGCCTCTCAAAAATTAATTTGTTTTTGACTCAGCTTTAGGATCTAATAGATTTATAGATTCATTGTAAAGGAATTCAGTCATAGAAATAGTAAGGAAACTACTATTCTATTCTTCTGCATTAGTCCTGGTGAAATAACACAATTTCTGGAGGAATACAACTAAAAACAAAACAATCAGTGCATAACCTGTGCTAACAAACCCATTTGTGCTCTGAAATCTAACTATTGCCTCTTCTAACACTTTTAAATTTTCCTTCCAAGTTGGCTACACTTTCTTCTCAATTGCAGTAGTGCCACTCAAGAACTATTTCATTAGATTAAATGGTCTGGTAGTCAATGCAATTGTAATCAATAGCTGTAACTCGTAGAAAATAGCTGGGTTCAAACCTCCAGCCTTCCCTGCCCTGTTTTTTGATTGACTCCAGAAGTGCTGTAAAGCCAAAGCAGTTGTAAAGTATATTTTTAAGGATCTCCAAGCCAGTTCTCCAATGCTGCCAACCCTTCTCTTTCAAAGCAAAGAGGAGAGTTATTTTAGCTGGGGATAGAGTTTAATGTCTCAGGCTCTGACTGATGGCAGGCAGAGGGAAATGGCTCAAGCCCATCCCACCTCTGTGTGGACACAACACTCAGCTGCAATTCCCTTGCTCCCATCACTGCTCCCAGGCAGGAAAGAAAACCCTCAGGCAGCAATTCTGAAAGGTTTGGGAGACTCTAGGAAGGAAAGCACTGGCGTTCTTCTAGATTTCAAAAAAAATTTTTTTTTAAAATCCCTTTTTTTGGCTCCCTGGGGCAGGATGCTGCTTCTCTTCCCTGCCATTCCCCCAACCTCAGATTTGAGAAAACCCAAACCAAGGAAGGTACTGCAGACACTGCTCCATGAATTCCATCTGCAAAATTTTCCCTGCTATTCCTGAATATTTTAGGCTGGAATTCCACCTTAATTAATCATGGAATGTTAAGGCTGGAAAAGACCTCTGAGGTCATTGAGTCCACCATCAGTTCACCACCAAACCTCGTGCTCAAGTGCCATACCCACACCTTTCTTGAACATTTCCAGGAATGATGACTCCACTTCCCTGAAAAACCTGTTGCAATGCTTTTTGTGAAGAAATTTTACCTCGTATCTAATCCAAACCTCCCCTGGTGCAATTTGAGGGCATTTCCTCAGTGTCCCCTTTCCCTTTTTACATTGAAGATCCGCTGTGTTTGTCAAAATTATTTCAGTTTCACCCTTTCCTTCTGACCCTTTAGAGGCCTTGAAGACTAAGTGTAACTCCTCCTGTCTCGACATATGCAGGTATTTGCCCTGCACTTGACATTTTCCAGCCATGCTGGATGAGTGACTAAGCAGTGATCCATGTAAACGTCGTGTCACCTGCAGCCTGTTGGGATACCTTTCACCTTTTACACAAGAGGTGAAAAAGATAATCCTTTCCCTTCTTCCTTTCACCTGAGAGATAAATCACTCCATTTGTGCTGCCTGAAAAATTAAAACACTTTTATTTAGCGCTGCTGCTTCAGAGCAAGCACCTCTCTGAAATACCGAGGCACTTTGGAAAGCATATGTTGAAATGAGTGCAGATATTCTCAACACCACTGCACGTGTATTTATTACAGCTCTTGCCTTGCAGGCTCAGGAGCTGATGTATTTTTATTTTTCATGCCACCTCCTGCAGATGATAGGGTATGTGCTGCAGTTTTCCTTATATGCTTGGGAATGTAGGGAAAAGACCTCTTTAGCATGCATGTATCTTATCTTTCTTTCTCCTTTAGAACTAAATTTTATAAAGTCACTAACTTAACATTCTGAAGAGGCAGAAGCAACGTGCAGAACCACGCTGAAGGTGCTCCAGATCCCCTCATCCCATACCAAAACAAACATCAGCCTGGTCCAATGCCTGGCTGCTGTGAAAGTGCCCACCTTGTCTCTTTATAAGGCACCACGTCTCTGCTTAGTATTTATTAGTGCTTTTTATTGCATATTTTAGATTTTATAAAGATTCCAGACTCATAAACAGTGCCAGTCAGGGAATATGGCTGGGTCAGTGGAACAAGTGACAGACAGAAGAGCTGGGTCCTACCTTTCCATGAAGCAGAGACATTTTCTGCTCCTGCCTTGACCATCAGTTCTATGCACATAGGTCAGGCTGAGAAGCACCAGCAGAGCAGATATTTGAGCACAGGCTTTTGTGCTGGTCCTGAGCTCCCAGCAATAAGTGTCCTGATGGAGTAAACCCCCCGTGCTGGCAGCCAGAACCCTGCACATCCCCTCACCTGGCAGAGGGGATGCAGCAGCTCCAGCCCCACGTGCTGCTGTTGTGGCTGAGTTCTGCTGCAGCTCCAGCCCGGCAGGGCTGTCAGTAACTCTCTCAATTAAAGCCTGCACTGCTGGATAATTCCCTGAGTGCTGGGAGAGGCTTGTTCTCACCGGGGTGTAACAAGAGTAATTAGAATAATGACTCGCCCATTCCTCACCACCGCAGTTTCTCTTAGCAACAGGCTTGAGCAGCAAGAGAAATGTGATCAAAGTTGAAAGGGAATTCTCTTTGATGCAAAGGAGTTTTTGTTGCTGTTTTGGTTAGGGAGGGCGGGCAGGAGAGGCTGTCAATGCAGCCAGCTAATGACAAACAGGGGATAAAGCTCCACGGGGATTAGCAAAGCCTGAATGCAAGTCAAGTGCTCTGATTCTGTAATTTCAACCAAGAAGCAAAGCAACCTACAGGCTTTTTAGTGTTTAGGTGGCCACAAAGGAGCTTTGCTGTCATCCCTGAAACACTTCCTCAATAAGAAATTTCCTGGAACACCAAGGTCTTATTTCTTGTGGGGGGTTAAGTCATTGCATTATCTCCTCAGGTGAAAATTCATTATCTTCGTCTTCTGTGTGTGTCGAACAGCCTCTTCCTGTACAACAGGCTGCCCATCTCCCTTAGGCTGTAACAGCATCAAGTGGTGTTCAGTGCTACTTATCTTGCTCACCTGCCAATTAGCTATAAACTGTAAGAAGCATTGTACCCAAAAAGAAAAAAAAAAAAAGCAGCAAGCTGGATCAGTTTCAAGTTTAATTAATCTAAAAGAATTCAATATATTATTGCCTCAAACAAAAGAAAAAACCATCTGAACCTTTAATCCTCTTTGAAGATGCTTCTTACTGATATATCCCATCACATATTTTTAACACTAGTGACAGTACTTAGAGAAATCGTATCCCATGTTCAGTTAAGCCAGGAAATGCATTTGATTCTCCTATACAATTTTCACAGCAGCTTAGTAAATGCAACCTCTTTACCCCTTGTAAACCATCCCGCCCATGGTACTTGGTGAAATGCTGTGTAATAAATTGAATAGCTGTGAATTATTTTAATCTCTTTGCATCTCTAGTGTATAAAATATTTACCTCACATGTATGAATTTATTATTCAAGCATGGCTTTTTTTTTTCTAAAGAAGGTCCTTCAAGGGTTTCCACAGTGCTGGTTGTGCCTCCTGACTCTGAGATTTAACCTGGGGAGGGAGCACAGTTGAGATCCACCCCATCCTTGGAGTGTGAATCACAGGGATGAGGGGACAGTCAGGCCCTGAGGAAAATCCTGTCTCAGGGTCTTGGCTCAGGGGGGGCTGGGAAGGACCCACGGGAAGAAAACTACTTTAATTCAGTGTATTCTAAGAGAAATTGCTTGACCCAGCAAAAACAAAAGTGCTTCAAAAGGAGGAGGGCAAGGAAGAGGAATCGGGGGTTTATCCCCTAGGAATCAGAATGCAGCCATGAGCCAAAGGCTCCCAAGGGTGTTTTTCTTACTCACAGGCTTGTAGGATGTCTTTGTGCTGGAGCCAGGCTGCTTGAGCTGAGCCCACTCTGGCTCTGTAGGGTTTGGCTGCAGGAGGGGTGGTGGCACCTCTGGGTGTGTTTGGCACCTATTTGGGATCCCTTGGGATCTCTATCTTCCTGCACCTTTTTGGGATCTCTAACTTCCTGCAGTCCTGCCCCTCTCGGTGTGTTTGGCACCTATTTGGGATCCCTTGGGATCTCTATCTTCCTGCACCTGTCTGGGATCTCCCTGCAGTCCTGCCCCTCTGGGTGTGTTTGGCACCTTTTTGGGATCTCTATCTTCCTGCAGTCCTGCCCCTCTGGGTGTGTTTGGCACCTTTTTGGGATCTTTATCTTCCTGCAGTCCTGACCCTCTGGGTGTGTTTGGCACCTTTTGGGGATCTCTATCTTCCTGCAGTCCTGCTCTCCTGAAGTGCAGGAGGTCCTGGGGTAAATAGGGATGGGGCTGGACACACCCAGACATGACCTGAGGGCAATGAGCCAAAGCTGAGGGGGCCAAGGGCTCTGACCCCCTCCCTGCTACTAAATACTTTTATTACCTCAGAAGAGCCCTCCAAACGTCTTCAAAGCTTGGATTTGTTTTCCACACAAGTGCAGCAGTTTGTTTTGCTTTCCCTTTGAATCAGCTCAGGCCTCAATCTGATATTTAGAGTCTGGAGTTCGCTGCAAATTATTAAAAAGCTTCCTCTATGCTTTCCCCATAACTGAAAAAGTGCTGACTCTGTTTGATTTTAAAACTGGGCAGGTTCTTTCTGATCATCAGATTTACAAAACAAGACTGTTTTCAGCACAAACTGCTTCAGGAGTAGAGGCCCTTACTGAATGACAGTTTCATTTATACTCCATTTTTTTAAAGCACTGAACTCTTGAAATTTACATTCCTTGGGAGATCTACTATCCAAAAAAGAAAAGAGCAATTAAAAATACAAGCTGTCACTTCAAGTTTTAAAATGTGGCATTTGGAAATGGAATATGCACTTTTATACAATCAGTTTTATTATGCAGTGGCATAAAATGCAGCATCATTTTGGGCAAGGACACACTTACAGTTCTTTATTTTAACTCTTCCTGAGCATTCATCCCTTGATATCCGAGTATTGCTAACACATTCAGAGCTGCATCAAAGTCGCTCAAATTGCTCAGAGTCCCAGATTTAACCCTTCTCAGTGAGGAATGAACCCCAGGCAGATAATAAAGCTGCACTTTTACACTCGTTGGAGCCAAAAGGGCCGAGATTTGCTATTACCCTGCGGCGGTGGGGTCACTCGTGCAGCGCCGGACCCCCAAAGGTGGGAGCTGCAGACGGGTCCCCTCCTAAGGGACCCTGGCTCCTGGAGACAGGAATTCATGCGGAGCAGCCGCTGATGACGATGCAGAAATTGGGATGGGAGGTAGAAGGGAAGCGCTGAAAAGCGGCGATTCGGAGACTTTTCCGTGGTTTAAGGCAGCCCTCTAGAGACAGGAGAGAGCAGCGCCGGGAGCGCTGAGCTGGGGAAGGAAAAATAACATTTTTTTTTCCAGTTTCGCTTGTTTGACTTTATTTTTATTATATTTTTTTTTGCGTTTTTCTGTGTGTTTTTTTTTCTTATTGTTTGTTTGTTCTTTCGTGGTTATTTTGTTTCGTTTTCTTTTAATACAAGGCTTCTCCACTTAAAAGGGGAATTGCTGCAAATGTAGCGGCAGGACACAGGGAATGGTTCCCACTGCCAGAGGGCAGGGCTGGATGGGATTTTGGGCAGGAATTCTCCCCTGTGAAGGTGGGCAGGGCTGGCACAGGGTGCCCAGAGCAGCTGTGGCTGCCCCTGGATCCCTGGTAGTGCCCAAGGCCAGGCTGGACTTTGGGACAGTGGAAGGTGTCTGTGCCATGGCAGGAGGTGGTTGGAATTTAAGCTCCATTTAACCCAAACCATTCTATATTTCTGAGATACTTGAATTCCACAATTACTGTTTTTTTTTATAGCACTCCCAGCACTTTGAATATCCTGGTAAATGCCTGGTGCCTGTAAAAGAGGTGGAGTTCCAGCAGGGCGATGTTTGCCCGGGTGGAAGGGAATTGCTGCCCTGAGAACAGGGCAAACTGGGCAGCAGCTCTGGGAATGAACTCTCCAGAGTACATGGAAACACACAGGAATGTCAAATTACTTCAGTAAAGTTTGGGTTAGATTTAAAACATGCACCAGTTTAATTCTGCAGCCAGACTTGAAGAGTTTCCTGTGGGACCCTGGCACGTGGTGAGCTCCTAGGGCTGGGATGTATCCCAGCAATGGACAGCTCTCCATCACACCAACTTCAGCTTGCCCACCTCAAACCCCTAGAGCTGCTGTTTCTGAAAGCTTTACAGACCATCTGCTCTGGCCTCAAGAATCCAGAGCTCCTGGCGAGTGAGGGAAGTTGGAGATGGAGGGTCTCTGTGGGATCTCTCTCCTGAGTTCCCATCTGCTGCAGCTGCCACGGGAGATTTCCCCATCTGGCTCAGCCTGCTCCAAACTGCTCCCTGCCCTGGGGGCTGGGACGTGTGACCCTGAGGAAGCAAGTTCTGCACCAAGAAAATGTGCAAATGTCAGATCTGGAACTTAGGTCTAGCTTTTTGTGATCAGCAGTTTTCAAGCAAAATGTCAGGGATGTCTTGTAAGAACCAGCCCATCATGGCTTCCCTTCCCTTCCCCAAAGCAGAATAATCCATACATCTGTTTGATTCCACAACAAAATGCAAAGTGACTTAATCTTGTATGTTTGCATGTTCTCTTCAAGCTATATTTTGAAGGAAAATGCCCTCTTCTTTTTAGGAACTGTAGATAATTGAGCAAAAATGGCCCAATGTCAAAAATACACAGTGACTCCCATACAATACCTGTTGCTTAAACCAGGTATTTGATAAACCAGTCAGTCTGCTGGGAGAATCACATAAATATTTTACTGATGCTGAATATTCACCCCACAGAGCTTTTTTCTGTGGGTGAGGGGATGGAGGAAACCAATTCTGTAGTTGCTGGCAGAGTTTGTGTGTTGTTTCCTTCTGTGATTTTTGTATATTGATTCCCTTTTCCAGCAGCCACGCTTTTTCTTTGCAAAGGAAGATTCAAGGCACTGCTGAGTGCCAGGTCATTGAGCCTTACCCACTGTGATGGACACGAGCTGGAATTTTCATAGAATCACAGAATCATTTAGGGTGGAAAAGTCCTCTGAGATCATCAAGTCCAGCCTGTGCCACATTGTCCTTTATCCCCACCTTTATCCCCACCTTGTCACTCAGCCCTGAGCACTGAGTGCCATGTCCTGTCCTTCCTTGGACACCTCCCAGTGCAAATCCTCCAATCTGAATAGCCCACTCTGGTTTTATGGGCCCAGCTCTGTTTGAAAACTAAGAAAACAACATAAAAGAGCCTTTTTGGGGTGATATTTTGTGTATGCCTTTCAGAACCAACGCCCTTCCCTCGGAGCTGCAGATGTTGTACCATGTGCATCCAGATGGGTGGCATAAAAATTTCCTTTTTTTATGATTTGGACAGCAACTGTAATTTCTAAATTGTTGCAGGATTGTTTACTTTGGTCCTCATCTGACAGAAATAATTGCAGTCACTGAGCTGAACAGAAATTAAACCAGAAGTATTTATGTGTCACCTGGGATAGCAGAGCAATCTGTGGTGATTCCTGACCTCTCTAAGCAGCTTGGGAGCATCTGATGAAAACAAAAGGAAAGATTAAACTAAGATTAAACTAAGATTAAACTAAGCTCTTTCCTGTGTGTGATCAGTCTGGGACCAGGACTCCAAAGTGTTTGGGCAGATTCATGTCTAAAAAAAGAAATTGTCAATTAAATACGTAATCTCTAAATCTGACTCAAGAAATCTCCAAGTCACTGGTCAGCAGAAGAGGGATTTTTCACTGTAAGATGCTCTGAGATCCTTGAGCCTCAGCTGTGGGTGTCTGCTGGGGAATAGGTAATAATATCAATAAATGCTGCCAAGATGAAGTGCAGCTGTTCATTTGTTCACATTCACTCAGGAAGGCCAGAAATATTCAGCATCCCACAGACACAGCTGCTGTCATCCCCAAAACTTCAGACAGACCAAGTTCAGTGAGGTGTGCAAGCCCCAGGGGTGTTCATGTCTGGATTTTTNTTTTTTTTTTTTTTTTAATATTGACCCCTAAAATGCAAGTTATCTGTGAAATTATAGTTATTGCAGCATCTCTATTCCATGGCCAGGGAGCCTGAGCAACTGGTAACCTGAAATAACAACCCTGAGCAATTTGGTTGTGATTTTTGTGATGTTCTTGTTTTCACCTCCCCCAACCTCATGCTGGCATGATAAGCATAATCATTTTCTCCCTTGGACTGTATTTGGGCCATATGCTGGAATTTGATCCAACACTCCCCATTTGCTAAGGATAAGAAATGGCTTTAATGCTGCACACCGACATGTGAATCCCATCAATTTTTCCCTGTTTCATTTCTTCCAATCACCCAACCAATTGGCTTGAGCAAGCAATTCAGGGGGAAAAAAAAATAAATGAAATAGAATTCCCTCTTTTGAGAAAGGTACTTCTGTCCAATTGCTTTCATCTTGAGAATACAGCTCTGAGGTCTGTTTCTAGGGATGTCCTCCAGCAGGCAGCATGAATTGCAAAATCAGTCACACAAATGGCCTCCCATATATAAAAATAACCAATATATCAACAGGGTTGAAGCCAAGCAGCAGTTAAAATAACTACCAGATCAGTAGCACTAAACTTGCTACAGACAGATGCATCTGGAAAGGGGAAGTGCACGGCATTTTTAGTTTGATTTATGTTGTTGCTTCATTTTTTATTCTGAAAAGCAAATGCTAAGAATTTGAAGAGATTGCTGTAACACAAGGAAATACAGTGTAAGGGCAAAATTACTGGGGGAATATTCCTGTGTCTAATGAGGCAGGGTGCTGTGGCTGAGGGAAAAATTGGGATAGACTTTGTGGGGGGAAAAGCATTTTTGGATGGGTTTTTCTGCCACTCCTGCTTGTTCTCCATGGAGTTTTCTGTCTTCCTTGTGCTGCTGCAGGGATCAGTCTTACCCTGCATGAGAGAGCAACTCCCTCTTAGGCTGAGCTGTATTTACTCATATTCATGTTCCTAAAGTTTTCCAAGTGGTTTTTATTTGGAGAGTTCCAGCAGGAGGATGGAGGGGTCTGAGGCAGGGAGGCAATGAGATAAAATGCACAAATAAAAGCAGGGTTATGAAACTTTGACAGGGACAACTTCCACTGTCCCAGGTTGCTCCAAACCCTGTCCACCCTGGCCTGGAACTTTTCCAGGAGCAAGGCAAATAATATGAATTTTTGTTCATACTATATAAGATGAGAATAAGCTTGTCTGTTTATGAGTGACAGGATTTAATGATAATATAGTTTCTGAAATGGTTGATTTGCCTTAGAAGACAGACTCGTTAGCAAAATTCATGCTGACTTCAGTGAGGCCAGAATTTTACTTATTATTTGATTTAAAAATGGAATTTTAAAATTATCTACAGGCAATTAATTTCTAAATTGTTGCTACCTAGATAAAACTCATAAAGGGAATAAATATCCCTTTAGGTAAAACACATGTACGAGTGAATACAATTCTGGCTACAAAAAGAGTTGAGAAAATTCAGATTTAATATATCTTCAAAGCCCAAAGTGTTTGAGTTGTGGCAAGGTTCTGTATAAACAGATATTGTACCAATATATTCAATAGATTCCATTCAAACTGAATGGGGAAGGTTCATTTTGAACTCTAATGATTCCTTACATAGCCCTGGGTTGATTCAGTGCTTTGGAAGCCCTGAAGATGAATTTCCTGTAGCTCTAATATTAATTTGAGTGTGTTTTCTGCTGTGCTGGCAGCTGCCAGGCTTACAGGAGGCTGGTAATTCATTTTATCAGATGGTTTTCAAGGGGTAAAACAGGTGCACCAGACTTCACAGCCAGTGCCTGGATACCCCACAGGCATCTGTCAGAGGAGAAATTTCCTTCCAGGGTTCTGATAGCTTTATTTGTGTGAAATATGTCAGCAGTGTTTACTTGATAATTAGGAATGTTTGCTTAGCAATTGGTAATGTTTAATGAGGTATGTTGGTAAGGAGGGGGTTTTTTAGGCTCTGGAAAACAGGCTTTGAAGATCCTGTGCTGCAGTGCTGAACAGGGAATCACAGAATTGTAGAGTTATTTAGGTTGGAAAATGCCGAGGGGAAAGAAAAGCTGAGTCCAGCTGTTCCCCAGCACTCACCCACGTCCCCAAGTGCCACCTCTACACATCCCTCCAGGCATGGGGGCTCCCCCCCTGCTTTGGGTCTGTTCCAATGTTGACAAATATTTTGGTGAAGAAATTTTCCCTGATATCCCAACTAAACCGCTTCTGTCACAATTTGAGGCCATTTCCTCTTCTCCTGTCACCTGTTAAACCCATTGTCACCCGGCTGTCCCCTCCTGGCAGGAGCTGTGCAGAGCCACAAGGGCCCCCCTGAGCCTCCTTTGCTCCAGCCTGAGCCCCTTCCAGCTCCCTCAGCCTCTCCTGGGGCTCCAGAACCTTCCCAGCTCTGTTCCCTACCCTGGACACGCTCCAGCCCCTCAATTCCTTGTCATGAGGGTCCCAAAAGTGTCCCCAGGACTGGAGGTCCCTCAGCAGTGCCAGCACAGGGGACAGTCCTGCTGCCACACTGCTCTTGACGGACACACGAGCTCCTCAGAGGAGGGCGATGGTTTGGGAGAGATGCAGGATTTGCTGTTTGACTCCAGTTTTCCGTCAGGGCATCCCTGGAATTCCGCCTTCCCTGCTGGGCTCTGCCGGGGTTTTCCTGCCCAGCCCCTGGGCAGCCCCCCAAAGCCGAGTTTGCTCAAAGCTCCCAAGTGCTTTTTGAAGGGCTGCTTGACATTTCACCCCTGTTTGCCACTTCCAGCCCCTCCAGCATCTTCCCATTCCCACTTTTTCCGGGTCCCCCCTCGCCTGCACGGCCAGAGCCACGGGAGGGCGACCTCGGGCTGCGCTCCGGCCCCTCCGCATCCCGGGAAAAGCGGGCTGGAATCACCTCCCGGTCTCTGCATCCCGGGAAAAGCGGGCTAGAACCGCCTCCGCCGCCCACCGCACCCC
>VYXF01006312.1:322131-336634 GCA_013397295.1 Polioptila caerulea | reverse complement strand
TTTTTTTTTTTTTCTTTTAAATAGCAACATGTGTGTGTTTTGGGTTTTTTCCCCAGCAATAATGAACCAAAGCAACTGAGCATCCATTTCCTTTACCCACAGAGGATGTCAGTGTAACAGAGGCAGCATCTTTCCCTTGAGCAGTTATTTGTATCCCATAGCTTCCTGATTAAATAATTTACTGGGAAGCTGCGTATTTATAATTTCTTCATGAGATCAGTTGTGAAAGTTAACGATGTGCTGTCAAGACCAGCTGGGAGGTTTGAGATGTGTTAGACACACCTTCTCCTCTGGCTGTGCAATTGTGTGCCCAGCCCCAGCAGGTGACATGGCAGAGGCTTCAGTGACTTTCTAGAGGGCAGAGAATAGAGAATCCCCAAAACAATGCCTGGCACATCCAACAAAGTCTCTTTTTGCAGCCAACCTGTGGGAAAAAAATGTCTGTTTTTACAAAAAACATGTTCTTGAGATCCTGCAAAGGTGCACTGAGAGAAACTGCTACAAAACAAAAGCAATAGGCAAGAGTTATGATTCCACTTTTCCTTATGAGTGCTGAGATTTTCTTCCAGTCTGGAGTGCCCATTCCCTGCTCCAGTGTGATGTTTGCCACAGGCACATGAAAATCACACTAAACAGGATGGATGCCACCCACCAGGCATTAACCTGCTGCGCTTTTCCCCACCCCACAACAGCAGATAATGGCTGGAGAAGCTTTAAAACCCCCAAACCGATGTGCTGAGAGGTAGAGCTCCCCCCAGTCACAGCTCATAGGTTTTATCTCTGGTGGCAAGATTTGTTTGCCCAGATATGTCCTCCTTAATTTCATTAAGAAAAGTGATCAGAGCAATCAGTGCTGGCATCTCTGTTATTCAAGGGAATCTCCATTAATCCAGATAGTCACATGCTGATTATTCTCCCTGTTGCTATTACTCTGTATTATTTCCAAATCTTCCTGGATCTCTGCTATTATGGATCTTAATTAGGCAGTTTCAAGGCCAGGGAAGCTGTTCCTCAGTTCAGCTGTCCCTTATGGATTTTTATTGTGTTTTTTCTCAGCAAGTGGGTGGCAAACAGATAATATATGGGGCTATTACAAACACAGAATCTTAGAATTATAGAATTATTATAGAATTATAGAATGGCAGGGGTTGGAAAGGATCTCAAAGCCCATTTAGTTCCAGCCCCCTTAGGTATCTTCCAAGGCAGGAATTCAGCAGCACCTCCAGGTCCGTGTGAAGACTCTGCAGCAGCTTCATTTCCAAAGCTGTACAGACAAATGGTGGAAAACAAAAAGAAATTGTGACTTGTCTAGGTCTCCACAGAAAACCATCAGGAGAGACAGGAAAAGAGTCTCGAGGCAGGAAACTTATTGTGAGAACAACCCTGGGTAAGGAACCTCACAGCAGTGGAGACTCGAGCCAGAAAATATTTATAATATTCCTTATTTGTGTCCAATAACCTGGAGAGGGGATCCCTGTGGGAGTTCCCCTCCAGTGTCACTAAACATGGTGTTGTCATTACTTTTCTTTTTGTCCCTTTCACCTGCTCCTGGGCCTGCCAGCAGGTAAAAAAACTCTTTGGATAAAAGGTGCTATAAAGTGCACACAACCTTTTGTCTGATCATATTGACCATGAAAGCTGAGCTTCTTATGAAGCTCTTCAAGTTACCTAGAGTGCACTGCAAAATATGTAAATAAAATAAAATAAAATTACACAGTGATGATGCACCCTGTGGAAAATGTGGGTGGAAAGGAGGCCTGGAATAATCAGAGATAAAAAGGAAAATTCTGTGCAGGCCAAGGCTCATTTGTATCACCCAGGATCCTTCATGGTCCTTGGGAAGTGGCACCGAGTGGAGCCCAGGGTTAACAGAGATGGAAAATCCCATTTCCAGGAGCAACACAGCTGCCTTTGTGGGCATTAACCAGCAAACTGGAAAGCTGAAAATGAAGGGGAAATAATTACAAATGATGATGTTGAGAATGATAATAATGATAATAGCAACAATAATAATAAAAAGACACTTGGAGCCATTAAAGGCAAGGAGGCTTTTCTGGATGTGACTGAGGAAATCCAGCCCAACCTCCCAGCATGGCTGTGAGGGGAAATTTTTTGTGCTATTGGCATCTTTTTTATATGTGCTGAGTTGTGCAAGGCCCAAATTTCTATGGTAAACCTGGATTAGATAATTAAAAAATAATAAATATGTAAATCATAATTTCCTTTTGGTCAAAACTGCCTCTAAGCATGCGTTAAAAAATTTAGCTGAGAGTCTGAAGGTTTTCATTTTCTGAAGGGCAGGCTGCAATAAGCAAGTTGCTGAAATTAAACAGAATAGTCTGGTGATTTTAATGAGTTTTTCAATGACAGGTACACAAATACCCACAGATGAATTAATATTAAAAAAAATGGCAGAACATCCTGATGAGGCACCAAGCCTAGCAGGGGGATTAACTGTGTTGGAAAGCAGTATTGGGGAAAAAATTCATAGTTTATAAGGAATGGAAAAACAAAAGATAATCAGAAAATGTCTGTATGCCCCATGTCATTAAGGAAGGGAATAAAATGAGAAGTGACAAAGGTTAATTTTTTTAAAAGGCTTTGGGAAGGGTTTTAATACAAACAGCAAAAGCTTGTTATAGCATGTAACCATGAAAAGGAAAGAAGCTGGATTATCATGCAGGAAGGATATTTTAGAGCTTGGAGATAATCCATACAAGGCCCAAACTTAATGGAAGTTCTGCTTCCTTTCTTTTCAGAGATAAAGAAAACAAGCACAGCAGAAACAAAATAAATTAATAAAGTGAACCAGGGTATGAAAATGGAAATTACTTCATCAAACTGCTGCATAAATGCAAACTGTCTGCAACAACTGACAGCAAAGAAAATGAAAGAAGCAGGTCATGAGAAATGACATCTGACACCATTATTTCTGAGGAATGCCTCAAATTATAGGCTGAATATTTAAAATAAATAAAGCAAGATAAGGAAAGGCTGTATGTGGCCCTGAGTAACCTGGGACAGTGGAAGGTGTCTCTGCCCATGGCAGGGGGTGGAACAAGGTGGTCTTTATGGTCCCTTCCAGACCAAACCACTCTGAGATTCTATGAAACAGGAAGAAGCAGCAAACTTAATTTTTCCATTGAAGCCTGTGAGAAGAAGAAAAAAAAAAAAAATCCTATTTTCATGTTAACATGGGACATAATGGCTTGAAATGAAGGAGCAGCCTGCATTAGTAAGAACTGTAATTTGCTGTGTCACAGGATGTTGCAGTACACGAGGATAGGGAAAGACATTTGCAGAGAGCACCATCCTTATAAATTTTCACACCAAAAAAACCCCAGTGGACAGCTTCTTTACACAGCCAAAAATCTCATTTATTCATGTATGAAGCAATTTTGGAGTCCAGCAGATCTCTCTTGCACTCAGCATAAAATATTTCCAAACCCTACTTTGGAAATATTTGTGAGTTGTGATTGCAGCCGAGCGCACAAATACATGGAAAAGCTTTCATGGAGATCCTCTGAGTGAGGCTGCTCAAAGTGTGGCTGAACAAAGCACAAATGCCACACCAGTCTTAATAAAAGTGATAAAACTGGGAGCAGTTCCTGCCAGTGTAAACACAGGGAGATTTGGAGCTGATCTTTCTCACCCTCACTGTAACTGTAGGGAAGGGAAGATGGAAGGCAATGGAATCATGGAATGAGTTATTGCTCATCAGGGACATTTAAATTATTTCCCCAGAGGCTGCAATTTCTCCCAGGAAGGCGCTCATTCGAGCTCATTTCACACACTAATCATGCCTGTAATTTGTTCTGAAGATTTCTGCCCTTCTCTGCCTTGTTTCTGGTCCTGTCAGTCCTCTGGGCCTGCCCAGGGCCTGCTGGAGAAGAGCAGGATGGTGCTTGGGGCTGTCAGCTTCTCTCTGTGACCAGTGACAGCACCCAGGGACAGCTGGAGCTGTGTCAGGGCAGGGTTAGGCTGGATTTAGGGAAAGGTTCTTCCCCAGAGGGTGCTGGCACTGCCCAGGCTCCCCAGGGAATGGGCACAGCCTGAGGCTGCCAGAGCTCCAGGAGTTTGGACAAAGCTCCCAGGGATGCCCAGGGTGGGATTGTTGGGGGGTCTGTGCAGGGCCAGGGGCTGGACTGATGATCCCTGTGGGTCCCTTCCAGCTCAGGATATTCTGTCATTCTCTGAACCTCCCAAAACTGGAATCCTCTGACAGATGGGAGGCACTGCAGTCTGGATTTTGGATTTGGCACCTAAGGATCATCTGTCCCAAGGAAGTCTTTCCATGACAAATACTCAAGTACCTCTTGCCCATTTTTCAGGAAGTCGGTGGAGACCAGGTGATTTTACCTGGGAACCAGTTAAGAGGAACAGAGACTCTGGGGAACTCATTCTCTTTTTTGTGAGGAGCCAACACTGTGCCATTTCAGCTGAATTTCCCAAAAGGAGGGTACAGGAGAGGCAGGTTTTGGGCCTCCCTGCCTGATGCTTCAGCAATTACTGAGACCTGCTGGGCTCCCTGGATTTTACTGCTCTTAAAAGAGTGGAGTGACCTTTTCCTCAGGCTCCCAGTGGGGTGTGACCCACAGAGCTCAGGTGTGCCCAGGACATGCTCCAGCACAGCAGCACTCACTGCTTTAGCACAAACTGAGATGCTCAGAAAGCAGGGGCAGGTGCAGCTCCTGCACCCACCACCCCAGAGACCTCCCTGCTCTCACAGTAACATGCCCAGGTCTGGTATGAGCTCTGGGAGAAGAGGATTTGCAGCTTGCAGCCTTAGATTTAGGTGTCAAATTCCACCCAAACCCTTGTTTAGGGAATTTAATCCTGTATTGAGTGCAGCCTTCAGCTCTCTCTGCCTTAGTTCACCTGTAAAGCATTTCTGGCCTGAGGCTGGGAGGCTTTTGGAAGTGGGTGCCTGTTGCCTTTGGTTTGCAGCAAATTTGTCCAGCAGGGCCTGGAGAGGATTTCACGATTTCTTGGTTCTTGTTCACCCAGGAAAAGCAGCTCACAAATTGATGCCTTTCATTTGTGCTGCTTGAGTATATAAAATGTCACCAAATCAGAAAATAACAAATGATGTGGAGGATTTCTCTGCAGCAAACAGCTTGTTAACATTGGAAAAATACCCCTCAGTGGCTCTGCTAATTTTTGGGATATTTTACAGCAGGGGAATTTTGCTTAAGAATCTTCCAGCTATGTAAGAACTGCAAAAATAAAGGAAAACAGGTAAGACTGAGAATTCAGGACAGACCTGTGTCAGGAGACAGGCTTGTTGGAGAGAATTAAAATCACAGTTTGTTCAATGTAACCAGACAGTGAGTTTGCAGTCCTTGGCTATTTATAACTCACAAATAAGGCAAGCAGACAGCTAATATAGCCAGGGGCCAGCAGGAACAGAGCAGTGGAGCTTTATTAGCAAACCTAGGTGGACATGTCATTTGATATATCCATGTGGGAAAGTATTTTTATGGTCTGTGTGTTGAAAAAAGGTCAGAGATGCTTTAAAAATGAAATTAAATGAAATTAAACCTTATTGAAGATAGTCGTGTCCCTCAGGCACTTGGGGTCCCTCAGAGGCTGAAAGATTATCAGTGGAGAGAAGTGGGTTAATCACAGGGGACTTCAGCCTGTGTGGAAAAATCCAACCTAGCCAGATTTGCAATGGATGGGGAAAGAATCACCACTGAGGAACATATGGCAATTATCAAGCAATAGAGAATAATCGCTGCTTAATTATCAACTCCTGCATGCAGACTTTCTGACAAGCGAGCTGAAAAAGCAATCCAGCTCTCTGAAAATGCTACAACCAAAATAATTCCGTGGAGTTGTGGTAGCTGAGCTCCATGGGCTGGGTTATTAGCCAGCACGAGCCAGGCCAGCTGCAGCAGAGGTGTTGGTGCCTTTCACACACCTGTATTTGTGTCTCACAGGGACAGCTTTGTGCTGGGAAAAAGGAAAGAAAACAATTTGCCCTAGTCAGTGACGTTTAGAGGTGTTTCAGTTTACTCTTTGCTGGGTTTCTTGCCCAGAAATATTTGCAGGGATGTGCTGTGGTTTGTTCTGAGAGGCTGTGGCAGTGCTGGGGTGGCTCCTCTGCAGCTCCTGCCATCCCTGGAGGAAAGTCACCCATCCCAGGAGAGCCATCCACACACTCAGCTTCTACTTTTGGAGAGGAAAGCTTGTCTTTGGTTAATAACTTTCTCTTTTGTATTCTTAAAAAATACACCCTGAAACCATTAATGAAGGAAGCCCATAGTTTATCTGTCATTTTTTTCATGTATTTCACTAAAAACTAAATTGGTGAGAAGAAGTTTGAACAGCTCCTTTGAAAAAAAAAAGAGAAAAAAAGAGTATCAGCTTCTTCTCTTAAAATTTTCAAGCAGTGCAATATAAAGGAAAAAAGATTAAATATGTAGGAGCTTTTTGGTGGTGATTTGTTTGGAGGCACAGCAGCCCCCATGCCTCAGGTGACTCTGCCCATGGAGTGACTTCATTGTGCATGGGGACCTAAAGCAAGCAGCCTTAAATATGCTGATCCTTTCAGATATTTCTAATTGCTTACTCATCCCTGCACTCAATAGTTTAATTGTTGTGAAAAAGTTAGATATTGTTAGTAATGGTTTAGCCTCCATCTGCATAATGCTGAATTCAAGTATGCTTTTAGTTTCTATTTTTGTCCCAATATCTTCATTTTCATCAGGAAAAACTTCCCTCCTTCATTATTATAGATTCAAGACAAATTATTCCCTCATCCAGAAAAAAATTTCTGTTCACTTCTTGTTTTTTCTAGCTCTCATATATGTTTTATTAGAGTTTTTAAAAAATGTTATTTGTGTCAGTGAAGATGTGTCCTCTCCTCAAGAACCAAGTCAATATTAAGTGATTGGTTATTGTTATTTTAAAATAAATGGGATCATAGAATAATAGAATTATAGGTTTGAGTGGGAAGGGACCTTAAAGCTCATCCATCCCATCCCTGCCATGGCAGGGACCCCTCCCACTGTCCCAGGGGCTCCAGCCCCAATGTCCAGCCTGGCCTTGGGCACTGCCAGGGATCCAGGGGATCCACAGCTGCTCTGGGCACCCTGTGCCAGCCCTGCCCACCTGAACAGGGAACAATTCCTTCCTAAAATCGAATCTAAACCTTCTCATTTTCAATTTGAAGCCATTCCCTGTGTTGTGTCACCTCCTGCCTCTGTAAATTGTCTCTCTCCAGCTCTCCTGTGGCACCTCCAGGCAATGGAAGGCTGCACAGTTTGCTTAGTGATTTCTTTATCCTTTTCACTTTTAATCTTTTCCTCTAAGTCCATTTTTGATTTCTATCTCGATGTTGGGGAAGGCAGGAGCTGGACAGAATTAAAGTGTTTGGGTGCATTTGAACTCTCCTTACACCTCAAACCCAAAGGCAGCCAGAAATCAGCTTTGCATTGCTACAGCCAGAGCAGGGAGAGAGAGGAAAAATTTAAGGTTGGAAGGCAAAGATTTTGTGTTCTTTTATTTCTCTCAGTGCTGGAAAGGAAATGCCCTTGAACAGAATGATGCCAAGAGTGGCACAGCTTGTGACACCAACGTTTCCTTATGGACCTCTCTACTCCTCACCCTCTTCTGCAGCAACACGAAATTAAACTCTTCTCATGCTATCAAAATTAGGGCAAGTTGTGGTCATTAAAATTTGGGAGAAAATCAATTTCATCTATGAAAGCATCATCTTTCTTACAGAGCAAACTGGAAGAATGCAAAGCCCATTGAAAAATATGTAATTTTTATTTCCACCACTGCTTTTGATCTGAGTTTTGCTGGGGAAATTCACAGGGGTTTATATTTTTAACTGTTCCTGGAAGCAAAATCTCAAAGAGTCCACCTGAATAAAATGATAGCTTTGAATTTAGCGAGTGAAAAATCAATAACTTAAGGAGGAAGAGTTTTCTTTTTGTTGGTGAAAAAGCAGTTTTACCTTCTAGAAGCAAAGCAACTCAGCCTGCACGGGTCGGGTAAGGCTTGCAAATGCAAGGGGATGTTGTTAAAAACAGAGGCCACAATGCAGAGAGTGAGTGCAAACAGAGCCAGGTAAAACTACACTGAATATCACTCAACAAGTAACCCTGTGGACTAAAATGTTTGTTATTCCACATTCTAATTTTTCACCAACCATTTGAAATTTGATATTTCCTGTTATCTTTTCTATAAGAGCGGATATCTCTTTTCTGAATTAATCTTGTTATTATTGTTATTATTATTAATCTTGTTATTTGTCTTCTTAATAAGAGGAATAAAACCAGGCCACATGCTTAAAATCACAAGAATCTTTGGAAGCACTCAGTTTTCAGTGTCTTTAGAATAATTGTATTCATTTAAATTTACTCAGTTTTTTCTTTTTTTTTTAAAAAAAAAAACCTGATGCAGTTCCACTGGAAAATATTTATTCCCTTAGCTAAGCACAGTGTTGATACCACCTTTAATTCATGTTATTATTTTGTCAATGGCAAACTCTAATATTTCCATGTGTAAGGAATGTTTCCTATACAGCACACTGCATAAAAAGGCATGAAAATAAACCCATTCCTTCAGAGAGAAAAGAACTGGTGGGACTGGGAGAAAGTTTCCATCCCTATGAGTCAAATATTCATCTGCTTAGGCCAAAAAGCAACAACCCCCCCAAAAAAGCAGTTTCCTTGTGCACCACCCACTACACTTGTCAGAGTTAATTGTATATTATGTATTTAGGAGAAAACCAGGGGATTAGCTCAGGCTTATTTAAACCAAATTAATTAATCTACCTCAGGAAAATACAAATCACCAGCTCACTAATTTTTTTTTTCCAAAGCTTTTTATAACTTGGTAAGAGGAAAAAAATTCCAGAAGAACAATCCATAGCTGCACATGCAGCTGCCTAAAACATGAAGAAAAGAATTTATTTCTCTGTGCCTCTGACATTTTTCTTGGGTAAGAAAGATATTTAAGCTTCACAGCACAAATACCAAGTCTGTAGGGTTTTCATATTTCTGGGATAGACTCTTTGTGTGTTTTACTCAGTGAGTTGAAGCAGAAGAACCAGGACAATCTTTTGGGCCCATCCTTTATTTGTCCCTTGTAATTTTTTTTTAAGGGTTTGTCTGCTTTCAACTTCAGTGTCTTCTGGGGACTGCTGTCATTAATTCCTTGCTGAGAAGCCCAGCTGCACATATTTTTACTTCCCTGCCACTTCAGCTCTCAATGAGCCCCCAGAAACACTTTCTGAGGAAATAGTTGGGAAAATCCATAGTGATACCAAGAGTTTATCAGCTTCTTTTTTTCCTAAAAATATTCTCATTAAAAAAAAAAACAAGGTCACTTGCAGAGATATTCATGAAGACTGTATAGGAGGGATTGCAAAGGTAGCCTGGAGGAAAATGTTGGGTTTATTCAGGTAAGCAGATAAATGATGTTTTTAGAAGGTGCACACAGCTGGCATTGTGCTTGTGTGTGAATTTATATACACACAAACATAGATACAGATATATAATATATGCATATATGTGCTTGTGTGAGCATTTATATAGATTTATACTTGTGTATAACTATGGAGAAACAAAATGAAATGTTCCAATGCCAACCCTCAAGCCCACTGAGAATCTTTGTGTCCAAAATGTCCTCATGAAATGGAAAACAAGGCAAGAGCAGCCCCATTGGTGAAGCTCCTGAACACCTGACTACGGAACCAGGAGTTCCTATTTATGATCACTGACATGGCAAAGCATTTTTGGGGTTTTTTTGGACAGAATTGCCTCAAAAAATCTTCATCTGCGCCCCTGAATAGATTGCAAACTCCTGTGAGCCAGGAATCTCTTGGAATTGGCAATGCCTGCTGTGATGAAGACGTGGTTCCAGCCCTTCCTTTGCTAAAATTGGTACCTGCTGAGATACATTCCTACATCCCTGAGATTTCTGGGAATCCAAGGCAACTGGGGAGATATTTCCTCCTTTGGAAAGGCTGCTGGCCTGGAGCTCTAAGGAATGGTGAATCCTGCAGCGTGGCTTCTGTTGTCGTGGGGGATGTCAATGACAAAGTTTTGTCCTGATGAGGAAGGAAATGACTGGATTGCAGCTGCTGTCTACCAGCACATGCACCCCAGGGATGGGAGATTTGTCACAGGAATATGGAGAAAATCTGGGAAAGTGTTAATAACACCTTCTGGAAGGGACTGTGGGAGCCCCCACTGATCCATCCCTCGAACTCTGCTGGCACTGAGAGTCTCACACACATGACACTCACACACGTGTCAAAAGCCATGCACAAAGTCCTGGAGGACTCTCAGCTTCCTGGGTCCTCTGTGGGTACAACAATATCCACAGGGATATCAATAAAGAAGGCATTTTTCACTGGAAATGCACACAAAATAAATTCTTGATAAAAAATAATTTACAGCGGCAATGAAAAAACACATAGAATAAAACTCCATTGCAAAGCCAAATCTTCCTGCCCAACTGAAGACCAACCACAGACAAAACTAATAACTAGAAGCAATTTATGAGGAGCAGAAAACACCATGAGAATAGGGGAATAAAATACATTTTGACTAGAACAATATAGTGTTATTGGCAACACAATGGCATACAAGCCTCTGGAGGTGTCATGCTGTCTTCTTTGATTAAAAGCTTGAAGAGAAGCATGAGTATTAATTTAGAAAAACTGTTTATATCTTCTGTCTCTCTAGAATATTATTAATTGGAGTGTGCAAAATTAGGTCTTCAGAGCTCTTGCAAATTACTGTAAGCAGTGAGTCTTTATGCAGAAGGATAAAGCAAGGATTTCAGAGGCTTTGGGAGAAGTAATTAAGTTCTGTTACTTGCAAGTGTGTTTATTTACAGGAAGAACTTTCCCCACAGAAGTGGACAAAGTTATTTTTCGTTGTTTTCCTAACAAATATTTCCTGAGGGATGACTACCAAGATTAATTAATCCTGTTAAATCTAAGGCAGAAAACATCTCACTGCTGTGAGAGACTTGAAAATCTGAACTAGTTTTCCTGGATCCTCAGGCTCTGTGACTTGGAGCATCAAGAATATCACCCCATCCAAAGGCAGGGGACAGCTGAAAAAATGTCATTTGCAACAATTTCTTTCTTTCAGCCTGCCTAAAGAGAAACATTTCACTTTTAAATGGGTTCAGGTAAGACAGACACACCTCTTTGATCTTTCCTTCAGTGACAACATGGGATTCATGAGGAGCTTTACTCCTGGGTATTTGGTGGTGGTGGTGTGGGAATGGAGAAAGTGTTTTACATTTATCCCTCCTTTTAGGATTTGAAATCAACATTCCTTTTTTATTTTTTTCCTTTTTTTATCTGGAACCATCTTTCACATATCTGGAGACTTTTAAGAGATAAAAATCTGGGGCTCAAGGACAGAAAGAAAACCTGAAAAGTCATTGAGTGCTTTGTACCATGGAGCAGTAATTTGGAAAAAAAAAAATAGGGGTCATATTGTGACCTAAGCACAATTAAATTATTCCCTAATTTTCACAGCAGTCTCTTCATGGAGGCTTAAACTCTCAAGCTCTGCAGGTCAATCAAAGTGATGGAATTTTCTCACAAATAGGGGTTTAAAGATTGGGACCCCAAACCTGCAGCTGGTGCTGAGCAGAAAGCAGTGGCTGGGAGGGTGATGTATGCTCGACTTCCAGCTAAAGCCATTACACTGAAAGTAGGGGAGCTCAGGGAGTGCCCATTGCCCAAATCCAATTTTCATAGCAATGTGTTGCTGAGAGTGCAAATTACTGAAAATTTGCCAATCCAAAGGTAATATTCAGAAAAGCCTTTCCAGTAAAAGTGGAAACAGCCTCTCGGTTAGCAGCGCTGCACTTCCAATAAAGCACAGGTGGAATAAACCACACACAATTTCCATAAATAAAACAAAACACAAAGCAAACAGCGTTGTGAAAATACTGGTGAGAGGAATTGCATTCTAACGCTGAGTACAAGGAAATAAACCCTTTTGGAATGCTTCCACTCCAGCTGAGTTAGAAGGAAATAAACCTTCATGTGCAGTCAAAGACTGATGGATTTCTTGGTGGGAGGAAAGTCCAATAGCTGAGTGTTACCAGTAGCAAGGTGGGAATGCTGCATCCTAGCAAAGCCTAAAGTTTGTCTGCCAAAGTGACTTTTCCCCACCTAATAATTTCACTGGCCTTCATATATGATATATTTATCTGCCTCCTTTTCCACCAGATTCAATCCTGTTTTTCTCCCTGTTTATCCCCACAGGAGGTGATGTGGCTGCTCAGTTCCCAGGTCTCTCACACACTCCACGTGGAAGGGCTGTGCTGGTGGTGATGCCTTGGAGGCTGACCTGGAGCAGAGACTTGACAGAACCAAAGGATGGAGCAGGGATTTATTCCAAGGCCTCACTGGGCACACCTGGGCAGCACCAGAGCTCAGCTGGACCACACCCAAGGTGACCCAAAATGGGAAAAAATGGACTCCAAGACACGAGGCCTCACACTTTGATAAGTTCTGCCCCATCAGCACATTGCAGTTCATTGTCCAATTCCAGCTTCAGGTTATGAAGCTCCATCCTCCTTGGTTTTCCTTCTCCCTTCACCCTTGGTTTTGTTCTTAGGCCTGAAATTTATATCGGTTGTTCTTGGTCCCAAGCTAGAAAAGGAATTGTTTTGTGTCCCTACTCTGTGAAGAGAGATTACCAACACTTAATATGAAACTCAGAACTACCCACTAAAAGAGCACAGAACCTGAAAAATACAAAAGCTAAAACCTAAGGCATCAGTGGTGCGTCCTGTAACCCCCTCTGTGGGTGCATGTGTGTCACCAGCCTTGGGTGGGGATCTCCAGGGGTTATAAACTTATTGCCCTTGACATTAATTAGTGTTTTCCTTTTTAAATGTGGTAATTCAGTGTCTAACCTCCCTGGGATGTGTGTCTGTGAATCCCTGATCATTGCTTTTCCCCACAGGAGGGAACAGTATGCTGGCACCTCCTGGAAACTGAGCACGTCCCCCAACCCCAACCAAAGTCTTACTGACAAAAAGTCAAATATTTTGAAAGAAAAACTTGTTAAAATTATTATTAAACCCAGGGGGGGCATAAGGAAAAGTACAACTTTGATGTGATTCAAACCCATGAATGTGAGTGAGTGCTTTCACTTTGGCATGAGCCTGTTTCTTTGGCCAGTTTGGGTGGGAATGTCAGAAAAGAGGAATTGTTTCCATGTGAATGTTCCAGCACTGAGCCAGCCTGGCTTTACCTGGCATGGCATTGGCCTTAGTTTTTGTTAGGCATCATGTCTGCTCTAAAGGAGAGATTGTTTGGAAAACTACATTTGGATATCAAGGAGTTGGAAGGAAAATGAAATCTTATTTCTGTCAGTGGAGTTTGAATGCTGAGAGTCGATTTGGTGCCTTATGAAACAAGAAGAATATTTTCTGCCTCAGGAAATACGCATGTTAACTGGATATTACTTTGAACATTTTAATATTCTGGCTGACACATCTGTTCCAAGGAGATACAAACTTCTCTTTCATATGGCAGTTGATAATCTGGCAGCTGATGGAGGAAGTGATGAAGATTGTTTCAGAGGAAGACTGTTTTGAAACATGATTTAAAAGGTACCCTGGGATTTATAAACTTTAATTAGTCCCAGTTCAAATGCTTTTGTTTCCAAGCAGACAGAAAGTGCTGATGCCTGGCCAGGGCTTGTACAGTGGTCCTGGACTTGGGATGGGGGGCACTGGATGCTTTTTTTATCCCCCCACCGTGCTCTCAGGGAAAATCCAATCTCTGCCAGCCCCAGCAGCGCACATGTGCTGCCACCAGATTCACACAGATGTGGTTGTCTGCCATCCCATAAACATTTCCTTTGCTGATGCCCCAGAAAGAGAATCTAGTTCACTTCCTCCAGGCTAGGCAGAGCTCACTGGGATGGAAAGGAGTCAGCAGCTGGGTGGAAAGGAGCCGGCAGCAGGAGGGAGCGGCTGGCAGCCCGGGGAGCAGAGTGCCCTGCCAGGGAGCCTCTCCTGGAGCTGCCAGAGCTCAGGGCAGCCAGCCCAGCTGGGTAAATGCACGTTTGCTGATGGAGAAATATTGTGCCTGTCATTTGGAGAGGTGACCCTCCCGAGGGATGCTCCCTTCCCCAGAGACAGGCACTGGGATGCTGTTAAAGGCCTGCTGCTTGGGGAGGGTGTCCCAGGGCTGCTTCCTCCCTTCCCTGGTTAATTGGAGAGGATTCCAGTGTCTGTCCAGCTGGGAATCCTCTGCCCCGTGCACTCCAGCGTCCAACCTTTCTGCTGCACTTTGAATCACTCCATGATACTTCTATTATTGGCAACACCTGACCAGAGCAAATGGAGCACATCCTTTTAAGGGGATTGTTTCTGCCCTGCATCTTGAATTTGTTGGTTTACTTATTTGTGAGTACTCAGGCTGAGGGATCTTATATAATAATAATAATAATAATAATAATAATAATAATAATAATAATAATAATAATAATAATAAAGG
>VYXF01006312.1:281886-322080 GCA_013397295.1 Polioptila caerulea | reverse complement strand
TAATAATAATAATAATAATAATAATAATAATAATAGTGCTGGGATACAATCCTGAAACTGTTGGCATGGTGTGTTCCTAAAAACCTGACAGCACCACCACACTGCTGGATATTCAGCTTCAACATTGTGAGGGATTAAAACAAAATGAAACAAAACAAAACAACAAACAAAAAAACCCCCAAAAGATCCCTCAAAAAAACCAAACAAAAGCGCTCAAAAAATCCCAAAAACAATCACAAAAAAAAAAAAACAAACAAAAAAGACCAAAAAGAACTCCAAAAAACCAAATTTTAAAAAAAGACTACTAAATAAATCTCCCCAAAAAATCGCCATGTGTGCTTTTAGATGGAATTTTTTCCCAATTTGATGGATTTAACTTTCTCCTTCATAATTTTGCTTCTGATCTTGCTCAGCATGGCAGACCTGACTCACTTGATTGCTGCACAAAGGAATTCACTCTGGATTTCTGTGTCCTCCTCAGTCAGAGAGAAGGTGAAGGGGGTTCTAAGGGGTTGTGTGTGAGGGGAAGAGAAGTTTCAGCTTGAGGAGCATCCATGAGCAGAGATCTGTCCCTCCCTGGCCGAGGGACCCGTGCAGCTTCACCCTGCACCAACTCACTGCTGCTGCCTTGGTAACTCAGCAGGAGTCTCCTCCTTACAAAAATGACCAGGTTTTATTTGTTTTCAAGCTAAGGGAGCAATCTGGGTACCCAAACTAAGCACTCATGCTACTGCAGTCCTTCCAAGCTGTCTCTGCTGCCCCCAACCCCTGGACAGCCCCAAAGGAGGTCTCAGTCACCCTCAGGAGTGAGAATGGCATGAGGTGCCTAAATTGGAGTCATTAAACATCATCTGGCAGCCCTCTTTGCTCACTGAACCTGCTGGAATTGAATGAAAGCATGAGAGGAAAAGAAGCCAAGCAACACTGAGCCTTTTTTAGGATAGGCATGGAAGTCATCAGCTCTCAGCAATCTGGGGTAAGGGTCAATTTACTGGGGTTCTCCTGTAATTAGGAGGCTTTTTCCTTGCTCTGGAGCTCTGGTAGGCAGCTGAGAGGAGAGATCCTCTGGTTTGAGGGATTTCCTGGTAGTTATGGCTTTTCCCCTGTGCTTTGTGTGACAGCTCAGGCCTCCAAATATTTCCCTGGACAATCTCAGTGATAAAAAGAGTTTTCCCCAATTGAAACAGAGGTGAGGGAGAATCAAGGCAAGGAGATGCTGCCTTCACCATCAAAGCCTTTTGCTTTCCCTGAAACTCTTGCTGCCTTCTTCCAGGGGCTGGGTTATAACACCTGTGCCCAGACAACACGCTGCCCCTTCCCATCCCAAAGTGGGCTCTGAAGGAAGTGGAACTCTTGGTCACCTCTGGCATTTTCCCAGCAGCTCCTCTGAATTCCTGCAGGGATCAGAGCTGTCACAGCTCCCACTGCAACAGCACCAATCCCAAATCACACACCTAGCAGGAGTAAAAGATCCATCCCTGCTCTCTTTGCTGAGGCTGGGATTTTTATTGGAGCTGCAGCAGAATCAGACATCCTAAATCTGCTGCATCTCAGGGGGATTCGTGTGTCTGATTCCCCTCTGTTCCTGCTGCAGCCAGCTCTAAGCCTTTCATCTATTTTGGCAATTACCACACTATTACCACCATTTCCCATAAAATCTCATCCTGCATCAAGCTCCTGACACATAACAGTGTTATAATACTTCATAACTTCACATTTACCTTATAACATTTTCAAACAAGATGAAATGATTCACTCTTTTGGCAATCTCCCCCTTTTTGTGGCACAGAAATTATTATAGAAGTCTTTAAAAACGGAGTGTGTCTGTTTAAAATATGTTTCCAAGTGAGGAGGATGTATGGACAAAATAAGCTTTGTTCAGAAATGTTTAACCTGGTAGATTTAAAGCAACATTGATTAGAGCTTACTAATACACCTCTCAAAATCTCTCCCACATCACCTCAGCTAGTTGGCTGCAGGGTGATTTTGCCAGAGTCCCCGCAGACAATGACCAGAATTGGGGGTTCATGCCTCATTATATCCTTCCTTTGGCTCAGGGCTGGTTTAGTGCCTCTGCACTTGGCTTGGGTTTGGGTTTGGGTTTGGAGAGCAGATCTCCCCTGCTGTTGTGTCACCTGAGCACAGGGGTTGTACTCTCACGTAGTCATCATGGGACAATCAAATCACAGCAGTTAGAGTTGTTTTCATGGCTCCTGCTTGGATATTATCTGGATTTCACAATCAAACAAGCCTGACATAGTTGATCTTGCACACTGAAGTCTGTGGCTCACCACAAATATGAGCAGCAAATCATGGCCTACTTCTCCTTTTTCCCCTGTATGTATTCTAAAGGACCAAAAACAACAAGGGGGGGCTTTGTGAGCTGCCTCTGTGTTCTGAGGCCAAAACGGGCTTTCCCATCCTTTGTGGGGGGAGATGAGCCTGGCACACAGTTTCACAGGATCCTACTATGGAATCACAGAGGAGTTTGTGTTGGAAGTGGCCTTAAAGATCATCCAGTTCCCCTTTCCACGAGATTCCTCCATTTTTGTGCTCTCTTTCCTTAACCAAGGTGCAGCACAAGAGCATGGAGCTAATAAACACCAAGTAGGATGAGTCTGGGAGGGGAAAAACCTGGCTGAAGCTAACAGTACCCGTTCAATATCTCTGTAGGTATCTCATTTCATCTGGGACTGGCACATCTCCCCTTAGTCCTCTGCTGGAAGCCAGGTTTGCCCCAGGGAGGGTCCTGGGGACTGGGCTTGACCTGCCCAGGGTCAGACAGGGAGACATCCAGCATTTCTCACCCATCCTGATCAAAGGCTCTGTGCTTGCAGAGCTGGCAGCAAAGCCCTTGGCAAACCTTCAAAAGATGGTGCGAGCAAAATGGGCTGTGAGGTTTGCTCACAGCCCTGCTCTCATTAGCAATTAACACTCCTCCCTCCTGGAGAAGAGTTAACGATTCCTTCTCAGGGGCTGACATTTTCCCATCTCCAGAAGTTGCTCCCTGTAGGCAGAATGCCACAAACTGTTAGATTTCCCCCCTAAATTGACTTGTCACTGAGAGAGCAACCAGGGAACCAGGCAGCCAAGAGGTTCACCACTTGCAATTACCTCATCTCCCCTCCTGTTTCTATATCCAAATCCATCTGGATCAATCCTGGCCTCTCTGGATTGCTCTATCCCCAGTTGTCCCATGACAGCCACCCCTACTGCACTGCACGTGTCTTCAGCCAAAAGTAGCAACTCCTAAATGAAAAAGGGATTTCTACCCACCACATCCTATATTCATGCTGCATACACAGGACTTCTTTAGCTTGTATGGAGTGATTTTACTTGATAGCACAAAATACCTGTCCTGTGCTACAGGAGCTGAGTGGAGCACAGTGCTCCCCTAACACCTTCCCACTTCTTGGAAATACCCTGCAGGCAGCTCCAAAGCTGCTGCCCTCAAGACTATTTCACACACAGGCTTTAAAATTGACATGGTCAGAGTTTTCTGTGTTTAACGCTGTGGTAAGAGGTCAAAAATGGCTTTTGCTCTTCTAAGACTGCAGTGATGCGAGAGGATCCAGGAGAATCAGAGAGGTACAGGATCTCCAGGAGAATTAGAGAGTTACAGGATCTCCAGGGTTGGGAGGGACCCACAAGGATCATCAAGTGCAGCTCCTGGCCCTGCACAGGACACCCCAAGAATCCCACTGCGCTCCCTGCCATGGGAGAGAGGACAAGGAGCTGATGTGCACCAGCAATCCTCCCCCATGAGCAGCAAGCCCAGAGCCTCCAGGGAGCTGCCAATGCTTTTTCAATGCCTGCTGCTTGCTGCCCAAATTTTTACCACCTGGAAAACCCAGGAGAGGGAGGAAGAGCCCAAGAGCAGTGATTTCTGGAGTCTGGGCAGTCTGACACCTTCCTTTGGATCCATTCCCTCCTGGGCATCCCTGGTGCTCAGGGTGGCAGCAGCACCCCCTGAGTCTGTGGTGAATCAGTGATGTCCGTGCCTGGTGGTTGGTGCACAGCCTGAGCACATCTCTTCATCTTTTCCAGGCAATCCTGGAGTTTTGATTTCTTCTGAATCCATATTCAGAGAAAATTCTGGGTTTACTGGGAAATGCTGCATTCCTGGAGACTTTGAGAAATGTCACATTTGTGGCTCATTTAATCTGCATATTTGTATTTGGAGGAATATTACATTAGGTTATTGTCATTTCAGATATTCACTGATTACCATATCTGCACCCAGCTGCTGTGTCCCATTTGATGTTACAGCAGGAGCTTTTCCTTCTTTATGTTTAATCTTTCTTCCTTAGAACATTTTAAGGAACTGTAAAACCCCTATAATATGGAAGATAAGATAGTTTTCAAGTATAGCAAACCACAGGAAGAAAACCTAATCTTTCAATTATTTTTATTTAAATTCATTCTATAGCCAGGGAGTGAGGTTTTATTGCTCTTTAGAACATGATGCTGAATTTGCTTGGATTTCTTGGTACAGACATTCATCCAGTTACATTTATTTAATGTGTTAAATGACCTTTTAAAAGTGCTTTTCAATGTCATGTAGAATATCAGCAACACATTTTAGGACAGCGACAGTGCAAGTTCTTTTTCTTTCTTACTTTTGCTGTAAATCAGAAAACTAAACATGCTTGGAGTATTTTTTTCCCAAGAATTCTTCGGATCAACTAAAATACGTCCTTTATTTAAAAAAGAAAATACAACAATGTTCAGTCCTTCCAGCCCATCTTGGCTGTTAGAGGAGATAAGAGACTGAGAATTAATCTGTAATTTCACTTATTTGCCAAAAATTTTAATGTTCATAGCTGAAGGGACCTGTTATTCCCATTCTTCCACAATGTGCTTTAGAGCTGAAAGATACCTGGAGAGTATGGACAGAACACCAAACCCCAGGAGTGTTCAAGATGAGTTATACAGGATGGAAAAGCTTCAACAGAATAATCTTTCAGAATACTAATTGGTTGGTAACACTGACAATTAGTTGCTTCAACTGTGTTTTATTTCCTTCAATTTAGACAGTTAAATATAGATGCAAAGTTTGATAATTACATTCCAATTGGGAGATGTACTATAAACAAATAAGATACAGTGTCTAAATTGATTAGCAAATCTGCATAAAGCTGTCTTTAAATGCAAGATGTATTTTTCATTACTGTGTAATTATTCATTAAACACCAGCTGTTAAAAGTCAAGTTAATGAAATATGAAAAAGTGTAGGATAACAACCAAAGTCAACTCATTTCAAAAGAATTTTCTTGAAAGGATTCTCTGGAAATAAACATGTTTGATTTGAGCCAGTGAAACTTGTCACACAAATCCGAGGAGGAGAGGATAATGTTTGCTGAGGATTTCATTGTGAAAACAAAAACATTCCCATTTCCAAATACCATTTTCGTGTTGGTTTTTGAGAATCAAACATAACATTTTACCCGAAGTCTCCTAGAGCACAGTGATATTTCAGCTCTTAGGAAGTTTATGGGAAAGCAAAACTCACCCCTTCTCTTCTGGCTGAAGTATTTCCCAGATTTTCACTGTCAATTACTTCTCATTCTAATTTAAACATAAACTTAATTGCATTCAAAACATTCGACTCTTCCCTCTGGAATAGGAGCACGGTGAGGTTTGACAGACCACAGAGGTGCTGCCATTTGGAGTCCTCTCATGAGCTGAAGAGGCAGGAAAATGCAATGGCACAGAGGAATTCTTCTGTGTACAGCTGAGCACTCCTTAAATAGCAGAAGCCTTTACATAAGGACATGTGTGCTCATCAGCTGTCATGGGGGAGCTGCAGCTGGCCCAGGGAAAGCTCCTGGTTCTGGTTATTCAGCAGAATTGTGGAAGCACTGGAGAAGATTTGGGTCCCCTAATCCTGTCACCTCCTTGCTGCTGATCCAGCATCTGTGTCAAGCAGTGCCACTTCATTCAGGGAAGCCAGGAGTTTGGGACACAGAGAGACAAAGAATTACAGAAGGGTTTGGGTGGAAAGGGACCTTAAAGCTCATCCAGTGCCACCCCTGCCATGGCAGGGACCCCTCCCACTGTCCCAGGCTGCTCCAGCCCCAATGTCCAGCCTGGCCTTGGGCACTGCCAGGGATCCTCTGGGCACCCTGTGCCAGCCCTGCCCACCCTCATTGTGAAAAACAACTTCCTTAAATCTGATCTAAACTCATCTTCCTCCAGTCCCAAACCATCACCCCTTGTCCCACCACAGCAGGACCTGCTAAAATGTCTGTCCCCACTTTGTCAAAGTGAAAAGTCTGACACAGCTCATCCAGCTGCATTTTTCAGCCTCTCTGCCAGTTAAGCAGCAAGGCCTGTCATACATAAACATTTTTTTCAGAAATCTGATATCATTCCCTGCTGCCAATTAGGTTTAGCATAAACCATTTTTTTTTGCCACTCGGTGGAAAAGCCTGATGTTTTTCTGCCTAAGTCCAGCTGAGAAGTCAGCAAGCTGAGTGATTTGCAGAGTGGAAAGTTGAAGGTAGCATGGATACAGCAAAACATTTGATTTTAGCTTTTTAAATGGAATCAAAAGGTTTTGGACGGGCCCAAGTCAAAGTGTGTAATTTGGATTTGTTAAATGAAATCCAGACTCTGGAATGCAGTCTGGTCTGACACGGGATGCCCACAACACCTGAACGTTGTTTCCCTGGATTCATGATGGTTCATGGACACCAAGCTGATTTCACCGTGGTTCTTCAGGTCTGGAAGATAAATCCCATGGAAAATCAGTTTTCTAATGTTATGGCAACCACCAGGAAAGGGCAGAGCAGCAGGAGGGAGGTGAATGTCTTTGGGCTGCTGATAAGAGAAGAGAGAGAGGTTTCTAAACCAGTCTGCTGGCTAAGCCTGTATTACACTGGAGATGATGTTTGGGACTTCTACCCTATTTTGGATCATTTGTCATGGCTTCCTAATCTTGTTTTATTCCTCAGAGCTGGAAAATTGCCTTGCATGGCTGTATTACACAAACCACTTGGGTGTGTATCAGCCCTTATCCAAAATGCTCTTTGAAATTCCACTGTCATTGAATTCTAATGGCAGGAGATGCCTACACAGTTTATTAAATATTGAGTAATTACCTTAGCTACAGAGTATTTATTTCCAGGCTGATAATTTTCTGATAAGAAGCTGAATATTTATAATTAACCAACTAAATTAGCTCTAAAGATTGTAACCTATCTAACCTACTACAGTCTTTATTTCACAAGTCATGACTGGAACAAGGGCCACACAAATGTAAAAATCCATCTCTTAAAGAAATAATGGCTATTTTGGAAGTTTGTTCATGTTTATGAGCAGAAACTAATTTTTTAAGAAGTAGAGTTCCAAGAAATCTGGCTGCATAGAATTTGGCCTGCTGGAGCAATAAATAAAATAAAAATAAAATAACTGCTCCCTTTCTGCAATGTGTCATAGTTCACAGAAAGGATTAATGTGCTTTTCTTTGGACATTTCTTAGGAAAAAGAGGTCAAACTACTAAAAGGGGTCTCAGCCTGACCTTCAAATTTAGATTGGTCTTACCTTCCTATCCCTGAATGCATTTACTCAGCTAAGACAGAGAGCTTCCTCTGAATTCCATTTTTCCATGGTGAATTCCACGGTGATCAGGATGTTTTAATTACACCTCGTGCAGGGCTGCCTGTGGTCACAGGACACTCCTTGGAGCAGATGTGACACACACAAGGACCCAGTCTGAGACAAGAACTCATCATTTTCCCCTGAAGGATTAGAAGATGGAGAGATCATCACAGACACATGCTGAAGGTTTTCAATTATCAACAACTAATGTAAAAATTGATCGGAGAAAATCCTTTGGGCTGGCAGACACTTTGCTGAGAAAGAAGTGTTGGGAGAGGGTGAAGTCTTTAAACCAGGCACTTACAGGGCTGGATTGTCACTCATCTTTCTACCCCATCAAGAGGAAATAGTGGCTTACTCCATGTGCTGGTTTATCTACTTCAGAGTGACAGATCATGCAAACCTCAGTATCCTGAGTGACTGACTGCAAACTGACTGTTGGGTTTGCTTTTTTCACTTTATTTGGTATAAATGTATTAAATATTTGAGTTTCATAATTTGATTCGTGGTCTGCCACTTTGGGAAGTGCTCACTCCTTCCCAATTAATGTGAGAAGGCGACTAAAGCCAATTATTTTTGCCTGTTTGGGAAGTTTTCCCCTGTTTGCTGAAAAGCTTAACAAGGGTTAATTAAAAGCCCTCAAATTCTTCCCACTGATCTTTACATAAGTCTTTACTCCAGCAAGCTCAGGGTCAGGCCTTAAATACTGCCTGCTATAGGGATGGATGTCTGAATTAAATAATGAGCAGGGGATAGAAGTGACATGAATGAAAAATAATCCTGATTCGAGCATAAAGAATGACCTAAAATATTGAAATGCAGTAGCTTGTGTCTTGACAACTCCTGCCCATGCTGCAAATAACAGTAAGACACATAAGTAATAGCCTTTTCTATCAGTTCTTGCCAGAATTGCTCAAGAAATATCTTTTGGGGGATTAACTGTTCCTGAACACTTTCTTCAGTGTTTCCGCTCAGAAAGCCTTTTTTTCTGTCATGTCTTTCTTACCTATGAGATTTTTTCTTTGGATAAAAAGCAACCTTAACCCAGAAAGAGCAGCTTTTCAGATCCTATTAGAAAAGACCACATTTTGCTTGTGCCTTTTATGCTGCTGTATTGAGCAAAGAAGCAATGCTGCCACACTCATCTGGGAACGAAATGCTCAGGGCTAAGAGAGGCAGCCAACTCAGGAGGAGCAGTTTTAGAAAAAACAGGATGAGGATATTGTTATTTAAAAAAAAAAAAAAATCCAATTAAGCTATTTCCATATAAATTCAGTAAAAGGAGAAATTAGTGATATTTTAAAATGGTTTCCTGTGGTAGAGGCAGCTGAAGATAAACAGGGTGTTTGTAATCAGTTATCCAAAGTTATCCAAATTTAGAGGTAGGTCATATTTTGCTAGGTTGGCTGGGAGTCTGAGCAGGACATTGTTTTGTAAAGAGTGTCACAATTCCCAATTTCCACTTCTCCAAGTCTGCACCCACCTGTACCTACAGGTGCTCCCACAATCCCAGTCCTTCTCAGAATCCATGCTCCTTTAATACCCATACAGGCAAAATCCCTCTTTTAATTTGTGTTGGAGCTGATATGAGACTCCTGACCCCGGAGCAGGGCAATGAAAACATATATTCCCTGTTATTCTGAAAATCAAATTATCAGAAAATACCTCCTTGGCTCTCTACGTGCCAAGTATAGCATCCTACAGTGGAGCAATTAAAAAATTAAGGAAATGAGATGAAGCACTTTGTTACCAGAATCCCTTCAAACAGATAAAGGTCAGTTTGGATAATGTATTGCCTGTTGGAATTTTTATTGTGGGTCCTGTGGTGTTTTTCAGCCCCATTATAATACAGCTTTTTCTGGTGAAAGTCATCCAACACAGTGCTTAATGAAGCTGCACGGCAACTAATCCTGTCCTTTGGTGGATAAAGGTAATATCCTGGAATATTCACGGATTTATCTGTATTTCTGCCTATCTATAGTAATTTTCCAAGAACATTTCCAGCAGCCAGGGTTATTCTCCAGCTCAGGATGATGCCTTGGAGGTTGAGCTGGAGCAGAGCCCAGCCAGAGCCAAAGGATAAATTGGGGATTTATTCCAAGCCCTCCCTGGGCACACCTGGGCAGCACCAGAGCCCGGCTGGGCCACACCCAAGGTGACCCCAAAATGGGCACAGAATGGACAAACGGCCCCCAGGGCTCACACTTGGATAAGTTCTGCCCCATCAGCACATTGCAGTTCATTATCCAATTCCAGCTCCAGCTTAGGAAGCTCCATCCCCCTTGGTTTTCCTTCTCCCTTCACCGTTGGTTTTGTTCTTGGGCTGAAAGTTGTCCTTGGGGCCGAGCTGGAGCAGGAATTGTTTTGTGTCCCTGCTCTGTGAGAGAGCTCAGTAGCACTGAATGTGAAACCTAAAACTACCCACCAAAACAGCCCAGAATCTAAAAATGTAAAAGCTAAAGCTTAAGGCATCAAGGAAAGCGAGGGGTGTAAGAAGAAGGAACAAGATTAGAAATCCAGTTTTCCTGTTATCAGCTCAGGGATGGAGATGAGAGGAGTTTTTTCCCTCCTTCCTCATTCTGAGATCTCTGTGGGTAACCAGGAGCAAGTTAGGGCTGTAAAGAGCCTCCAGTCCTTTCTAAGATAGAAAAAGGATTTCACCAGTAACAGCCCCTCCACCTCATAGGATCTGAGCAAAGGAAGGAAGTAAATACTCACTGCTACACCCAGGACCACCATACACACCAGGAATTTTACACACTGCTCATCCCCTGTGCCACCACAGCTCAGACTGTTCTGTTAAATGTTGGAAAATCACCCAGTTTGGCTCAAATTTGTTGTGGGTTGAACCCTCAGGGGTGTCACTGAGGCCAAATGGCTTTTGAGGAACATACATGTGGGACACAGAGCGTTTCCCTGAGCCTCTGTCAGGGCAGGTTTGTGCTCACAGTGCCATAAACCTGCTCCATCACTTCCATTACAGGCGAATATTCTCAGTGATGCATGTCTTGTCAGAAAAAATCATCTTAAAGCTGAGGTTTGGCTGTGCAGGACTCATCCTGTGAAGCTTATAGAGGAAAAAAAAAAAATCCCAAAGCATACTTGGAAATAAAAATATTGATTTGAGAAGATTCCTGACTCAGTGGATAAATATGAGTTTTGATCTTGCTTTGGAAAGCCTGGGAATACAGAGTTTGGTGCAAAGGGAGATTGGCTGTCTCTGGAATTACACTTTATTAGACCAAACAAGCTCTTTGTTTGCAAGCCCCCATGTTTGTTTCAACATTGCTTTTTCATCTCCTCCAGTCACAACAACCCAACAAATCTTTTCAAGGCAGGTTTTACTTGGTCCTAAGATGGGCCAATTCTTACAACATTTCTTTCTGGAAATCATTCCAAAGACTACAAGAAGATCACGGGCAGAAATTGTCCAGTTTTTGAAATTGAAATATTTGGATTTTCTGCCCTTTCAATCCTGTTGCCACCTCCGTGTAACACGTAGGGAAGGAGATGACCTTTAAAGGTCCCTTCCAACCCAAACCATTCTGTGATCCCACGATCTGAAAGTGTTCATTGCCTGCCAGGGTGTGTTAGAGGATTTCCTGAGGGGCAGGCATGCAGTTTCTACTAATTGGATTGAACTTTTTATTCTGTGTCTGCTCTCCAATCCCACTCTCAGGAATGCTCTTCCCTTAAGTCAGCACCAAAGGCAAGATGTTAAAGAGCTCTGATAAGGGAAAAAAATGAAGGAAAGTAGCAAAGATTTGAGTTTTGGTTGCTTCCTTCCATTAACAGGGAAGGTTTGCAAGAAAGTTTGGAAGAAAATAAATTCAAAATCCAGTGTGACCTTACACAGCTGGAATCAAGACAGGGGAGAATCCAATGTCCAGAGGGGAGCAATGATGATAGCTGGAAATCCAAGGCACTGTTTGATGAGGAAATATTGCAGAGATTTGCATTAAGACAACCTCAGTTTCTCTGCACTTAAAGCTGTTTTTGAAGCCATTGCTTCCATTTCAGTGCACCTGGAAGTAAAAAGAAGCTCCAGCATCATCTGGCTGTGGGGCTGAGGGACATTTCCTGTGTCTCCAGATGTAGGGATGCTCCTCCTGCAGTTTCCTCACCTCCCAAGCCCAGAGGATGAGGAGGATGATCTCCTTGAAGCTAATTGATTTATACTGATTTCAAATGGAAATTTTAAAAACTCCTTTTGTTAGTGATAATTAACATTTTTTTTCTTTCACATGAGAGAAAAAGATCAGCATTTTGTAAGGAAAGCAAATCCCCGTTTGTACCTTTCTGTCCAAATCTTTAGGAGGTTTGGCTTTCACACAAATAACCAAAGTGGGGACTTGGAGTTAATTTAATAAAGCTAAAACTTGTGATGTAGAGCAGGAGATCCTCAACACTGGGAAAGAAATCAGTCAGCAACTCCTTTAATTTCTCCCTTTTTTACAGCTACGAGATCAATGAGGCACTCAGGGCTGCAGAGGAAATTCTCAACATGAACACTGTTAAAGCATTTTCATCTCCAGAGCTTGCCAAGAAAATGCAGGTGTTCCTGGAGCCCCAAGTAATAAAAACCCTGGGCTCCTGGATCTGGCTGACAGGTATTCCTGATAAAAGGAAGTCATCTTTCTGCGTGGGAGATAATTGCAGGTGATGTTTAATATGCCTTGCCTTGATAAAAATCAGAGTGATTAAGGACATAGACAAAACTTCACCACTTTCTTCTTTTCTGCCTTATAATTAGGTTTCGTGGCTAGAATCTCAGCTATCAGGTCAAATTTAATATAAGAAAAGTAAAAAAAAAATAAATTCTAGAATATTATGATATAAAGGATGTAACAGCTCTCTTCAAAATCTCTGTCCTCGCTTGCTCCTTCTACAAATCTTATATCTTCCTGTGTGTTTGCTTTTTTCTTTTCTCATGATTTCTCTGAACCTTAATCAGAAGAGAATTTTAAAAAGACAAATGGATTAACCAGTAGACATGGAAACATGAGTGTGGATTCAATCAACTTTTTCCATGGGAAGAATTCACTTGAGACAGGTCAGGAGTCCTTGGTAAAAATAAACTGGAGGTATCTCTGTTCATTTTCAGCTAATAAATTCACAGTACTGCTGTGGACTGCATAGTTTCCCAATTTTTCCATCATGAGCTTGCTGAGCTTGGACCCCAGGCTGGTTCTGCCTCTGTCTGAGTTTTCTTTCATTCCAGGTAACCTACATGGACCAATGTCTGAGAGGAACTGCAGAAAGTGGCCAATATCCCCTATTTCATTGTTTGGGTTATTTTAAACATTTACTGCATTGGCAAAATATTGAAGGAGATGACAAGGCAGAGTTAGAGTCGACTGAAAGGCTGTGACTAATTTAGAGGAATTTTATCCCTGTGTTCTACACTAGTGGAGAGATGAGAGATGATGCTGAGCTCTTGAACACAAACACTGAGGCAGCTGTGTCTAGGCAAAGGATGAAACTCCTGAAACCAGACCTCAGAACTCTTTGGGTTCAGCTACTAAATTAGGAAAAAAAAAAAAAAAAAATTAACCCTTGTGGAATTTAACACAACTCATCGATTTTGCATTTGTGTTTTTTGTGGAACGTGCTCTGCTCCAGGCCCAAGGAGAGCCATCACACGTGACCTGCCATAAAATGAATGTCATGGTTGCTGGAAAGAGCACCTGGTGGAGCTGCAAGTGGGGCATTTCAGAGCTAAAGTCCTGTTTGGTGTCAACAAAGGATCTCAGGATTTGCTCTTCCAGTTTATTGGGATCTTAATAATTTGATACAAGATACAATTGATTTCAAAGAGCAGCCACTGATCCATCTTCCTGCACTCCAAGGAAATGCCAGCACAGCTGCATTTCTGGTGATTCCAGTGTCAGTCTCAGAACCTGCTGGTTATGGTTGATGGTCACAGGATTGTTTTGTATTAACACAGAAACCAAGTGTGGTGAGAATTCACCTCCTTTTGCTCTCAATTTACTCACAGAGGCTGTGGCTGCCCCATCCTGGAAGTGCCCAAGGCCAGGTTGGATGGGGCTTGGAGCACTCTGGGACAGTGAAAGGTGTCCCTGCCCATGGCAGGGGATGGAATGAGATGATTTTTAAGGTGCCTGCCAGCCCAAACCATTCTATGATTCTATTTTGCTTGTAAAATATTGACTGAGATTTCCAAGTTCTAACCAAAACCCTTTTACACTAATAACATTTTAAAATGAAAAAGCCAAACTGATGGCAAGGGCAGGCCACACCTCATTAACAGTGCTTCCCAGACTATGGCCTGAAAATAACTTATGTATTTTTAAAAGGCTGCTGGGTTTATTGAAGGGATTGCATAATTCCTTCATTACCACAGTGAGCCAGTTAAATCAATAATTAAAATTAGAATTTCAAAGTCCTTAAACCTACTGGACTTGAAGAAAAACTGCCAGTGAAAAAAGCCTTATAAAACCTTGTCAATATATCACTGATCCAAGGGAATCACAACCCCAAAAGAGCTGTTCAGGGACATAACTTAAGCCTTTAATAGACTGCTTTGCAATGACTGTTTTAGTCTCTGAGAGAATGAATTGGATGTCTCCTTCCCTGAGCTAGAATAACATTAATAAGCTTTCCAGTATATTTAAATTAGTGGTGCAGAATTTGCAGGTGACACACCAAGAGTTGAACCCCGAGGTCCAAAATCCCAGCAGAGTAAGGGAGGCAAAGCAAAACCAAGCTCTGCAAAAATTACATATGCTCATGGAAATTAAATGTATTTTTGAACCCAAACTCTTCTGCCCAGCCTGCGGCAAAGATCCAAATATCCTTCCTTAATAAAACAGACATATTTGGTTAGATCATCCCCACATGTATCATAACCTCCTCCCCTGCAGAACTTATTAGAAAGAGCAGAAAATGCTATTCTGTTCAGCTAAAAAGAAAAAAAAAACAACCTGAACGAACCAAACCCCAAACCAACCAAGATGCAAAAATCAAATATTGCAACCACGAGATAACAAGATTAATAATGGACATGTCATGCAAAGAAGTGGATAGATAAGAATATCCATTAAAAATTGCTATAGTTGAGGAAATTATGAAAAATAAAATACTTAGCTAATTGCTAAATGGAAGTTTACAAGGGTGCATGCTCATGTATGACTTTTTATATAGCAGCAGGCACTGACATCGACGTATCATTTTGAAAGCCTTCTGTTCAAGCCTCTATTTTCATCTTTGCTGAGTGAGAAGGAGCAAGCCCAGTTTAAAACAAGAGGAAATTGAAATACCACACATCTAAAAAGAGCAAGTGTGACAAAAGTGATTTCTGCTCTGACATTTTGAAGGAGTACAGGGTAAAGCCAACAAGTTCTATCTAGAGCAGTGTAGATGTGACAGGTGTCACTTATATCACTTACATCACATATAGGACCAATATGAAATGTACCATCTAGCAAAGTCAGTCCTGCCTTTCCTCCTAAAAAACTGGGAATTAATGTGCTTTACCTGTCTTCAGCCAGCCAAGAATATCTGGGATCTTTAAATTAGCAGCTGTCTTCCTTCTTCCTCTGCATTTCAAATATCCAGGGCTGTGCCCAGGACAGTTTAAATCCCAGAGTGACTGCACATCACAGGTGACATTATGAGAGGTCACCCCTGAGCTCCGTTCCTTTCCCTGAATAAAAACCTTCCAGTTCCATCACCTTCCCACTTGGATACAGATCCCTAAATCTCTTCAAGCCCTTCCCAGGTCCCGTGAACAAGAACAAACTTCCCAAGGCAAAGCTCAGCTCAGGGTGCTGCAGCAATTCACGAGGCAGCTCTGATTGCAAAGACAATTCTCTTTCTGCTGCTGCAAAAAGCATCCTAGAGAGAAAGGGAAATGGGAAACTGGCACAGGGTGCCCAGAGCAGCTGTGGCTGCCCCTGGATCCCTGGAATTGTCCAGGGCCAGGCTGGACATTGGGGCTGGAGCAGCCTGGGACAGTGGGAGGTGTCCTTGCCATGGCAGGGGTGGCACTGGATGATCTTTAAGCTCCCTTCCTACCCAAACCACTTTAAGATTCTAAAATAATATTTCAACAGTTCCTGGAGGCTGGAAGTCATTCTTTCTAGAAAAGTTTAAACAGAAAGGGTGTTGATGTGTGCTGAATAATTCTACAGGCTGCGATATTATGGATATACTAATTTAATTCCATTTAAATAAGATGGAATTTTGTTTGTTTAATTGGAGTTTTTCAACATCCTTCAAAGATGTTAATTTTCCCATTAGTTACTCCTTTATTCATTAGCATTAAGCAAGAGGCGAGGCGTAAAAATAGGCTGAGAACAAAAAAAAAAAAAAAACAAGAAAACAAACCAGAAAACCTTTTATATCTTTAANCTTTATTCATTAGCATTAAGCAAGAGGCGAGGCGTAAAAATAGGCTGAGAACAAAAAAAAAAAAAAAATCAGGAAACCAAACTAGAAGTCTCTTATATCTTTAAAAGCATTAAAATGCAGCTAATTATTTTTTGTTAATAAATATTTCCTGGGTTGAGAAGCGGCAGTGCAATTAAAATCTAATGCCCAAGCTCTATTTTGAGCCCCCCTTTTTGTCTTTGAGGTAAACCAAATAAAGCAGGTACATCCACGCACTCTCTCCTTTAAAAGAATGCTGTTCTAACAGAGCTCCATACGAAGATGAAGTGTGACTCAATATCTGCATCACTGATGGTGCTGATGGGGAGTGATTCTAAAATATGAATTGTGAACCACAGCCCTGCTGGAATATGTCATTTAACATCCGGCACTTGCCAGAATAACACAGAGGGACCAAGTCACCGAGCTTGCTCATGGCCTAATTGGATCCTAGGAAGGAAACTCTCACCTGGCTCCAAAGGAGCTCAAGGAAGGAGAGAGTTCTGCCATCCACCTACACACACATCCACCCACAAACCTCCCCGACTCAAAGCTTCCCATGGCTTTCCGCTCTTCCTGCCTTGATTTGATTCCCTTAGCTGCCCTAAGAGTCCTTAAAAACCCATCCAGCAGGCAGGAGTGCCAGGAGCACCAGCCATGTGCCTGTGGACCTGATGTTTCTTTAATTCCATGAAGCAAAGCAGCAGCGACAGCCCGAGCGTGAATAATTCACCAGGAGGGCTCTGGGCAGCAGCTGGGGAGCTGTCCCGGCACTCTCAGCTCCAGGGCTGTGAGGTGAAGCAGTGCAGGATTCCTCTCCCCACATCCCCAGAGGGGTGGCCCATGAGAAACCATCAGGCTGGCCAGGAATTCCCAGTTAGTCCCAGTGTGCCACACACGGAACCGCTGGTGAGGAAGGAGCCAGGCAAGAATCCACGGGGTGATGCTTGTTATCTGGGAGAGTAGGGGCTGAAGTGTATCCATTTTTGGTCAGTGAAGGTAACAGGAGAGGTGTAAAGGTCACCTCTGACACCCCAAGGAGAGACAGACCTGTGACTTCTGTCTCCATCAAGCAACCCTGCCTAGGGTTTGCATAGTACTGGCTGAAGAGAGACCCAAGTTAATCCCCATGAGTGCCTTAAGAGCTCCCTTGTCCTCCTTGGACTTGGCTGTCTTAGAGTCTGTTCTAACCCAAATGACTCCGTGATTCTATCCCCCAGTTCTATCCCAGGATTCCACCCCAGGATTCCATCCCCTGGGGAAGGAGGAGTGGCTGAGCAGTGCTCAGTCGCCAGCTGGGGTTCACCCTCGACAGATGCCCAGCAGATTCTTTCCTCCTGATTTGTACAAAGTGAAGCCATTCCTTGGGTCCATCGTGCTCCCTCAGGTACACATAAACAAACCCAGAAATGTTCAGCAAACCCCCTCTGCTGCAGGGATTAGCAACAGGGGAATCAGTTATGTAAATCACTTGGGCCTTTAGAATACAAAATACACACCAGGACTCAAATTACTCACTGAGATAGAACCTCAGCTTCCTCCTGATAGCTACAAAGGTTTTCCCCTTAATTGTAGATTTTCCCCCACATCTGACCTTCCATATTCCATCACAGCTCCACTGAACTCTCTCATTCTGCCTCCCATTATTTCACATCTATCACTTAGGGAGAATCCTCTTTTCCCGACTGTCATCCCGAATCCTTTTTCTCCGGGCATGAATTTCCTCCCCCACTGTTCACCCAGGCTTGACACTGATGCCAGACCTCCGTCACAGCAGGGAATTACCCAGGAGGCAGGGGTGGCACTCCTGGAGGCACCACAGCTCACTGGAGGGGTAACAGCATGCTGTGTCAGGAAACCATCCTGATAAACCCACGGCCTTGTGCACTGAGGGCAGGGGAAAGCCTGAATTCCCCAGTCCTTGTGCAGCTGCGGGTCTTGAAGGGTTCATCTGACCCAGGAGGAGGCTGAGCGTGGTTAGAAGAGTCAGGAATCCCCTTGATGCCAACTCGGGGTGAATTTCCCCTTTACCACTGCCACAGAGTACCTACCTCTCATATATGTATCACCACGATTTCCTTTTTTTTTCCTCCCTGCTCTTCCTAGCATTATTATTATTATTTCCCACATTTTTCTTCAGTGACTCCCAGCTCACACAGCACCTTCCTGTGGTCCTGAAGCTGCTTTTGCCTGCTGAGCTTTAAGGCTGTAAGCTGTCCCTGACTGTCCCTTGGACACCCTGCTCAGGCTGTTGATGCCAGCAGACCCCTCTCAGCAGGGCTGTTTCTTCCTGCACAAGGAGGAAACTTGCTGAGGTTCTGGGGCTGTGCAGCATCAGCAAAACCTTCATCTTCTCCCTCATTTCCTTAGCCCACCTCTTCTAGGAGGGTAACAATTCCTTGTATTTGAAAAAGGGGTCGCCTTGAAGCTTTTCTCATAGAATCACTAAGGTTGGAAAATCCCTCTGAGATCAAGCCCAGCCATCAACCCAATACCAGCACCAGGTTCACCACTAAGCCACGTCCTGAAATGCCACAAACATATTTTTTTAAGCCTTCCAGGGGCGATCACTCCACCACTCCACTGACTTTGGAAAAGAGACAGGCACTGGAATTCTCTCCTCATGCCCTCAGCGTGAGGAGTCGCGTTCTGGAAACGGGGAGCTCAGGGGGCTCAGAGGGACTGACCTGTGCTCTGCTCCTTTGATGGCTCTATCAGCCCTTTAAAGCCTGGCTTTTGAAAACAAACCAAATCAAACTGAAGTGGGAGAGGTTTTCCCCCACCATGCCGAGCTCTGGCAGCGTGCAGGGTGCCAGCTCTGCTGCTGAGCTGCAGTGAACAGCTGCTGTTCGTGGGGATGCACAGCTCTGGAGCGCTCCGAGGGAAAACTGCCCCAGCATCGAGCTCTCCTACACGTGCAGAGGCACTTACTAAGCCCAAATAACTGTGCTGCAGGGTATCTTTTGCCTTCTTATTGTGCACGGATTAAAGCCTGGCTGCCTTGATCAGAAAGCTGTCCTGATTGCTCACAAACTCTCAGCCTCCCCAGTTAAAACTGATTTAAAGAGACAGGAGGAGCAATGAGAAAACAGCTCCCGCTCCATCCTTTAAAACAAACTTAATTTTGACACCTAATTATGTGCAAGTCAGACTCATTCCTATTTCATTTGCCAAGCTGCTTTTTAGTTTTGCTCTCACAGGGTGCTCACCCTCACAGGGAGGGAGGCTTTGATTAGGAGGAAGGAGAAATTCTTGGAAAGGAGAAAGGCTGTGTGAAAAAAGGTACCTGCAGCACGATGCTGCCTCTGCCCCTCACCTGCTCTGTGACCTTGGGCATGTGGCTCTGGCATCTGGGCTTTGATTTCCCTGCTTTTTAAGGAGAAGGGGAAGCAATCATTTTCCTCCTCCGCGTGGTATTTAGAGACAACGAACTGCAAAGTGCTGAACCCGAGCAGTAAAACCATTCCCGAAGCCTAATGAGAGCTCCAGAGAAGTAGCAGAATATATCCATTTCCTCCATCTCTTTAAGCACAGCTAATAAAGAGAAAAGAAAGCCCCTGCCCTGGCTGAGAGCAAGCAGCAGCACTGCAAGTGATGCACCGGAATGTAGGGAACACGCCGGAGTGCAGGAATTCGGTTACAAGGCTTGTTTGCAAATTAATGGCTAAATCAATTAAATGAAGGCATGGGATTACTCTTGAGGAAAGTCTAGTCACGGTCGCAAGGAGAAGGGGAGGGGTTGTGGAGCAGGGATGACATAATCACGTTTGCGAATCACCAGCAGTGTGCATGCTTTAATCCATTAATGGGGTTTTTATCTGTGATCATAAAAAGCAGGTTACATTCAGCCTGGAAGGGAGTGAGGGTTGGAGGAGAGGGGAGGGGAGAGAAAGACAGAGAGGGAGAGAGAGGCAGAAAGCAAGGGAGAAAGAGCTCAGTTCACTCGGTGGATCGCTCGCAAGCTTAGGGCTGATAATTAGGGATCTCAGGAGAGCAGCTTCTCAGAATAACGCGCCCTCCTCAAAATGGACCGACGGCAGACAGTGGTTCAGTCCTGCTGATATTTTTTAAGCCCTCCTTGCAGTTTGATGGGCATTCCCAGTGCTTTTGTGCACGTCTCGGGAAGCGTTGACGTGGAAAGGAGCAGCGAGGAGGGGGAGGTTGGAGGAGAAAGCTGCAGCTCCTCTAAAAACACGGAGGACATGCACGGGAGCGAGCAGGCTGGGGAGGAGGGCGAGCGGGGGGCACCTCGCACCATGGTCCCCCGGTGCCGGCGCGGCGCAGTTTCGGAGATGTCCCTGCTGTGACTGGACGCACCATGAGCATCTGGGAGCTGCTGCTGGCTTTCGTGGTGGTGGTGCTGATGCTCGTGGCCCTGCTGGCCAACGTGCTGGTGCTGATGTGCTTCCTGTACAGCGCCGACATCCGCAAGCAGGTCCCGGGATTGTTCATCCTCAACCTCACCTTCTGCAACCTGTTGATGGCCGTCTCGAGCATGCCCCTGACCTTGGCTGGGATCATTTACAAGGGTCAGCCGGGAGGAGATCAGGTCTGCCACGTTGTAGGCTTCCTGGAGACTTTCCTCACCACCAACTCCATGCTGAGCATGGCAGCTCTGAGCATTGACAGGTGGATTGCTGTGGTCTTCCCTCTAAGTTATCACTCCAAAATGAGGTACCGAGACGCCGCTCTCATTCTGAGCTACACGTGGTTGCACTCGGCGTCGTTCCCCATAGTGGCAGCTTCTCTCTCCTGGGTGGGTTTCCATCACCTCTACGCCTCCTGCACGCTCTACAACAAGAGACCGGAGGATAGGACACAGTTTGTGATTTTCACTGGGGTCTTTCACGCCCTCAGCTTCCTCCTGTCCCTCGTAGTCCTGTGTTTCACATATCTCAAAGTGCTGAAGGTGGCCCGGTTCCACTGTAAGCGGATCGATGTGATCACTATGCAGACCCTGGTGCTGCTTGTGGACATCCATCCCAGGTAAGCTTCCCGTGAGTTCAGCAACTGTTCATGGCAGGAGTGAGGAGGGGGCTCAGTGTTGTGGTAAATAGAGACTAATCTGTCTCACAGCAGGGGATGGGGAGCGGGAGAAAACAAGCATCCTCTCGGCCTCTCCTAGTCTGCATGTCTCTTTTCACTTGTGTTTAATTTTCTGATTGTGGGACTCGTGGGTTTTTTTTAGGCTTTAGGACTTCTTTTGGGAGGGAGAGCAAATGAACGGGCAGTTTTGACCAAATATGCACTTCCCTTTGAGACAGTGACGGGATCACTGCCCTTTGTCTCTGAAGGTGAATTTAGTGGTCGATAGCTTTGCATACTTTGGGCACTGTCAGCCAAAACCAGCTGCTGGATCGCTGAGAGGGAGGAGGCTGCACTTGTCCCTTGGAGTTTGGACGGGAAGCTGAGTTCTGCCTGCTGCTCCTTTTCCCAGCAGTTTCCCCATTGCTGTGCTCTCTGTAACTTTATCATTCCTGAAGGCAGAATCCTTAAGGGAATTACATCTGCAAAATTCCTGTGCTCGAATGCCTGTACTTAAACCTGCAGTGAGAGAGAATTCAGTAGCAATGCTAATGTGACAAACAAGGGATGTATAAAGCTCATTTCAAACGAGAGATTTTAGTCAAGTCCCTTGTGCCTTGAGACAAGAGGAAAAAAGTCCCCAGGGACTGGCAGGATTGTGGGCTGGAAGGCAAGAACCAAACAGGGAGAGGAGTGTGTGCAAAAGTCACACCAGGGATTATGCACAAGCCACAAATCTTGCATGAATAATCGATGTATAGATGTGGAAGGGATGCAGGCTTGGTGTGTGATACAGGGAAGAAATCGTTCAGGAAGAGAGGAGAGCAGAGAGCAGACAGAGAGGGCAGTCCCTCGCCACACATCCCATCTGGCCATCCCTGCTCCCCTTTGCTCCACCAGCCTCTCGGTTTGCAGGCAGCCAGGAGCAGAGCTGCAGGGCTCAGAGCACATGTGGCTGTCCTCAAACACGGGTCATGGTTTGGGGATGCCTGAGGCTAAGACAAATAAGTCTGGAAGGATCAGGGCAGGGCAGCACATTTTAGAGGAACGGGAGCATTTGCTCAGAATTCTCCTGTTAAGCTGTTTGAGCTGTCTCTTGACCAAGAATGCAGAGCAGAACTTTGGGCGAGTCTTGTTGCCGCTCTTGAGAAATACAGGTATAAATCTTATCCACCAAGTCACACTGAGGGAAAAACACCCTCCTGCCCTACGTGCTGTCTGGTTGATGAACTGTGCCCTGACTGCCCTAGTTCCTGCAGCATGAGGAGATGTGGGGGTTACTCCCAGGAAAGTGCCATAAACCCCCCAGCACTGTTTGAAGCCCCACTCATTTTGCCTAATGCTAAAAGTATGCCTGGACTGCACAGCAAAGTTTAGTAAAAGGGAAAAATCTCCGTGTTGCTTCTCCTCCTCTGCATTTTTTCTGGTTGAGGTTGATTCGAGGGTGTTTGTGAATTTTGTGATCCTCTCCCTGCAGGATGGATTCAGTGGGGCTGTGGGAATGGTGCTTCCTTTCTTCAGGGGAGGCAGAGTTGTGCAGGTATTTTGCTGTGAGTAACCTGCACCACTGCCTTTACCTCTGGCATCAGGTTATTCTGATGCCTCTCTCTAAGAAAGGAGAGTTTGAGTTTTAGTTCAGGAAAGTGCCATAAACACTGGCAGCTGATTTGACCCAGGAGGGGCTGCTTTGACCCTGGAGGGTCAAACCAGTGGCAGCTCCTGCTGCTGAAAGGGGCAGGTCTCAGGTCACCATCCCTCCTGTGGGAGCTGCACAGGGTCTGCAGCTCTGCTGGAAGAGTCAGTGATGCTCAGGAATGTCTGACCAGTCTAGATGAGAGAACAAAGTTTGCAATCCCACTTCAGACTACTCCGACTCCTCTGGCTCTTTGCTGGGTCCAGTTTCAACGCTGGGAAATGTGTACAGACAATTTTCTGCATCCTCTGACTCAGAATCCCCCCGCAGGGGCTCTAGTGACAGGCGTTGTGGCAGATGGCTTTATTACCTCTGACTTAGAAAGACATGAGTGATCCCCTGAAGATCATTCAAGATGAGCACAAAGGAAACCTCCAAATCCCCCACAAATTTGAGTGAATGTTTAGGGCACGTGGCATTTCAAGTTAGCTGAGGGCTTTTTTAGTTGATCCTGCTTTTTCTTTGTTCTTAAGGCCAAAATATCTTGGGTATTGTGGGAGATTTGGGCAAAACTTCATTTAAGTGCTTAACTCATGTATTTCATAATTCAAATTATCTATACTATCTTTTTGGTATATCCAGCTCTACACATCTTAAGGTCCAATATCCCATAAACTTTGTTTAAAATACCAAACCTTCAAAGGGGTATAGCTCAGATTTCCCAGGATATTAAAATCTTTAAATGAAAGCTTAGTCAATAATCCTGTTCTATCACTGATGTCACTGCTAGAACTCACATGTGTCTTATCTTAGTCATGAAAGTGTGTGCAAAACCAAAATATTCATCTGTGTACATTGTCTACATGAAGGAGTGAGATAAAATACTTTCCTCTGTGATTTGGTATTTATTGGATACATCTGGAAAGGCTGAACAAAAGAAATGGGCTTAGGTCTACCAGGACAGTCATGGGTGAGCTCCAGGAGTGAGAGACAGCTTTGCATGTGCCAGAAAGGAAAAGATGTAACTGGGGAAACAGAGACAAAAATTACACCACCCTTTCCTCCCTAGCAATACCTTAATTGAACCTGTTTTGGAGATTCACTTTCCTATATTGCCATGGGTTTGGGATATAATGAATTTAAGAACACAGGTCTTAAACAAAGCTCATGAAACTCTCAGATCATTTTTCTGCACATAAAAACACTCCAAGTTCCCCAACTCTTCCAGAATTGAAAGAACATAGGTTCCCTTGAAAAGGTGGATTTTTTTTTTCCTTCTCAGCTGTCATTTCTAGCTGCAAATAACTCCCATATAGAACATGTAGCACCTTTAAATGCGTCATATTCTTTGAGAGAAAGACAATTTGTTAGAAGAACAAACCTTTCCTCCGGTATTTATTTCATCACATCACAATGGCTGCTCTGGGGCCTGGCAATGTACGACCAAATTTAGAATGGAACAAAAGAAACACTTTTCCTTTAACACAACCAAACTCATTGCCACAGAGATCACTGAAACACACTGACACAACATGTGTTTGGATGTTGATAAAACATTTACAGATTAAGTAAATAATGGAAGGGTATGGCCATGAGCCTCAGAGCTGTGAGAGTGTGGAGCCTGAGAGTGAGTCATCAATTAAAAATTTGCAACAAAAATGGAAAGGCCAATGCCAAACAGTTGAGTTAAAAAAAAAATAAAAATATATATATATAGAAGTACAGGACATGGGCCAGCCCATTCTGTCTGCCTGAGAAGTGACTGTGTCACTGCAAGATCTGTGCAAGGAGTCAGCACCTGGCAGCTCTGCCATGTGCAGAGAGGGGCTCAGGTGAGTTAAAAAAAAAATCTGTGCCCTTTCCAAATGGATTTATTGAGGTACAGACAGTCCTGGCAGACCCCAGTGCTGCCCAGTCCTCCTGAATGGAGTAGACAGGAACTCACTCACCTCCCTCAGAAATCAAAGGGAGCACTGGAGTCACTCAAACACACAGGGGGAGAGGATGAGCTTTCACACTAATCCTTGTTTTCACAAGCAAAAGTGCTGATTTCGGGGACATTTTGCACTGAAAGCAAAGTCTCAGCCCTGTGCTCCTTGCTGGCATGCCAAGGGGGCTCAGAGCTCTCTGGTGGCTTGCTGAGACCACCAACAGAAAACACAAAGGAAAAGCTCCTGCCCTAAAATACCACGGGTAGGAAAAAACCCCAAGGTGTGACTGATTTGCACCTGATTAGTTAGAAGCAGGGCTGTTTGAGGTGAGGAGTGAGGATATCCCAGGATTGTGGCTTTATGAAACAGTTCCAGCTTTGTGGAGCACTCAGCACAGCAGCCCTGCAGATCTGATGGGATGTTTGTGGCCACGCAGCTCACAGCTATGGGAGAGAGTGATAGCTCCCATGTTGGGCTGGAGGTTCAGAGTGTTCTTTTTCCCATTAGGATTTTGCTGTTTTGTTGGTTTTCTTGCTGGGAAGTTTCTCCCCTCCAAGGCAGTGGTGTTGGAATTGCTGTTTCTAGGGAAGAAGTGTGCTGCCTATCCCACTCTGGATATTTTCCAAATCTCTGAGTATCATCTTGCTGGCAAACACAGCTTACAGTAGTTCAAAAAGGAGCTGCAAACTGAATTCAAGGATGAATTCCACCAATTTTACTATAGATCAATTGATATAATGGGGAGATGTGCACTTAAATATGCAACCACGTATTTGTCAGTAACTTCTGGAGGGTAAGATGAACAGACAATGCGTTAATATTTGGCATTATCCTATTGGTTTACACAATTAAAACAGGTTGTTCTCCATCATTTCATGGTGAAGCCTTTGCAGATCACAGCCTGATTTTATGACTGATGTCCTTGTTTGTGTTGAATGTCACACAGCGTGCGAGAGCGTTGTCTCGAAGAACAGAGGAGACGGAGGCAGCGGGCAACGAAGAAAATAAGCACCTTTATTGGTACTTTCATACTTTGCTTTGCACCTTATGTAATCACAAGGTGAGTGTGAACCTACATCCTGGAAAAGGCTGCTGAGGTGCACTCCTAGCTCAGGGCACTCTGAGCCAGAACAGGATTCCAGTCTCCTGGGAAAATGTGGTGCGCTGTTTCCATTTCTGTAACAGAGGTTGCATTTACTGATCTAACAAATGATGTCAAATGTCACAGTGCTCCTCCACTCAGTGGAGTCGGAGGGTCAGACTCTGCCCACTCAGCCCAGTCAGGGTGCTGCTTGCATGGGAAGGGTTTAGGAAGTCAGGCCACAAGGTTTTGCAGACTTTTTCTCGTTGTCACCTCCTGCTCTGATTGACTTCCCAGTCCAGGGGTTGATCTCCAGGGAAACGCTCTCCTGAATAGCTCAGACTGTAAAAATTTGGTCAAAAGATTCAGCTGAGGTGAGGACATGGTCCACAGACTTGAACAGCAGTTTTGTCTGATTTGGTAGTGTTTATTAATCAGAAATACCAAATATCAAAGCTGTGCTGGCTCATAACAGAAAAATTTTCTCGTGATTTATGGTAGATGTCTATCTACCAGCTTATCTTTGGAAATGGCTCCTGTGGAAAACACTAAATTACTCCTAGGAAATAAAAAGTATTAGAAACTGAGTATATCCAGAAAAAAGTTATCTAGCTGTTGAAGGAAATTTACAGCTTGCATTCCTTGATAGAAGATTTTGGAAAAAACTGAGATGCTGCTGTGCACAACAGAGAAAGAAAAAAAAAAATTAAAGTATCTCTTATTCCAATACTATTAAGTAGAAATTAGTGGGGCTGACCTCAGTCAAACTGAGATACACGTTGAAAAAATCATTGAAAAATCTGGATTAAGGGTCAATACAACAGAACATTTGGCTAACCTTGAGCTTTTCCAATTCAGTGTAATACCCTGAATTTCCAGAATTAGAAAATCAAAGTAATTTACTAAAATTACCTTCACTTTCACTTAGTGGCCACAAGACACCACTGTAAGCCACGCACTTAAATGGTATGGAAGGACTTGTAATTAAGGACATTTAGCCTTAATTCTCAAGCTGTAACATATTAAAGTATTTGTCTTTCTGCAAATGGCTAATTTTCATTTCATGCTGGGTCTCTGAACTTAATGAAAACCCTCCCAGTCACAGAATGGCTGGTGGCTCATCCTGAGTGACACCGAGTACTCTAACCAGAGCTGTCAGGAGTATTTTTGTGCTCCTCCAAAGGCATCTCAGCACTCAGGCACCACCTCCCCACCTCCTCCTCACTCCGTGGCATCCCAGTTTGTGTCCCAGTAGCCTTAAGATACAGAAGGGGGGGTGGAAAAATCCTGAGCCTTCTCCCTTTAGTCTGTCCAAGGATCACATTTATGTTCTCCTACTGAGGAACAGCTTTTCCACAGAAGGTGATGGTGAGGAGAGGACAAATGCAGGGTCCTGGATGCATGAGGATGTTTTGAGGTAGGGTGGGAGCTGGTCAGACACATCAGGAGGGGTGAAGTGTCCCACATCCCTGACCTTTCCAATTCTGACACGTGTAAAAGGATCACTGCACATCAGGCTAAGGGGAATTCCCTCCTGGGCTCCCTGAGAGACCTTGCTGGACACTTGCAGGGCTGGGTGTTCCAGGACACTCATCCCTGCCTTCCCTGGGCCTCACACACAGGGCTGAGTGTCTGGACACCCAGGGGATTGGGAGAACTGGATTTTAATTGTGTGAGCAGGTAGTAATCCCTGGACTACATCCAGGGATTTGCCCTCTCAAGAGGGACACAATCAATCACAGCTCAAGCCGTGGACAGAAGTCAGGAGAGGGAGTGCCTTGCTCAGCCTCTCCTAACCAGCAATATATTTCCATTAAACATGCTTTCAAGTGCTCCCTGAACTGGGGGCTGGCAGCTGCAAATCACAAGGCTTTACTATAACATCTTCCTGCTTCCACACTAAAAATGTTCCCTGAAGGAGTGAAGGAGTTGTGCTCATGACCCCAGACAGATAAATGCTTCTCTGGGTAAACCAGAGTTTTTCAGATCACACTGAGGTAAAAATCAGATTAGGCACTTTATTTATCAAGGAAACACCAGTTTAATTAGTTCAGTGGATGACCTTCAGTAGTGAATCAGAATCTGATTGTCTTTGATCCAGTGTTTCCACTTTACCAGCATGACAGGCATAATCCCCCACATTATATATTTCTAGGCATGGCTTGTTTCTTGTTTCTTTGTTTTGTAAAATAATATACTGGTACACATCTCTTCCATAATTATAGTTATGCAATTAAATATACTTGTTCCAAACCTCTTTTCTCCAAGGAACTTTTTCATCAGAAAAATGAAGATAAGTCATACAAGTTTCTAATATTCATTTCCAACTCCAGGCATTTCATACTGAAATACAGAACTTTGCTCATGTAAGTCAATAAGTGCTGTCAATATGTGAAGAAATTGGCCCTAAATTAAAAATCCTGAAGTAGCAGCAGGCAGAAGTTCATAGTCCCAAGCCCTCAGGTTAAGGAGGAGGATGGTGGAACAGGCAGAAGATGATTAAAATTCTGTTGTATCATCTCTGGGGGATAGGGAGTAAGCAAACCCTGGTTTTAAGCTGTTGTTTGCCCTCTGCATATGCAGATCCTGCTCGAGCACACAAGAAGCTCAGAATTCTTCTGCAATTTGTGTTCTGCAGCATCCCAGCTGGGTGGGCACACACTCAGTAAAATATTTTAGTGTAGTGATTAACTGCACATGTAAATAAAGGATTTCCAGGTGCATTATGTGTGTAGAGATCAAGGTCATGCTCTTCAACATGGCATTCTCGTTTGTTTACTGAAGGGGAAATAAAAGAATTGGATAGCCACGTGAAAGTACTCCACAGAGTGATAAGTTTCTAAAATATGAACAAAATATCACAGAAAAAGAGCTTACAGCTTTGAAAACAGAAGAGTTTGAAGACCAGACAGTAGAAGAGAGGCGAATGAAAGCAAGCCTGGGAATTATGTAGTTGATACTGTAAAATTTAATTTACAGGTAGCACTGAAATATTAATGTTCCTTCACTGAAAATGTCTTCTTTTAGGCTGAAACATTTCATGAAAATGGAAGCTGTGCATATAATTTCCCTCACAAATGAGAAACAAAACCTTTCAAAGGCAATAAATTCTGTGATATGCCTTGAAAGGCTGACATTTAATTGTTTGTACATGAAATGGAAATGCATAGTTCAGGGTTTGGCTGCATTTCTATGTTTGCTGCTTGATAACAGCAAATGTAATTTACTATAAAAAATAATACATGAGGATTGAAAAATGTGTAAATGTCAAGGAAGCTTACAGAACGCAAGGAAAATATTTAAGATTTTGTTAATAGAAGTGTAGGATTTTCATTTGATCAGTCAATGAAGGTAAAATTAGCAAGTCTAGGCTTGCAACCCTGAAGTGTCTGCTTGATGTGCTTTAAATGGAGATTGTTAATGTCTCACAGAACTGACTGACAGAGCCTCAGACACAAATTTGTCATATTTTGGTTATTCAAGGCATCCGCTGAATTTAATTAAACGTAATCAAATTCACATCTGTAAAGCACTCAGTAAAAATAAATCATCCATATGAAATTCAACATGATGAAATTCAAAATGTGAAGTAGGCATCAAATAAATGAAGTGGAGAACAGCAAGGATGGCTCATGGTAGATACAAAGCAAATATGACCCAGTAGATGATTAATTTCCAAATTGTCAATTCTCATTTTAGAACACTTTAATGTGGATGCCATAAGCTGTATTTTATTAAAGAGAGAATGCACCAGATGAGACCACCTGGAAACTTGAGCAGATGAAAATTATGTCTCAGTTCTGATTTTTGTAGGAAAGATAACAACATGAATTACAAGGAGAGGCTGAAAGAATATTTGTTTACTTGAGATGAGAGAGAAATGGGACAGATGAGGGTTCTTTGGGTGCCAAGCAGCACCAGTGGAGTGGCACAAACAATTCCCAAGTATTTTCATGTGACATTCCCTGGTCACCAGAGATGTCCATCACACTGACTGGACTGTGACATCTGCCAGCGTTATTTTAAATAATATTTTGTAATGAAAGGTCATGGAATGGGAATAAAATGACCGAGGGAAAAAAAATTCCTCATCTCTAAACTGCTTGAAGTAGCAACATTATTGTCATTGCTGCTGCAGGAACCAGCCTTCAGAATGCTCCTGGGAAGTGGTGCTTTGTCTGGAGAAATGTGGGCAAATGAAGCATTTCCCAGGCAGATCTAAGAACTGCTGCTGCTGCAGACAGGTCCAGCAGAGGTCTGATCTGCCATGTGGGGCTCTGTAACAGCACACGTGGCTGTTTGACCTCTGTGAAAATCAATAGTTTCTGACAGCTATAGAGCCATATTGAACAGAGCTGCCCTTTGCTGTTGCCCAAAGACATGGGGAGTTATCAATATTTCCCTGTCAAAAATGCTCTCTCAGTACATAGTGAGCTACCTGGGCTGGCGTAGGTGTGAGTATATGAAGCTCTTCCCTCTCCCCCTTCCCTAATGATTAAAAAGTTTTGTCTCCCAAAATTTACTGCAAATGTGACTCCTTGCCCTTTGAACTGGCCAGTTCTTTAGTTCAAGGTATGATACTCCATCTCTCAGTGATGCATTTTCCTTGTGTGCTTCTACAACTCAGACAAACTGTTTAAAGTTTAAAGAACTCTCTCTAGTAGCTGGACTGGCCTAGAGAGCTGGGTAGCCCTGGTGAGGTGACTCAGGTGCTCTAGAGGGGACCTGGAACTGTGAGTTCAGACTGATGCTGGGCTTTTAGGTTGCTCACAGCAGAGGAATTTGACTCCCATGAGACCAATGAATGGCATTTTGGCAAACAGGCCCCATGTTTACATTTGCCGCCTTTAAAATTCATAAAAGGAGGACAACATAAACATTTCCATGAGCAGGGCTTTCTTTTCTTTAGTTTTGCTGCAGTTACCCAGCAATAATTTGAGGGTTTGGGGTGGATCAGTGTAATTTTTCATGTTCACTCCTTCACCCTCCCTCTTTCCCCAGACTTGTTGAGTTATCCTCTGTGGTCCACATCAACTCCCACTGGGGGATCATCTCCAAGTGCTTAGCCTACAGCAAAGCTGTCTCAGACCCTTTTGTGTACTCTTTGCTGCGGCACCAGTACAAGAAGACGTGGAAGGACATCATCAACAAGATCCTCAAGAGAAGCTCCATCAACTCGTCGGCGCTGGCGGGCGAGCCGCGCATCCGGAACCTTCCGCAGCTGAGCGAGTGAGGAGCCCGGTATGGGACGTGCAAAGGGATTTTTGTGAAACAACAGCAGCTGGCCCACCCCTAGTAGCTCCCCTCAGCTGTCCAGGTTTTGGGAGGCAGCTGAGGGCAGGGTGAAGCCCAGAGCATGGCCCTCCAGCAGCCCACGCCACATCCAGGCTGCTCTGGACCTCCTCCCGCTGACTGCAAGAGCGTTATTGATCCGTGGTCCCGCAGGCTCCACAAATACAAATCTCCCATTGATTTCCATCAGCAGCTGCATCTAGAGATAAAAACCCAGCCCTCAGCAGAGGGATTCAGGAAAGTGACGGGAGCAAATCGCTGCTGGCGTGAGATTATTCTAAAAAAGCTGCACTGGGGTGTTTGTGCTGTGTTTGTCGCTGGCTGCAGGTAAAGCTCCCTCTGATGTAGCTGCCAACGTGGCTTTACAAAAAATACCCCACCCCAGAGGCTTGAGAAGGTTGTGTGTAGAAAATAATTTAATGGGAAAAGCTTAAAAAAAAAAAAATCTAAATATTCATCTAGTGTCCAGTGCAGTTCAGCCTTTTCTGGTATACATTTTAGGAAGAATCCTGTAGAATTGAAAGAAAAGAAAAATCACTTTTGGAGCGTGCTGGATTCAGCCATGTCGTCTCTAAATTTTTGAAGTTATTTACATAGAATCCCACTAATATTCTATTCTAATCCCTTCAAGCAGATACAAATGGTAGACAGGGTGGAAAGGTCAGGATGCCTCCTGCCCACCTTCCATATATCTGAGCTCTGAATAGCTGGATTTTGCCCAAAGCTGCAGCTCTGGGCCCTGTGCCCAGGAGGAAAAATAACAAATCTCTTTTTCTGAGGAGTTATTAATCATGGGGGTTTTTTTCCTACTTAGAGGAAAGATGAGCCTAAATCTGAGTTTCAAGTGTAATTTCCAAAGCAAGTGGAGCACAAATAATAGGCCCTCCTCTCCACCATGAAAGTGGAGCCAATAATCTGAATGTGCAAATCTCTGGAGGTGTCAGTACAAATCTTTACAGCTCTGGATTGCAGTTCTGCATAGGAACATTATTAACATTTACCATGCACTCAGATGCCTGCCCAGATTTTAAAATAGGCTTGGTTAATTAAGCTTCATGAATGCAATGGCAGCTTCAATAACAGCTGACACAACTGGCTGTGCTGCCATCTATCCCTGCTCATATTCCAACTGTCAATGCCATTCTGGGGAAATAAGGCCTCAAATTGTAAAAAATGTGGGATTACTTTTCAGTTGCCACCTTCCCTCATGCAAGAAAAGGGCTTGGTATGCTGCAAAAAATGTCCACTGTTGAATTTTCTGGCCTCTGATTCAAAGCCCAGACTGGGGGCTAAGGGGCTTCATCCTAAAGTCAGTGAATGTGTCAATAACACCTCAGTTATTATCTGAAGATTATCAGCTACCCTGTAAAAAAAAAAATTCAGCTTAATTCTTAATTTCAGTTATAAAAAATACCATAATAAAACTAAAATCCACACATAATTATAGCCACAGAATTAAGGAAAGCTTTTAAAACACTGCATTCAAATGAGCCCTTTGCCAGATTAAATAGTCTACCTCATCTTAATCATTTTGCTTCTTAGGCTTAACACAGTTTTCTCAGGTGCAATAGAAAAAAACATCCAGTTCAATACTTGTTTCTTAAGAAATTCAAGACATATTGATGGTTAGATTGTATTAGAACACAGGATGTTAGGAAGTTGATTAGTATTGAGTTTAAAAAGATAAAAACCTCCATACTGAGCATGTTTGACTTAAATTGCACCAGGGAAGTCCTCAGCTGTTGCAAACTGACACATGGAGCTGATGCCAAAGTCAATGGGAGGTTTGTATGTCAATAAGGGCAGCTCCAGAAACATTTAAACCTTCAAATTCAAAGAGAGTAAGCTAATTTCCCAGGAGAAAAAAAAAAAAAACATAATCCATTTAGGATGTTTAGTAAAAGATGGAGAAAACAGCACTGGACTTGTGTCATTATGCTTGTGTCTCACAGTCAGTCACTGGTTGATTTATATCCCACCATGAGCAATAAATCTCTCCCCTTGTATGTGTTTAAAAATTTGTCTCTCTTTCATGGTGCCTTTCTTCTATAATTAATCTTATAGCAGAGAATAGATGTAATTGCCCCTTCCTTGCATCAGCTCTCTGTCATATTTTGACCATCTGAAGCAAGCAGGAGTTGTAAATGCTGGTGCTTGACAAACTGCCTCAGTACACGAAATGAAAATACCACCCCAACATTTCCTGGTGACATTTTAGAGGATACTCAAAATATGATACTGTGGCTTGTTAAGTGCTAGAATTTCAGCTGAATCCTTATAGGCAACTGGCAAAATTTTCTAAAATGTGTGTCTCAGTGATGAATGTAGATATGAGTAAGTATCTGTCTGCTGAGTATTATATGTACTATACAACACTCTGACTCGAGTGAGTTCCAATAATGCTGGTAAATGTAATGCAGAGTATTTATTATCTCTGCTCACAAAGCAGAGCTGTTCTCTTGTCTAACACACGTGTGTGCAAGGGGGGAGGGGGGTGGGGTGGGAAATTTCCATTTGTTACTTAAATATTTTTGAAAAACTTTGTAAAGTTTGGCTGCAAACTGTGCCCAAAATCTGGAGCTGCATGTAGAAAATCTGGGCAGCTGCTTAGGCAATCTGCAGCTTTCTGTTTGTTGTATCTGTGACCCATATGCAATACCTACTGCTCACACGCATGTTCAATTAACATTTCCCTCATATCTTGTAAATTTGGCAGGCAGAGCACTGGCAGATGATCAGGAGAATGTAGTCCACTCTGTTGTTTTGTGGATTCTGAGCTTTTCCCTTTGTTCATTTGAACGGTTTTCCATCTTCTCAGAGCCCTGCCTGTGAACTGTGATCCTGGTTCCTGCTGTGCTCTTGAGCCAGTTTGAATGTGAAGATGTGGGTAATTGCAGTGGGCAAAAACTACAAGAGACTGATAAGGGTTTGTTGAATAATTATTAAATACCAGGCCCTCTCTTGATATAAATTAAAATAATGGTGGTTTCACCTGAGGATTTGGTCCATTAGATGACTTTATCCAGGGTTTATAGATTTCTTCTCTATGTGTAGGGCCCTGTTTTTGTGGTGTTTACAAATGGAAGGATGTAAACAGGATTTAGGGAGCTCCTCTGAAGTGCAAGTGCTCACTTCCAATGTCAGGAAACCACATAACTAATTAAGTCCTATCCCTGTTCTTACACTTTGAGTAGATGACCCAAAACCCCTCTTTTCAGTAGCCCTAAATCAGACTTTTTAGAACATCTCTTATGTCTAAAAGAAACTACCAAAAACCTAGAGATTAAAAATGCTCCAGACAAATCTTTACGGAGCCTGATGAATTCTGCAGCTGTAGCCACCCATATCACAGCATCCCAGACCAGCTGAGCTGGAAGGAACCTCAAAAAGCCCCCAGAAACCCCCAAATGCCACTTCCCTGCCTCTGGCAGTGATTTACCCTCTCAGTTTTGCCCATGCATCTTGGAAAGGATCTTGGACTGCTTCAGGTCAACAGTAAAACCTCCTGGCAGGGATATTTAAAAAAAAAAAAATAACTTTGAGAAGACATTTTAGACTAAACTTCAAAAAACATCTGCATCAGAACATCTTTAGAGGTTCCAAAAGTGAGGCAGGAATGGATGTGAATGGGAGGCTGAGGGTCCGGGAGGCTGGGAAGTCCAAACTGGCTTTGCTGCAATGATTTGGGATTCCTTGGCTGCAGTGAGCTTTTCCCAGTGCCCTGTTTCCACCCTGAGAGCTCTCCAAGGCTCTCAGATCCTCACTGATTCCAAAGAAAAAGGGAAAATCCTGCCAAAGCCCTGTAGCTGTGCCATAGATTGGGCTGAGGCTGCAAGAGCAGCACAGATGCCCTAGAGGGATTCTTTTGGGTTTGGGAAGACTCTCGTGGTTTTCAGATGGTTTATATGGGAACTCTTCACATTGTTTGAATGACCAGAGTGTCTAATTCTTAAACTCCAAGAGCTTTAAGTCCTTTGCAGAATGTGAATTTTTCTGGACCCACATGCCTGAGGTTTCACAGCTCCCTCACCTCTCTCAATCCTAAATGAAGAAGGCTCTGAATATCTTGTCCTATACATTTTCCTGTGTGTAGTGATTATCTCTGGAACAACCCTTTGGAAATTGCTTTTCACTGCTGTTAGATCTATCTTCTCCCCACACTCAGTGTTCTTCTGATGAACCAAAGCTTAAAAGCAAAGACAGAGGTTTCACACCTCTGTCAGCTCGTTGTTCCTTGACTCTAAAAATCACTGATCAGCACAGAAAGCTCAGTTGGATCCCGATCCCAGAGTCACTGTGTGCTTGCTTTGCTGGATTGTGAGGGCTGAGCACAGGCTTTTGTGTCTGCAGAATCAGGGATTATGTCTTTGTAACCTCCCCAGACCTGAATAAGTGAGAACAACAACATCATAGCCTTAAATCTATTTCTTTTTAATTTACTTTTTATGGTTTCAGCATTCAATGCATTGAAAATTTCCGATGGGTGAAGTGTTTTTTAGGGAAACCATCCTGCTCCAAAAGGCAGCTGTCCCTGTTGGGAGGGTACAAAAGTTTACATGGAGAAAAGAGCTGCTGCAGTCTTTGTAAAATGTCAGCTTCTTACCTGTACTCCTGGTGTGTTTGGTGTAAATATGTGTTTAGGATTGTTGGTTTTTAAGCAAATACTGCTGATCTAATGAACTGGAGAAGTTGCTGTAGTTGATACATATGTCTGTATTTCTAAGGAGGAGGATTAGCCCTACAGGCTGTAAGTGCCCTTCAGAAATGTGTGTGCCAAGAAGCAAAAGCATCAGGGGTGTGACAGCAGGGGTGGCAATTGTGGGGTAAAATAACATTTTGTTGTTGTTGTTGAAGAAATGTTCCTTCACATGGTTTCAATATACCCAAAGGCACAAGTCCATATGGCTGATTATTCACACACAAAGTCATGTTAGGAAAAGGATTTTCCATTACTGGCACATGGAATCATAGAGGGGTTTTGGGTTGGACGGGAGCTTGAAGCCCATCCAGTTCCAACCCTCTGCCATGGCAGGGACACCTCCCACTATCCCAGGTTTCTCCAAGCCCCATCCAGCCTGGCCTTGGGCACTGCCAGGGATCCAGGGGCAGCGACAGCTGCTCTGGGCACCCTGTGCCAGCCCCGCCCACCCTCACAGGGAACAATTCCTGCCCCAAATCCCATCTAAATCTTTGTCAGTTTGAATCCATTTCCCCATGTCCTGTCACCCCCTGCTCTCGTCCAAAGTCCCTCTCCATCTTTCTGGCATTAGAAAATTGATTTCTGGTCACTGTAGTTCTAAAATTAGAGCTTTAAAACAAATCTTTCTTAAAAGTCGTGCAAAGAACGAAAAATCAGAAATCCCCATTCCCTTGGGATTTGGATCCAGTGCTTTTTAAGGAGATGCCAGAGCATCCCAGTGAGATATTAGTGGGAATGCAGCAGGTCCATGGTGCAGAGCTGGCTGCAGCTTTCCCCTCTCTGCCCATCCCTCTGTCCTGCTCTGCGCTGCACTTTTGTTACTCTGAGCTCTGGAACAAAAACTTTAAAAAGCCCTGTCAGATACCAAAGTATTTTAATTTACCTCCTGACCACTAAACCCTTGTGCACATACAGGTAAATCTTCCTTCTGTTTTGCCAATGGGATCAATGACCAACAGAGGGGAAAAAATACAAAGGAAGAAATCTCATTAATTGAGTGACTTTTGTGAAGAAAAAAATCAGTAAAATGCTGGGTGCCCTCAGGGTCACACAGCAAATGTGACAAGGTTGGGGACAAGCTCTCTGTGCTTTGTGCCAGGTAAAGAATGGGTCTTTTTATAGCAGCAACCATAGGGCTTCCCAGATAAGACATTGGAAAACTATTATCACATATTGCCTTGGAAAATAGAAATAGGTAACTAAGAGGTGCCTTGATTCACTTTATTTATACACAGGGCATTTTTCTAATCCTTGGAATTGTTTTTCGCAGTGTTTTTATTTTTGAGGATTATTTTAGGATTGAGATTTCCATTCATTTGGCAATTACTAATCATTCCCTTCTGAATTCTTGCAGGAATGTAACCTGTTTCCAGTCCTTCCAGATACAGTTGGATATAAACTTTTGTCCCTAGATTAGACTATTAGAAGATAATTTGATTAAAAAAAAATAAAATTAAAAAAAGGACAAGTGGGGTTGCTTGGGTAAGTAAGGACCATTCATATCATGAGAGATATAAAAAAGTCCAGTCTGTGTATTTAAAGTATTTATTTTGTTTTGCAAATATTGAAGATAGATGGTTTCCTATTTCTAAAAGCACCTAGAGCCAGTCTGAAGGAAGATAGTTCTGAAATAACATTAATAGCTGCTGTAGATAGGGCATGTTTGATTATATTATTATAAATATTCCACTATAATTTATTGCATTTAAATTTTTTGTATAACAATGGGGTGTAATTGCAGGGGGCTATTTATTTAGGGGGAATATAAATGAAACCTTTCTAAATTGCATGGATAAAGGGATGCACAGACCTCTTTGTAATGACAACACATTTAAGAGTGCCAGGAGTTAACCTGGATTTTAGGGTCCCAGGTAAGCTAAACTCTGAGAGTCTCCTAAGAGAAACAAATTCCAGAGAAACAAATCCATTGATGCAAAGGCAGACATGTAAAATCCTCTGTGTCTACAGTTTAAAGGGATACAACAAAATAAATCTTATTCCTGAGTTCAGATTTTGAAGAAGGGGGCCTGTGCTGTCTGTTCTGTTTACAATGGCTTGTGCTTTGTGGATACATATCAAATGTTGTAATATATTTTTATTACATAGAGTTAATGGTTAATACAAAGTGACATATATAAATAAATACATACGAAATCTGTATATTGTGATTTTGTTAACTTTACTGTTAATGAAATGTGATTATGATAAATGACTTGGCATGAGCTATTTTTTCATATAAAATTAATGTTTTAAAAAGTCTGCTTTGCTTCATTGTTGTAAAAGTCAAGCCTGTGGTGTCATTGCAATGATGTGACCTGGTTAGCCCTTCCCATTTTTTGGAAAACAGCTACAAAGTCCACTGCAATGGAATATTACTTCATTCCAATATGAGCAGCACAAATGGAATAATTGGAGAGTCTGCATACACGATGCTTATGTCTAGTCTTGAATAGATGTTTAACCTTAGTACAGTGATTCTGCTGAAGTTTAGTTATTCCCTGACATCTTGGGCAGATTTCAGGGCTGGTGTGAAACCAAGGTTGAGGGGCTTCCTTTTCCTGCTCCTGAGCATCCTTCACATTCAGAAAGGGCTCAGGTTGAAGACTCTTCCTCAACACCACCCAAGTGGCAAAGCCTGCACAGGACCAAGCTTCTGATCCTCACAGAGCAGTCTTTCATTGCCCATGTAAAGCCCAAATCCTTGGTCCTCAAAATGGGATAATCATCAATAGCTTAATAACTAATAATGAATTTTATCAACAGCATAGAATCACGGAATAGTTTGGATTGGAGTGGACCCTAAAGGTTTTCTCATTCCACACCCCCTGCCATGGGCAGAGACACTTTCCACTCACTGGAATCAGCAACATTTCCAGTCTTCTCCCTGTGATCTCCAGACAGAGATTGGAGCTGGAGATTGAATTCCACTCCAGTGGAGAGATTAGGCCTCTTAAGGGCTCTTTTTGCTTCCCATACAGGTGTTTAATCCCCACTGTAGAAAAGTAGAAGAGGTCCCAGGAGAGCTGAAAATTCTCAGACATCAAATAATTTCTGATTTAACCAACACGATTACTTTGTGCTGTGTATTTTATTCCCACTTCCCCCCATTATTTTAAATAACTGTTTTCCCCATGTTTCTCTGTGCATGCCCCACCTCCCTGCCAGGCACACACTAAGCTGAGTCTCACAGGTTAACACCCTGCTCTCACCAAGGCTGGCAGGGCTGGGTGAGGTAAATCATTTATTCACTTTTAGTAGCCACCTTTAATTACTGAGAGCAAGGCACAAATTCAGACTCCAAATGCAAAGATTTTATCTTTGAAAGGGGAAGCTGGCTCTGCAAACCTCAGTACAACAATCATGTTCTCACACAGGGGGGAAGGAATTTCCCAGAATCACAGCTCCATCCTGGGCTCCAGGCTCAAACAAACAGGCAAAGGAAAGCTGCAAACACCATGTGAGCGATTCTGGGACACTGTTCCCTCCCTGAATCTGTGGGAGGTTTTATTTTGCTCTGGTCTCCATTACAACATTTTTTTTCATCCCTTAGGACGGACCTAAATATTGTCTTTCACAGTACAAAGGCAAATGCAAAGGAATATTAATTCCTGGAAAGTTTCGCCTGGAGATTTAGCAGAGCCAGAATAATTACCCTGGAAAATGCAAGGAAGTGTGGTTTCAAAGGACTTGCCATCCATATCATTATATAACTTTTTTCTTTTGCCAGCATCATGCTAGAACCAAGTTAAAAGCCTCATGCCAACTTCTGCTGGCCTGGCTTTGGGAGGAAAGCAGCTGCAATGCCAGCAGGACAGGGGGCACATTCCCAGCCTGGCAAGGCACCTCAAACAATGCAAATATTTATTTGAGTTCTTTGTGCTCAGTAGCTCGAGCAGTGTAGGAGAGGGGCCCAGGCAGAGCTGCTGGAGACCCAGCACAAAATAAAGAGCTCAGGTGTGTCCCTGAGCCACTCTGATCTCACACTGGAGCAGCACAGCAAACCTCAGCACAGCACCAGGGGTCCCAGAGGCCTCTGAAGGGAAAAGGCTGGGAGCCTTTTGGCTGCTTCTGGGGCATTTGATGGCAAGCAGGTGACCTGAACTGATATTCCATCCCCTTGTGTGGCTGCACAGACTGTTTGCCAACGGGTGTGCTGGAATACCCTGTGCAAACATCACAGAAAAATCCATTTTGATCAGAGGGATGGAGCACTTTGGATATGGAGCCAGGCTGGGAGAGCTGGGGGTGCTCACCTGGAGAGGAGAAGGCTCCAGGGAGAGCTCAGAGCCCCTTCCAGAGCCTAAAGGAGCTCCAGGAGAGCTGGAGAGGGCCTGGGGACAAGGGATGGAGGGACAGGACACAGGGAATGGCCTCCACTGCCAGAGGGCAGGGCTGGGTGGGATCTTGGGCAGGAATTGTTCCCTGTGAGGGGGGGGTCAGTGAAAAACCATTGTCCCTTGTGCTGTCACCAGCTGCCTGGATGCAATGTCCCTCTCCCTTGCTTTCATTGATGCCTCAGATTTTAGCTTTTATATTTTT
>VYXF01006312.1:206710-281664 GCA_013397295.1 Polioptila caerulea | reverse complement strand
GCAGAACTTATCCAAGTGTGAGCCCTGGTGGCCGTTTGTCCATTCTGGGCCCATTTTGGGGTCACCTTGGGTGTGCCCAGCCAGGCTCTGGTGCTGCCCAGGTGTGCCCAGTGAGGCCTTGGAATAAATCCCCAATTTCTCCTTTGGCTCTGGCTGGGCTCTGCTCCAGCTCAGCCTCCAGAAGGCACCATCATAACCCCCCCATTAAGCTACAGAATAACTCAATCAGCAAACCTGGCAGGAGAATGGGGGTCACCACTGATCCATGTTGAGATTTTTCCTGAACTTGGACAGAAGAGTAGAGCCAGGGTTGCACGTTCCTCCATTACTATTTACAGGGGCCCACACTTTCTCAGGGTTGCAAATTCTTGTTTTATCACTCTGAGAAAAACCCCCAAGATTCAGGGGTTTTAATACATAGAAAGTCATCATTTGTTAGTTTACAAGGCTACTTCTTCCTTCCATTTTTTTCTGATCCAAAGATTGCTTTCAGAGCTTTGTCATCTGTCCTCATTTAATCCATTTCAAAATTTATCCTTGCAGCATGAAACGTTGCTGTTGATCCCATTAACTGTCTTCTAATAATTGCAGGGTTTAAGAAAGCTAAGGACAAAAACTGACTGAAATTAAGCTTGAAATGAATAAGAACATGAAAAAAAATGAGTAGGAGTATGGTAATTACATGCTTATGACTGTGACATTAGGCAAAAGAAAACAGAGCAGCAGATGGTATCTGAATCTAAAGAAAAATGTAAATGAAGATGAACTCACACCATTCCCTAAATAATGGTGTGTTTAGCAGCAGGTAGATGTTCCATGTAAAGAAGTGCTGCCTGATAATTCAAGGACATACATCCAATCCAGGAGGGACACACCAGCATCTTTTATTAGATGAGAAATCACTTTATCAGTTTCTGTGTTCTGCAGGGCCTGGACCTTGCTTTCCTGACCATCTCTACCATTGTGTTTGTCAATAAACTCACATTAGTGTTGATATTTGGCACTGATTGTCACATAAAACCATCTTCTCCTGTGACCTTGGTGGCCTCCACAGCTATTGCAGCCTGGGCTGCCTTGTTACAGATATTTTTTCTCAAACTTTGTCCCTTCCTTGCAATGCAAAAGAAAGACGAGGAAGGGAATATATATCCATGCATTTTTTCATATTTATGTACTTCTATATTTCTAGCACCTATAAATATGTATGGGCTTCACAAACATATTCCTCTGAAGGAATACTACAAAGGCAATAAAATCTATTATCTGTTAAAAATTGGTCAATTAATTTTATAGAAGATATGAGTATTTTATAATGATAATTTCCACTTCTTCCACGTCAAGAGGACTGAAAGAATATTTCTGCCTAGCAGCAAACAATGAATATACATGGGCAGTGAGATCATCTCAGGAGAACTTGTAGTTACTTTGGATTTTTCTCTTCTCTTCTCTATTTGTTGGCCAGTGTTCACAGACTTCTTCCAGGGACTGAGGCATGTTCTTGTCATGGCAAAAATGAGCAGAGTAAATTGAGCTGATGAGGTGACACAGACACTACCTGTGCCTTTCTAATTTTACTTTTTCTTCCTCCATAACCCAAATCCCATGTGTGTTCCAAAATCTCCTTCTATTTTAGGAGGGAGGCAAATATCCAGCGTGGCCCCTTGTGAGCTTCATCACACCAACCCAGGTTGTATTTTCTCTTTTCCCTGTCCACCCCAGTTCCCACCAGTTCTTCCCATGTCCCACAGATGGGCAGGCAAGTTACAGCTGGTTATTGCCTCCATTTTGCTCCTTTTAATGGATGCAGGTGCACACACTGCTTTCCCCAGGAGCCCACAGCTCTTAATCATCCTATTAAAGTGATTCCGGAGGTGCCATCATTTTCACATTAACGTGATCTGCTTTAACTGCACTCACTGAGATGTTCAAATTATTTGTTGTGAGCAGCTGATCAGATTTAGGTCTGTTTGCTTACAAATTACCCCCTGATTGTTGGAAGGGGTAGAGAGCTGCTGAGTCACTGGAGTTAGCCAAGATATTTCAGGTGTTTTGGGCTAGAGGGGCCCCAGCACTGTTGTTTAGAGAGAGCTGATGTGACAAATGCTGGCTGAAATGCCAAGGGGCACTTTGCAGGGAGCACTTTGGCAATGCCTGATCTTCAGGAGGTTATCAGAGTTCTTATCATCATTAATTCATTCATGTGTGTGTGCACAGAGCCTTCCTCAGCCCCAGTGCAACTGGAACTGCCCCAGTGCTAACCAGTGGCTCTGTGGACAGAGCACTGAGGTATTAAGCCATAAAAAAAAATCCATTATTGTCCCTGCTGTGGCACAGGAGCAGAGCAGGGCCTGTCCTCTGTGCTGGATTGCTGAGGGACCTCAAATCCTGTGTCCAGTTCTGGGTCCTTCATGACAAAAAGGACATGGAGGGGCTGGAGCATGTCCAGGGAAGGGAATGGAGCTGGGAAGGGGCTGGAGCCCCAGGAGAGGCTGAGGGAGCTGGAAGGGCTCAGCCTGGAGCAAAGGAGGCTCAGGGGGGCCCTTGTGGCTCTGCACAGCTCCTGCCAGGAGGGGACAGCTGGGGGGAAAGGGCTCTGGGAACAGGGAACAGGGACAGGAGGAGAGGGAACGGCCTCAGGGCAGGCCAGGATTGGATATTGGGAACATTTCTTTGTAAAAATGTTTGTCCAGCCCTGGCACAGCTGCCCAGGGCAGTGGTGGAGTCTCCATCCCTGGAGGGATTTAAAAGCTCTGTAGATGTGGCACTTGGGGACATGGCCTTGGCAGGAGGAATGGTTGGACTCAGAGATCTTGGAGGGCTTTTCCAGCCTGAACAATTCTATTACACGAAAGGCTCTATAAATTTAAGTTATCTCAAATTACATTTTCATANCCAGGATTGGATATTGGGAACATTTCTTTGTAAAAATGTTTGTCCAGCCCTGGCACAGCTGCCCAGGGCAGTGGTGGAGTCTCCATCCCTGGAGGGATTTAAAAGCTCTGTAGATGTGGCACTTGGGGACATGGCCTTGGCAGGAGGAATGCTTGGACTCAGAGATCTTGGAGGGCTTTTCCAGCCTGAACAATTCTATTACACGAAAGGCTCTATAAATTTAAGTTATCTCAAATTACATTTTCATAAGTAGTTTGTTTCCAGCAGCACCCACAATTTGCTGGACCTTTTTTAAACATCCAGGTGTGGATGGGTCATGAACTTTGGTGTAGAAAATCCTCCTGCTTTCCCAGTGGGAATGAGATAAAGAGGAGCTCTTGGCAAGCTTTGGGATACTGATAAGGAAGTCTGTCAAATGCAGTGACAAAGGGGCTGGGCAGTTTTATATCGACATCAGCAGGCTTTGTATGGTTTCAGCAGATGTGAATCTGTTGTTCCCTCTCTAAAGACTCTTTAGAACCTGGCTTGAACTGTGGCCAAATTCACAAATATTTCAAGGTAACATTTTCAGATACAGAACCCACAGAAGACTCTGGGGTTTCATCAGCAGGGTGGGGCTCTTTTTTTTTTTGGGTTCTTTTCCTTCTTTTTTTTTTTTTTTTTTCTTTTTTTTTTTTTGATGGTGGGAGGGATGTTATAACCACCATTTCACATCCTGAGTTCTTAGGCTCTCTGAAATTCGAGGAGATGCAATCGGGGAAGCTGATAAACACTGGGGACTCCTACACCCTGCTCTGATTGTTACTATATTAAGGCTGCATTTGTACAATTTGGGGTTTCTAATGTGGAACAATTGGCAGCTCTGCAATGCTGATCCCCCCCTCCTCATTTCTCGTGTGCCCACACAAACACACACTCTGCTGCTGGTGTGGGTCACAGAGATTCATTTCTAGTTCATTTTTAACACCTTGATTTGCTCCTTCCTCCTCCTCCATAGTTCATATTTATCTCTCTAATAACAGGTATTTATTTCATTTTAAATTGGAAATGGGTGAATTCAACATCTTCAACATTTCAATCAACAGTTGATTGTCAAATCACAAACTCATTGAAGGAATGCTGCTCTGACCATCCCTTTTCCTGCCCTGGGCTTTTGTCAGCTTTGAGGTCCTTTGATGTGAAAAATACCCACTCAGCTTTCTGCCAGACCCCAAATTTCAGAGTGATTTTCTGTTCTATGATAAACTCGTTATCAGCATTTGCTGAAATATAATTTGCCACCATCTGCTTCTGAACAGTCTGGCTTGGACTGGCAATCTTGAAATGCCACCACTCACGATGTCCTTTGTTGTTCACCTCAGTGGCTGTTTCAGGAACAAGGAGTATTTGAAAATTCAGGAAAAAGCAAATTTATTCAGGAAAAATAGGGGACTAAAAGATTTTAACAGGAATCTTCTTTTCCATCCTTCAGTTTTCCCTCTGTAATAGAGGTTCTGTTTCTCCCACCCCAGTCTCACACTTTTCCTGGTCTCATTTCCAAATCTACTTGTTCAAATCTACCAAGTTCCCTGCAGAAGACAGGAATGAGTTCTGGGGAAGCCCTATTGATTTATATTTCCATTAAATCAATCATGCAACAGTCAAGGTCTTAATAATACATCTAAAGACTGTGATAATCTGAAAAGAACTCTCTGGAGACTTGTACTGCTTTAGGAATGATACATGACTTCTGAAGCCAAGATGGAAATCAGCAATTAATTTCTCTGGACACTTCCATTAGTGAGAAACCGATTTGAAAATGCTGGATTCTCCCCAAATCAGGTGTGTTCTGCACACAATGCTGAGGGTGCATTGGCTGAGGGGGCTGTTGGTATCAGGACCATCAGTACCCAAATTTACAGTGACTCTGTCATCAAACTGGCCCTCGATGACCTTTTCAGGGCACAAGTCACAGGAAATGTGCAAGTAAAAGCAGATAAATATCTCTGAAGAACAACTCTCAAAGTCCCGACACTCAAGGAATTTGTTTTAGTATTTAAAAATGACCATATAGCAACCAAAAGTAGCAAAGCCCTTTAGTATTAAACTGAATAAGGACATTTAACAGCTCATGTGTCTCTGGTGGAGTTGGTGATTGATTGTCTTGGTCCTTCAGTGCAATCATTGGGGTTTGAATGTTCCCAGAAATCATTATGTTCATTACAGTGGCTCCAGCTGCCCTTCATTAGCCAAATATAGAAAAATAAGGCAGATACAGGGTGGTTTATAAAAACAGAATGTTTGTCCCTCCACTTCTCACCCCTCTCCCAGTTATTCTGTAAATTCACCTGTTCTGCTTGTGAGGACAACCTTGGAGTCAGGAGATGATCCCTGAGCTGAGACAGAGCTTGGCCAACCCTAATTAATGTTTTCATTCACCTACAAGTTCCAGGGCTCACAAAACTGTAATGAATAGCAATGGGATTTTAACCCTTTCTACTCATAGGCCATGGAACCAGATCCAGATCCTTGGGGTAAGAAACAGATCTCAGATTTAAATCCCCCTGGTCTGTTTAAGTGAGATTCTGCTGCCATTTCTCTCATTAACCCAGGTATTGAATTTCTGTCACATCTAAACCACAAAAAGTAATTCCATTTTTCATATTTTTTACTTGCTGACAATGAGGCTGGATGAATACTTAATCTTTAAATGACAGTTTACTCTCAATGTTCTTTTTTGTTGCTTTTGGGATGGCAGAGTAATAGGAATGATTGGGCTGTTGACATAAGTGATGTATTGAATTTTACAAAGCAGCTGCTGCAAATTAAGGGAGAGTTAATGACTAGAATAATTAAAATATCAGGTGGTTGAGATTACTTAGCATCATAATAGGTGGGAATTGTTACTGTTTCCTCTAAACAGCACCAGTATTGCAGAATACACTGAGCAATGCTCTTTTGTAGTGTTTTGGTAGGAAAAAATCCCTTTCCAAAGTGCTGCTGTGACATGAAAATCCAAGTGTTCTCTCCAGGTGGGATGTTGGCACCCCAGCCATGCTGGAGGGACCTTCCCTGAGGAAGGCTGGACCTTCCCCTGGGAGAGGCAAATGCTTGGAAGGGCTCTGGTCTGAGGATCAGTTTAGTAAAGAGCAGAAAACTGTGGGATATTGGTTAATCCAGCCTGTGGAAACCCCCAAACACCAGCGAGGGGAAGGTGGATTTAACATCTCAGAGTGTGACACCCAGCAGGTGAACAAAGGCACCTGAAAAGGCAGATTAAGTATCAAAACTGTAAAGTATCTTTTGTGTTCACTGCCTGGAGTTTTTTACAAGCTTCCCAAAATCCAATTATTGTCCTTTTTTACTGATGAAAACACACTCATTTACCTGTTAAGTTGAAATGTCACACCAAAAACTGTCGAGTCAATACAGCCCCTCTGAAAATTGTGAAATGTATGAAAATATCCTTTCTGTGCCTAATGAGAAAAGCTGAGATGATAATTAAACTCAAGCATGGGAGTTTAATGTTTAAAATTTTAATGGAAACTGTAATCTCCATCAAAATCAAGTCTCTTGCCCTGTTAAGAGGATGGAGAAGCCACAAAAAGTGATCAACAAATTGTCCTGCAAATCTCAGTGTAGACTTGGTGGATTTTTAAACCTCCCCTAGATATAAAACAACCATGGATGCTGCAAAATGTTGATTTTATCAATGGAAGATGGCAGAGAATGGTTATTTAGTGACAAGATTGCATTCACTGTGATGGCATCAGTGCAAATTTATGTGCTCAAAAATCTTACAGTGTTAGAGTGAAATACAAAAATGTTACCTGAAGTTTAATAACCTTCAAAAAGAAATTAAAGACCAGTAAACACTTTAGATTAGGTGTATAGATATGATTTAAACTTGGAATATTAAGGAGATTTCAGAAGAAAACACTGAAATCTGGAAGTAAATCACCTGAAGCCAAGAGGATTCATAGCTGGGTGGCCTGGAAAGAGCAAAAAAATCCCTATTTATATTTATGATAACACAAAGCAGCACAGGCAAGAGTGGTCCTAAAAGAATCCATGAAATCAAGAGTAGGAACCACTGATTCTTTTTCCAGGGGTGCAACTGCTGCAGTAGGAGAGGAAAAAGGCTTTGAAAAGTTGTGTCCTCAGTGAGAGTGAAGCAGCAGAGCCTCCCTGGGCTCCGGCTGGAGGGTTGGAAGGTGATGCCACCACAATTCAGACAATTTGTCTGTGCTTTCACACTTCCCCCTCAGGCTTAGGGCTGCTGCCTAAATCCACTCAGAGCCTGATTACAAAATAAAAGGTGAAAAAGTTCCAAACTTGGGCTTTTTCAGACCCAGAGCAAAGGTATCTCATGCCAGTTTTTAAAGGTTAACTAGTGGAAGGCACTGGCGAGAATCCACTTATGTTCTGTTTCAACTTCATCTTTGTTTTGGTGTTTCTCATAAAGGTCAGCCACCTGCCACAGCCTGATAAAATAGACAAGGAAATGTGGCTGGGTCACTGTCACTCACTGCTGAAATCCACACTTAGGGGAGATGTCCCAAATTCCATGAAAATAATGAGCTGAAGTTAGAGGAAAAAAAACCCACAACTGTACATGGATAAGAGAAGGGAAAGTAGATGGTGACAGAAGCTGAAAATATGTGACAGGCTTAAAATATCCAATGAAAAAATGTATTTCCTAACGAGCACAGACAATGATTTCATTCTCATCCATTTTCATCAGTGTTTTACCCACACAGAGCTCAACCTCCTGGTAAAAGCCATAAAAAGCTCTTCTGCTGCCAGCAAATTAAACTTGGATTAGAGATTACCAAATGACACCACATTTATACCAATGTGTGCAAGCAGATATGGTTTCTGTAGATTCCCAACCTGATTCACCCACCCCTGGCAGTGCCCAAGGTCAGCCTGGATGGGGCTTGGAGCAACCTGGGATAGTGGAAGTGTCCCTGCCCATGGCAGGGGTGGAATGGGATGGATTTTAAGATCCTCCCAACCCAAACCAGTCTGGGATTTGCAGGTACTCAGAGCTGTCTTTGAGAGGTTTCTGCACTTGTAGTTATCAGGCTGGATGGGTAAAACCCAGATGATAATTAAACCAATAAAAATGAACAGCTGGATAACCTGACAGGGATAGTTAAGGAGAAGCCAGGCAGCTCCCACTGTGCTCTATGATTGTCAGGGCTCTGCATGGGAGCAGATGACTGATGGTTGGTATTATCAAGCAGAGTGGAGTATCTCCTGTTTTAACCTTTCATTTGTTTAACCTTTCCTGTGTGGGTGAGGTGGTGCAGCTGAATTTCTTCTTATTTGGAAGGAATTGTATTTTTCTCTTTTATATCAGGGATGATCAAGATTTAGCCAAGTTCTCACATAAGAGAACTGCTATAAACTGTTCAAATGGATCTGTAATTACAAAAGGGCTGAATCCACCCTCAAGTTTTATTTCTTGGCATCTCTGCAGGATTGTCTGTTTTCCTACAACACTAAAAGGAAGAGAGATTTAAAGCACAGACTTTAGAAAAAATTACTGTTCTAAAGAGGTAGAAAAGGCAGATAAATAGAAAATATTGGTATCCAGATTTACTGGTTTGTGGTTTGGATGTGTCTGAAGGTTAAATAATGGCACTGTGTATTTCAAAGGAAAGGAACATTTTAATTCCCAAGTGCATAACTAGAGCAGGAAATAGAACACATATCAGTTTGGTATCATTACATCCAGGGCAGGCATAAACATCTCAGCACAAGATATTCACACATCTGATATTCCTGGTCAAATTCCTTGGAGCCTGAGTGTTTTCCAGTGCTGGACAATCAGAAAATAATTGCACAGACAAGTCCACTTGACAGCTATTAGGCCATTTATTTAGGAATGCCTGGACTAAAATGGAGTCAGGTCACCTGCATTAGTCCCAGTTCTGCTGTGGTCAAACTCGTGCAAGCACTAGTGACAGCCAGGAAAGAACACCAAAGCCACAGTCCCCAGCACCTGAGGCCTTCAGCAATCAGAGTCCATCCAGTCTTAGCTAACAGATGTCCAAGAATTCCCCATCAAATCCATCCCTTGTTATCAAATGAAAAATAATTTCTTATAGAAAGACCCTTAGTTCTGAGAACACAGCACAGGAACCTCAAGGTTTGTGAAGTTAAAACTCTCACATCATCATCAAGGTAGAGAGATCCCACCTGTCAGGACTAAAACAGTTGTTCCCACCTTCAATCCCATTTAAATTTGGCTGTTTTGTTCCATTTTTGCCAGTGCATTCCAACCACCCTCCAAGATGCCTTTGAGGGACTCTAGAGAGAATCCACCCAAAAATCTCCATTCATAACCCAAAAAATCTCATGTGCTCTTGATCCATCATCACTGCCATAAAATCTACATATACCAGAGAACAAGTCAAATTCAACTGCAAACAGTCTGCTGTCATTTCTCCATATTCCAAAATTATTTCACTTTGTTACCTGCACAAAGACATCATTAATCTCTTCTCATCTCTCAAGAAAAAGAATCCCTTCTGGACAAACTGCAGTTATATTTGCTATACAAAAATATATGGCATTCAGGATGCTGTAAGGGTGGTAAAGGGGGTGAAATTAGTAAAATATAATTCCACATGATGGAATGATTGGATGAGTTGTTTACTTCTATTACTTAATTGAAATGATACTGACTTGGAGGTGTTCCATAATTTCAGTCACAGAGAATTAAAAGTGCACTCTTCTGTTTTATTGGGGCCTTTGCTGTTATTTAATGATATCTGTAGAATTTCAAGCATGGGCTTGAAACTGCTTAAGAAATTTAAGAAGATGATTATTTACTATGCAAGGGCTCATGATTATGATTTTCATTCTGCAGTCTTCTACCTTCTATGTGTTTCCTACATTCCTTGACAATCAAAAATAATTAATACAGATGGCATATGGTATTTTTACAGTTAACTTTTCTACTCGTGCTTTATTTTTTCCTCAGTTTCAATGATATTTTGCTGAGCGTCTTTTCCAAGAATCCTATCAAACTGGCAAAAACTGTAAATCGCAACCAAAATGTTTAAAACAGAATTGCATTTGGAAGAGCCTGGTGCAATCTGCTACCAAGAGTGTTAAGAGGTGTTTATTTAGCCATAGGCTGGCTAAAATCATGCAGCTGACCCTGGTTTTTTAGGTATAATTTAGGTCATAACATTGAAGCTAATGGAGCAAAATTGTATTTTCATCAGCTGGCACTTTGCCCAGTGTTGATTCTTTCCCAGATGTGCTCTGCACCTTTCCTGAACCTCAATCCTGTCCTGCTTCTCAATTTTATTACTCAAAAGCCAACAAAAAGGCACAAATGCTGCTCCCAAAGAGGCAAAAGGCCAGAAAAGCAGCAGCAACGTGAGCAGGCCTGCAGAGGAGCCCAGAACTCCTTGCACATCACAGAAGACAGTGGCACGAGATGTGCAGGAGCACAAAAGGCTCTTCAAGTCAGGCCAAAAATTAGGAAAAAGATGGTATCAGTGGATTTGTGAATTAAGCACCTCTCAGTGACTAAGCCTCTCCTCTCACACATGACACAGCTCAGGAAAAGCTTTGTTCAGGTGCTTCTCCCACGTCAGGGAAGCACTGCCACGCCACAGTGCTGGAGTGGTCCTGACCCCAAAATCTTCCTGTCAGGTTTAGTTCACAGAGTTAAACTGCAGCCTTAAAAAGCCAGAGGAGAAAACACTCCTGGCATTAAACTCTGGCAGCACAAAGCAACCTTAAATCTAAACACTCCAAGCAGAAAAGCAAAGGTGGGTTATTCACTGCAGGCTTTTTTCTAGAAATATAGTGCTTATCAAAGGGGTAACTTTCAGAGAAGGAGAGAAATTTTGACACAAGTTTTAATCACATTAAAGAGAAGTTGTCACCTCTCAGCTTTTCCTCCCATATGAGAATAAAACATAAAGAGTGTCAAAACCTTTTTGAGTTGCAAAAATATACCAATTTTATACTTTAGATACATTTTTCAATTTTTCGTTCAGAACACTTCTCCTTTATAAGTATCTCTTTTTTGTCGTCGTTGTTTTTTATCCTTTCTCTTCAGTTTTTACAGAAAACAGATCGACAAAGGATGAAACAACCCAACAAGCAAAACATTTCATTCCAGCTCCACTCACAACACCTTCCTGTCCCTCCCCTCAACTGGGAGCTCCTTTTGGTTCGACGTGAACTTCGTTTCCGATTTTTTCCCCCCACCAAAAATGAGAACCACCCCCCCGCCAGCATCCATCCAGCTCCACTAACAGAAAGGCCTCGTGCAGAGAAAAAGGCATGAAGAGATGGGCTACGTAACTCTCACTACGACTACAGCCAGGCTGAGGGGAGCAGAGCCGGGGCCGAGCTCTACCGCCGCTGCCGCTGCCAACTCCGCGCCCGCTGCCGCAGCCGGCGCGCCGACAGGCTCAGGGGCTGCTTCCCAAACTTCCTCATGATCTCCTTGATCCTCGCCAGGTTGGTCTTGGAGATGGTGAAGTCGCACTGGGTGGCCCCCATGTCGTAGCCCACCTCGCAGGTCCTGCTGGCGGCCGTGTAGCCCTCGGCCTTGACGCCCACCACGTACTCGCCAGGGTTGAGGAGACGCCAGTAATCCCCGTCAGCTCCTGGGGGGGAGGAAAGGGTGGTTTTCAGGACTTTGGTCCTTGAGGAAAATGGTGTTTATAAGGTCATAGAATGGCTGAGGTTGGAAACATCCCTAAGATCCTCAAGCCCAACCATCACTCATCACTGAGCCGTGTCCCCACGGGCTGTACCTGCAGGATTTTTGAACACCAAAGATGGGGACTTGACCACATCCCTGGGAAACCTGCTGCGACTGTTAGAAACCCTTTCCATGAAGGAATTTATCCTAACATCACATCTAAACCTTTCCTGGGGCAATGTGAGTCCATGAAATGAGGACACAGAAGCACGTGGGATAAGCTGGTTTGGAAGGGGCCCACAAGGATCATTGAGTCCAACTCCCAGCCCTGCATTGTCCCCAGGAGAAGTCCTTGGCCATGGGTAAGATGACACCAGAGGTAGACCCCTCCATCCTCACACCAGGAGGGTGTCCAAGGGGCTGCCCCCACCACAAGTACCTCTCCTCATCCTGCCAACCATAGAGAAAAATACACCTCAACCATATTTTCCAAATGATGAAGAAAGGCTCCGATCCAGCTGTAGATTTTTGGCAGCTGGAAAGACCTGAGGCAAAATCTGGTGATTCCCAGGGGGTAGAAAAGACCTTTCCCAAAACAGTCGTAACTGAGAGATGCAGAGGAGCCCGAGTGAAACATCCACATCACACAACCCTGACCAGACTGCCAGGGCATGGATTTTGGTGCTATTTATCAGGAAAAGTATGTGAATACATAATATCAACTCACTTTGAGGTGTAAGTAAATATTCCCTTCTATAAAGCCTTACATTGGGGTTTATTACACTGATTTTCCTAAAAGTAAATTCACCAGGATGTTTAACCACCTGGTTAAATGTAAAGGCACAAACCAAGCTCCTGCAATCAACTAAACTACTCATAAAAATGTATTTTAACACCTCATTGAATCAGGAGTTTTTAGTTTCTTCTTTTTCTCCATGAATGATCTCAGATATACCCATTTTATGTACCCATATGTGCATCAGGATCGTTTTAGGCTTCTTTTAAATATGATTTTAACCACCAAGTATTCTTAGCTGTGAATTGAAAAAGGGGAAAAACTATTACCTAAAATTAGTTTTGCACTCTGTCCTGGAGAAACTCCCTGTGAATGAGAGTACATATTCAAATATGCAATTCCATGTAAAAATAGAAATGGAACATCTCCTGCATGAGGAGGGTTTGGGGATTTTTAGCATTGATGAGACCTGACAGCCTCACTAACACCAGCCTCAGCTCACTGGCAGAGCAGAGTGTAGCAAAAACTGAAGATGATTTGCATAAAAATATTATATTTGGGGAAGGATCCAGGCTGGTCAGCCTCTGTTTAAAGAAACAGCATTTAAATTTAGGGTTTGGTAAAATAAAAAATGTGTTTGCAAACAGCAAGTGTTGGTAAAATAAAAAACATGTTTGCAAACAGCAAGTGTTAACAAATGGCAAGATTGACTACACCCTGATAGTGCAGCCTCTGAGTGTGCCAGAATTGTGCCTGCTCAGGTCCATTCTTACATCCCAGTATGATCAGGGCTGTTTTAAGCCAATTTGACCACATTTGGGGTGATAATAAGGCCCAAATTTTCTTGTTCTCACGACTCAGGCATTTTTAGGAAAGGCTCTAAGAGAGGCTCTTTATTCAGTTCTCCCTGACCACTGGGCCTGTTGGAAGCTGAACAAAAGGCCAAACCATAAATCTGCCCAAATTCCTTGTATTTATCCCCAGGGGCTCGTTTTTAGCTGTAAATGCTCTGGCAATACCACAGGGCAGGCAGAGGGCTCTGGATCCCCTGTGATCACATCCCTGCTCCCAGCCTGGCTTCAGCCCCGGGGCTGCAAACCTGTCCCACATTTTTCTGACACATTTAACAGCCAGTTCATCACAACCCCACACAGGGCCAGGAATAAACCCACACATCCAGAGCCCACTGGGAATTTATTGCAAAGCTGGGTATTAAGCCTTCAGCAGGATGCACTTCCCCTCCTTTCCATTTGCAAGCAAGCAGACAGGAGTGTTTGTGTCAGCTGTCAGTGCCCAGAATTTAATACCAGGCTAAAAGGTTGGGTTTTTTTTTTTGAAAATCAGATTAAATCCAGTAGGTACAAAAAAATAAAAATTTCAGGACAGATGGCAAAAAGTAACACAATTAAAAACAGAGATACATTTAGTAAATAATAGGTTTGCTGAAATAATAGGTTCCAGTGGGAGCAGGCTGGAGGCAGACTGCATCCATATCCACCTGCTGGGGCTGGAGAAGGATTGCCATGTCTGCTTAGATAAAATAACAATGCATTAAAGGACAAAGATAGCATTTCTATGAATTTTATATGTCAGGTTACTCCATAAATTTTGCAATTAAAATAAATGTCCTTTGACCCTGAGAGGACAGAGCTTAGTTACAATTCAGTAATTGTAAAAGTGCAAAAGCAATTTTTACACTTAAATGTACCAAACTGCACTGATTTAAACACTTTATAAAAATCTTTCTAATGGTCTTTTACCAACAAAAACTCTCCAGGAAACCTGGCCATAGTGCTGCATACCCAAAGCATGCAACAACTCAAACTCCTCCACTTTTCTGTATGGACTTGACAGCCAGGAGTGAGGCTGGAGAGTTGTAATACCAGAATTATGCTTAGCTTGGACTAACTAAATAAATATTTGATATATAAATATATTTAACATAATAAATTTTACTAACCCCTACTTCAAAATCCTTGGGTTCTGGTACATAAAGTATACTGAAATCACAGCAAACTTACCAAAATATTCATAAAATTTTCTCTGGATGCTGTGTGAAATGAAATTAATTACACTTTGGTTCAAAAACCACACAGAAACATCTGTCTTTGAAGTCTGGCTGTGACACAGAAGTGTTTCACCAGGTAGAAACTGCACATTTCTCCATCAATATTTATTTTGTCATTACCCAAATTACAGGTGGCAACCCCCAAAACTGCCTTGGCACTATTGTGAGGGGAAAAGGTGCATTTGTTTACCCAACTGAACTTTTTTTCCAGAGGTTTTGTCATAGAGTCGAGCTCATATCTGACTGTAAAAACATGGAATCACTCAGATTTAATCAATAGTTATATCTGCATTGAGGGAAAATGGAATAATTTCCCACAAAGCTCTTGCTCTTGGAATCAATGCCTTCAATTAGCCCATTAGTGGTGCTAGCTGAATGTCAGCATCCCTCTTGTTCCATCAGGGATATTGTATCCAGGAGAAAATCAAACCAACGTGCTTTTATTTCAGTCCACAGGAAGAAGGAAAGGAATTTTCTCAAACCTTTAAATGTTATTAGAGGGCTTTTACAGGCAACTTTTGTCTGGCTCCACGGGGCAGCTGACCACGTTAATGTATCAGTGACACAGCAGAGCTCAGCTCACTTGAAACAAAACTTATGTGAATAGAGATAGTGGCCATAATTCTCCTGCTTGGCCTATTTTTACATCAAGGCAACTCAGAGGTTTAAATGGACACATTTTTCATTTTAAAAGGTATAAATGAAAGAAGACTGCTGACAATTTGCCTTCTTTCTCTGGAGTTATACATGTCATTTTAGCTTTTTGGCTCCAGCATAAATCCTCTGGTTTCAGGGCCTAATGAGACGTGTATTGTTATCTGGATAATATGAAACAAGATGGAACTTTTATGTTCCCATCTCCACAGTGATTCCAGAGTGTGAGCTTAAACGTCTCATTAAAAAGAAAAATTAAAGGGAATGAAATAAGTACTTTTATTTTTACTAACAAGTGCAGCCATAGAGCCTCAGCAATAAGTCAAGATGTAAATAGCTGCAAGATTCCCTGAGTGTTACAAGGTGGATTTGGGCATCTTGCACGTTTATCACAACTTTTTTTTTTTTTCACATGACAATCCAGAGTACAGAGAGCTGGAGATGAATCACATATTGCATTAACTCCGAGCAATACATTAATTTTGTTAACAGAGTAGCACAACCCACACTTTATGGCAGACTTTCAGCACTGCCAAGGATTCCAAGACAAGCAAAAACAGCTGATTACTTTAATTCCCACTGTCATTTCCCAGTGGTCCCATTTTGAAATATTTAAGGCAGAATCATTATTGTCTAATTAAGTATCTGTCATTCAATGCTGTCTTTTACAAGGGAGACACAGTAGCACTGAAATTAATCATAAATTAAGTTAGATATTCCAAGATTCATTATTGGCTCAGACCACCTCTTGTGGCAAACAATAAAGATCTGGAAGTCACAAAGCTCTAAGATATTCCATGGCCTGAAATCTGTTTTTGTGACCAAATCTGCCACTCTGTACCTCAGTGGTAAAGCACTTGGAAGTGGCAACAAATGAAGAACACAGAACACCAATAAAGAGATAAAAATACATAAAATTAATGTTCAAAAACATGTGGTAGTTAGGAACATGGTTTAGTGGATTTGTTTTAAAACCACTAATCTGTTCTTTTACACTGATGTTTTGCATTTTTATTGTTTGTTTTTTTTTTACCTGTGCGAATGTCATGGTTAACACCTTCCACTGAAATAACAGCATTTGGGATTCCCTTTCCATGCACATCTTTCACAATCCCTTTGATGCCACGATGGACCTGTGAAGGGAATAAAAAAAGCAAGTAAATATTGCACAGCAATGAACAGTAGTACTCCCAGGAACATACAATGAATCATTAATTCCATAAGTGAATTATATTTTTCTATTCCTACTTTATGGCTCACAACATTGTGGAATATCATTACTAACCCTGTAGCAGCCCTTCAGGCATTAACCTGTGAATCAGTTTGTGAATCTTGTTAGGATTCCTGAGGCATCAAATTCAAGAGAAAGAGAACAGATGAAGCAACAGAAGACACATTATTGGGGTCTTTTTCCATCAGCCCTTTCTAGCAAGCTCAGCCCCACATCAAATTTTCAGAAGCTTCATTATTTCATTCCCTGAATAAAGTGACACCACTTATTTATTATTTGGTGTATTGATTTACACACCAGCCTGGCTGAAGTGCTATGTCTCTCCAAAATAACCCCATAATTAGTCATGCAATGAAAATTAATCTCTCAACCTGAGAGGAGCCACACTTCTGGTGGGTACCTGCTCCATAAAGACAATCAGGGACTCGCGGTTGTTCTCCCACTCCTCTGGCAGCTCGCTCTCGTGGGGATATTTGTCACAGCCAACATAGATGGAGAGCTCAAAGCAGTTCGTGTGCAGGTAGCTGAAGTCATTGATGCCTGTCAGTTGTGGGGGAAAAGGGAACAACTTCATATCCTTTTTAATCTATTGATCAGATCTGAGTTTTTATGCAGATTAATGTAACTTCTGTGAACACGACTTGGGTACTCATCCAGCTGGCTTAGCCTGCAGAACTGGAAGGGCAAAAAGTTTTTAGAAATGTCAAATGTTCTATATCTAAGAGTGCTGAAGGCCAGGTTGGACAGGGCTTGGAGCAAGCTGGGATAGTGAAAAGTTGCTCCAAGCAGGGCTGGGACTTAAAGTCCCTTCCAACCCAAACCATTCTGGGATTATACTGGTGGAGAAGATGGGGAGAAACACAACCAGGAGAAAGGTCTCTCTCTACAAGAAAACTGTGTGCTTTGCTTTTAAGAAAGCACTAAGCATCCCTAATCCTGGACACTGCCCAGGGAGCAGCTCTCCCTCGTGCCCTGGGTAGAAATGGATCTGTCAGTGCAGGGTGGCAGGGAGGTGCAGCTGCTAACCCAAGTGACAGAGCCCTGAATGCCAGCACACAGAGCAGTGTGCCCACAGGGACTGTCATGTAAAAGAGATTTATCAGAGCAGTTGGTGAAATGGCTCCTCGGTCTGCTCTCCTCCCTGAGTGATCTAACTGATAGAAAAGTCAGAAAAATCAAGGGAGTAATAATTATTTTATGTTACATGTGGTGTCTGTAGGTTGTAGGAAATGAAAGTGTCTCTTTTCCCCCTGCCATGGTGTTGCAGAAATTGGGATCTGCACTGTTGCTCTGCAATAGGGATTTCCTCCAGAAATATGTCCTAAAAAAGCCCCAGGAACCTCAGTGCCTCCAATCTCTGAGGAGCTGCTGTTCAGTTCTGCATTACAGAGTCCACTGTGCCCTTTGCAAAGGTCTGGAGCACTAAGGATACTGTCTTTACATACAGAGCTCAAACATTTCCATTCTCCAGGTTTCTCTCCTGTTTCTCACCATTGTTTTTCCTGCTTATTAGTTCTCCACTCTCACACTGATATCAAGATACAGAACATGAACACTAGAGGAAGAAATTCTGTGAGCTTCATTTCTTGTTCCACCTGCATTTCTAATAAGAAAATATTTTAAAATATTTTTGTTAATGATCATTCATTGCTATGTTCTAAATGGCAAAGATTAGCAGGAGTTGCATTCACTGAGTGCTTCTGACCAAGAAGAGTTAAACCAAAATCCCTGTTCTTGTCCAATTACTATAGAGCAGTAGTCAAGTATTTAATGAGTCCTCAGTGCCTTCTGGAAGCAGAGCAGGAGGATTATATAATACAGATGTTAAACTTTTCACTTTTGTTGATGGGGAAAACCTAAACATCAGCCAGTGGCATATGCTACTCTGCATAAATGTGCTTCCCCTCCACTTGAGAAACAGCCACAATTATTTTCCCCTCACATACTGTATAACACCCTGATTAATCTGCTGTGAAATGTTTTGCCATACACAGTAATTGCTCAGTTTTAATACTTGTATTTAAGAAAATGGCTTTGTGTTGCCAAGAGTGACTCTTCCCTAGTGCCTGAACATGCAAATCCAGTCTCAAAAACATCGGAAATAAAATGAAATCAATCTAATTTTTGCCTCTGTGCAGTTCACCCAGTGCAGAAACTTTATCTGTAAAATTGCTGAAGAGCTTGCATTCACTGCAGTCAAAATAATGTGCAGGAAATATCACGGCTGGGTTTTACAGGCATGAGGAGGTGTTGGGTATCTGTGGTGCACATGTTTCTCTAGGGACTGAAATGAAATTAGAAAAATCCCATCTAAATGTTCCCATGGCAGGAGCAGTGAGAAGTTTCTGTTCAGGACCAGTGCAAGGAGGAGAGAGGGGATGGGCAGTGTCAAGGTGTGGTACAATGAGGAGATGGCTCCCACACAAAGGGGTGGGTGGGGAGAGCTTCTGCAAGCACTTTGTTGGAGGTTTTACCATAATGTGACAAAGCAGGACATAAATCATAATTAAAACATCATCAAGAAGCAAAACAAATCAGATGAAACAAATCCAAAACGTAATTGGTCCTAAGAAATCAGAGTGATATTCAGCATCTATATTGTCCATCTTTGCTTAATGGAACTCAGTGTGACAGCTGTTAGTGACAAGGCCAATGTCATCTTTTCTGGATCAATTCATAATGATGGTTCTTGTAGCACTTAGGAAAATTAAATTCATAAATTAGATAATTAAGCGGTCACGTTAGCTCTCAGAATATGCTTTAGAATTTGCAGAAATGCACAGGAATGTACTGTCAGACCTAAGAATTCAAGCTTTCCCCCCAAACTCACCCAACACTTTTTAACCTCCTGAAAAAATATTTGAAAGGCTAATTCTCAACCATAGCCTTTAAAGGCTGTCCAGCACTAACTCCATAAAAGCCATAAAAGCCATGTCTAAAATCCCAAAATGTTTATGCAGAGGAAGTACCTACAAGTTCCAAACACGAGCCAGATTCAGCAAAACCTGGGTTTCAGAGACACTGGCCTGCATCTGTTTGGTTTTAGTGCTGTTCTTGTTCCAGCCCACTGCTGGCAGATGCCAGCCTCATTTCCTAATTTCAGGGAATACGTTGTTTGACTGTTGCACACAGAAGAACACAAAGATTTTGAGCAGAACTGTGATGAATCAGCAGAGTGTTTGATTCCCAGCCTGCTCCAAGTGCACACCCAGAGAGGCAAATGTGCCTCATGCTGGTAAAAATGGGCTTCTAATTGGGCTTTCCTGGAAATGGAGGCTTTGGCCACGCCACAGGCCATGGCTTCCCCTCCGTGCTCCTTAACAGGGTGACAGGCTTGGGTGTGTGGAGATGGATCCAGGCTGTGATTTATCCTGGCAGCAGGAATGCCTGTGGAGCCCATGCAAACTTTAAGTGTAAGGACTTCCAGGTGTTCTAGAAATAGGACAGTAGCAGGCAAACAGCAGCATTTTATGGCATTTCATTACAACTGCGAGCGAGTGTGAGTGGGGGCTGATCTGAGGCTCAGTTCAGCCAGCAAGAGGCTGAAAGCAGGATTTCCTTATCTGAGAGGCACTGGAATCTCTGCCTGAAGCCACTGCTTCAGCACTGACACTGGCTATGGTGCTTGGCAGCAGATTTCTTCTTGTCACCTTGTGTGGGGGTTTGGACTGGGATGGTTTCTTCCTGACAGACTGTCTTGAGTGCACAGAGTTCTTAAAGCTAATGCTCTACACGTGCACTTTTGGCTGTAAAAGAAGCAGTCAGCAGGTATCAATGACAGCAATGACACCTGGAAACATTCCTCTTAGAACACAGATTTTACCACCACTGCTGCAGCAACGTGCACCGGGCAGCGATGGCTTTACCCTCATTAGCGAGGCAGCACTAATTGGAGTTTCTACCACTTACTTCCAGCCACGGTGTGCCAGGAGGCTCCGTTCACAGTGCCATCCTCCTTCTGGAAGTCCTCGGTGTGGCAGGCTCTCCTCCTGGCATCCGTCATCAGCCGGTGCGTGGAGGCGTAGGAATAGGCCAGCCAGCGGAACACGTGGTCGTCCGGGGTGGGCGTGTAATCCTGGGTTTTCCACATGGATCTCACCATGTCGTAGGGATAGGCCACCACCAGCTCTCCCCCCTGCAAGTTGCCACCCAGCACAAAAGGGATTTTTTCCATCCAGGCAATGATTGCCCGTGTCTCCACCGCCACCTGGGTGAAAAAGTCACAGCGGCTCTGATTCAGCCTGGAAATCTAAAAATGCTGTTTCAAAGGGAGGGCAGGCTCAGGAGTTCCTGGGCATGAGAAGCCAGCAGAAGGGATGTAGGCAAGGAGAAGACCTTTAAATTATGGTGCCTGCCAGCCATCCTTGGGAGGTCACAGACATCCCCTAAAAACATCCATGTGAGTAATTTATGGAATAGGAACATCTATGTCAAGTGAGGCCAAGAGCAGAAGCTGACAGAGGTGCCGGATGGTGACATTGCTCCCCCTCTTTTTGTTTCCAGAATAAGGGATTTTGAACATAGAAATAATGGCCATAAATTAAAACGCAGGAAGTTTCACCTCAGCATGAGGATGAACTTTTCCATGAGGGTGGCAGAGCACTGGAACAGCTACACAGGGAGTTCATGGAGTTTCTCCCTCTGGAAACATTCCAGACCCACCTGGATGTGCTCCAGAGTCACCTGCTCCAGGTGACCCTGCCTTGGCAGGGGGTTGGACTGATCTCCAGAGGCCCCTTTAAACTCTAACTATTCCATGACTGTGTGATTCTGAAGAACTAAAAACTGCCACAGTGAAGCTGCTATTAATAGCTGCCATTATATTTAAAAGGTCAGGCCAAAACAAGTTAAATTTCTGGCACTGCAATCCAATAAACGACTTCAACATAAGCCACAGCACTGGGTTTACATATGCCTGATCCATTGCTGTGTTTTTCAAGATAAGAGTATATTTCAAGTAAAACCAAGTAAGAGAAGCCCAGGACAAATCTGTGAGTGAGCTTTCAAAGGGCTCATCTACACCACAAAACTTGGGAGAAGCCTGATCCACATGGCTGAGGTCACGCCGTGCCTCTCCTTGTCTACCTTGCTGCCTAAAAGTTGGGTATTGAGTCCTCCAGGTTCTTGCAATTGCTGAGGGAAAAGAAAATCCTCCAGGAAAGAGTTTCTTCCTCAAGACCTGCCTAGTCTAAATCCTGGTGGGAATGGTGCTTTTGTGGTGCATTTTACTTCCACTGACATAAAGGGAATTATTGACTTAGATCAGGTGTGGAACTTCACTCCCAGGTTATTCATTTCTTGAGAAATGCAAATTTCACTCTCTCAGCACATCCCAGCCTTTGTGTCCCCTCTCCTGGCCTTACTCACAGTGGCATTTTCAGACAGGTACCACTCAGGGATCGGGATGTGGTGGTTTGGAACTTTTCTCTTCTTCTGATCTTCTGACTCCCAGAGCAGAGAGTTCAAGTCAGGGAAGTTATTGTTGATGTCAATGCCATCCTGAGTCCATCGTCCCAAAGACCAGCCCCCCAATTCTGAACCCTTAGATTTAAAAAAAAGAAAGAAAAAGAAAGAAAATTTAAAAATTAATGTTCATTCAGCATATGACAACCTGTGAGCCCCTTCAGAATGTTTGGGAATGTGCCAGACATTATTCTATACAGAGAAATGGCATATTAATTATTTAATTAACTCAATTAAATAGTTGGCGTTTTAAAAAAAAATTTTGTATGAAATCTTGAATGAGGTGAAGGAAAACCCACGAAAATGTACTTGAGGTTAGCCAAAACACATCTCTCAATGGAGACAGCACACATTCCCTCCCATGACTATGATTCTGAATTTCCTGTTCCAGTTTTCTGCAGACTGCACTGGAAGATTTTCCAGTGCATTTGACCAGCCCCTACAATTTTTCCTGGTGTCTGTCTCCATCCAGACTGAATTATTACGATGCCCAACACCTCGTGCTCTCCTTAAAGGCACACTATTAAATTTCAGCTGGGGAGGAATGCAAATTTTCACGTGCTGAGCTTGGTTTCTCGTGAGAATCAGACTGCATGAGTTTTCCATTTTCCATGATGGTGTTCCCATGGCTCTGTACACCTCAGGATGGTTTGTTCTGGCAGTCTTTGTGACCCTCCTTTCATGTACATTTTCCTGTTAGCCAGCATCACATCAAACACTGTTTCTTTCAGCTTTTTCCCAAGATGGTTTGTATTTACTTTGATATGCCCATCTTTTCATTTTTAAATTCCGACCGCTTGTAAAACGCGATCTTTGAAGAAAACAAAGGCAGGAGGAGCATTTTTGATTCATCTACTGGCAAGAAAAGAATTCCTTGATGTGTTCATAACCCTAATTACCGCTTTATAGGCCTTGTCATATCCATCAGGGTTCACTGAGGGCAGCAGGTGGATTCTGGTGTCCTGGATGAGGTGCACAATGCGTGGGTTCCCAGCCAGGTACTCCTGGCACATGAACTGCATCAGCAGAAGGATTAGCTCTCGTCCAAGCACTTCATTCCCATGAGCTCCTGCAATGTAATGGAATTCTGGCTCCCCTGTGGAAAAAAAAACAAACAAACCATGGAGCAGAGCTGTAGTCAGAGCAGCAAATCAAATCTCAAATGGCATCGAAGTCAATCAGCAACATTTCACTTCATGAATGTTGGAGAAGAGTCTCAGCTGCACAGATGAGAGGTGAAAATGTCACTTTGGAGAAATAAATTGCTTTCTGTTGCTATTTTGGAACAGGCTTATGTATAAGTAATATCTAATGCCACTGTGTAAAACCTCCAAAGCCCATTGTTGATTAAGTATATCTTTAATTACCCTCACAACTTCAGCGTGTTAGAGGTAGATTTTAACAGTTTTGAAGGTCTAAAAGTCACATGAAAATACTTTGCTAGAAGAGAATTTTCCTAACAACCAATGTAAACACCTATCAGGGTATTCATGGACGCAGCAAAGTAAAAAATTCCTGTATTCCAACAGCTGTCCCAGGCACCATCACAGTGAGACTGAAGGAGTTTCTATGCTGAAAAATTATAACATGGTAGGAAATTGAACCCCAGACTTCATGAGTAAAAATTATTTGGAGCTTTGACCTGTCCCTGCTTGCAATGCATTCACCCCACATAAAAAAGTAAATTTCTATCTACATCAACCCCACAACTAAAATCCATCCCCCAGTATTAAAATTCACTTTTATTTTATTACTGTGAAGAATGATCATTAAAGAATTCGATCCCACCTTCAAAATGTCCTTTATTTGTGCTCACCCTCCTCTTCCCAATTTAGAAATACAGCGCTGGGGTTCCTCCCACATACATTTGAAATCTTTGCTGCCATGAATATAATTCCATCAGTGATAATTAGTGCAGATATAGAGAAAGAGGAGGGGGGGAAAAAGCCAAATCCCAACACCTCTTCAACAGATTTAGTTAAGATTAAAATCCTAACCAACTTCGTGTTCTCCTGGGTTGTCAGAAATCTCGACAGCATACAGCTTCAGCCCTTGGTAGCTTTTTCCAATGTTGTAAATTCTTGTGATATTTGGGCACATTTTATTCACAGTTTTCATCAACTGCCAACGAAAAAAAAAAAAAGAGAGAGAAAAAAAAGAACATATTCAGACAATGCAGCATCAAAATAGATCCACTACGAATTGGTTCATTCTAAACTGGTTACAGCACAAACTCTTCATTTTCTTCTCTGATTACTTCTTAGTTGTAAAAGCTTTATGTTTAGTTCATGAATTTGTAGCTCTGCTCTCTCATTTTTAAAACATTATGCCACAGAGAGTAATTAAAATAATGGAGAGTAATTAAAACAACCACGGTCTGTGAGGTATTACAGGTAAGGGACTTGAGGTGACCCAGGCTGTCAGTGCGCAGAAATGCCTTCATTTTGCAGCTTGCCACATTTTCCCCAATAGAAATATTTTTTTTTTTTTCACTCTGCCAGCAAGTAGAGCTATTACATTAAAAGCAGCTCTATTTTAGCAAAAGGCTAAAACCTTTCTGTATAAATAATGTTACTGCCTCAGATCTGTGTTTACTAATTTCTCTCCTCACACCTTCTCCAAACTGAAGGAAACTGAGCTGCCTGATGTTTCCCTGCATCCATGCAGCTCCACAAGCTGAGAAATAGGGAATGGGAGCCTGTTGTCTCAGAGCTGCCTCTGGAATCCAGCAGAGAAACTTCTGACTCTGAAACATCCACGTGCAGAAGCTTTCCTGACGTGCCTGGCACTCCAGTGCTCACAGGACACCAGGAACATCCATTTAGGAAAGTGGTTGGAAGTATGGAAATGCTCATTAATAGTGAGAAAAATGCCCAGAACCAAGTTCAAAGTAAATTACATTCAGTGGAAATATTTGTGTTGGCCTCAGTAAACTCCCCATCATCTCTTTAATTGCAAACATGTGATTATTTTATTTTCTGAGTCAAAGAACATTTCCTGCATTAGAGCCTTTGCTGTAACACTTACTGTGACTCTTCTGGTAACATGGAATGCAATGGAGTTAATGGAAATTCAGTGCTGAAAATGAACATATTTCATATTTGATCTTCTCATTCCCAGTTCCTGCAAAAGGCACTGGGATATTTCACCTATGGGCTGGGCTTGCTGTCTCAAAGACAAGCTTGTACTCAAATATCCACATCAAACATGTAACATCTTCCTGTACCACGTGAATATATACAAAGAGATGCATAGAAATGAACACATAAGAAATGTTTTGGGCTGTGAAACAATCCTGCACACAGGATACAGCAAGCATTCCCACTGACTGCAAGAAGAATGAATTCTCTTTGAAGAATGAATTCTCTATTGGATGCTCTTTTATAAGGAGAAAACTGGAGCTGTAAATTTCATCTTCCTAACCAGAGAGTTCCATTTAAATAACCTGACACTGAGAAAATCCTTCCCTCTCACAAAGACTTGACTTATTGCAATGTAATGTAACAATTCCAAAACATGGCCCAGGGAACACCATCTCCTCCTCCTCTGGTGCTGATAATAAACCACTTCAAAAAAAGAACAAAATTCTTCTAAGATGGTTGGTGGTGAAGCAGCTATGAAAAGTGACAATAATACATATTTTGGGGGTTGGGGATGTTTTTGATTACTGTTGTTGTTTGATTGTTTGTTTTAAATAAGAAGTTGACTCTGTCGTGATTCCATTTTGCACTGAAGTTTTAAGAATAGTTTTGGGAGTGTAAGACTTGTTGCAGTGCAACCCACAATACTCTGTCCACCAGCAATTAAAATCAAATGAGCCCGAAAAAAATTAATTATTTTGACAGAGAAGAAAACAGAAATTGGGAGAGCACACAGTTCACAATTCTCAGCCACTGTCACAGATTTTCCATTTGTGTGAAGAATGCAAGAACATTCTGGTTTAAAGCTGTGGTTTTTTTTCCCTTAAGATATTTCTAACCTGACTAACCTGTCTTTCTGCAACGACAACATAAATCCATTTTATTTTATTGTTCTTGACAGTAATTATGCCAATTGAGTTCCTACTCGTCTAATCTCTGTGCTCAGAAATATAGGCCATGAAATCTCTACCAAAATAAATGTGTGACTCAGTACACAATTGCTCAATAAAACCCAGTGGTGATTCATGCAGTATAAATACACTGAAAATCCAGCACACAGCAAGTGATTCACACACATCAAGTCCAAACATATTATCTTTAAATTTGAAGAGAAAGTGGGCAGAAATATTTCTTCAGGACAACCCACACTTGTGTCTGTGGTGATATGAAGCAAGATTAAAAACAATAACAAAGCCAAGAACAAGGTTGGCTGTTTGAAGGAACAAGATTAACAAGGCTGGTAGATTTAAAATTATATTAACAGAAGGGTTTTTTCTGGTGTTTCAGGTGAATTTTTGCTGATTTTCACAACTGTGAATATGGAATTGGAACTCTAGAGTTTATTCTGATTATCCAAACCCACTGAAGTATATAAGAAAACTGATGGCTAAATCAGAGTCAAATCCACAGGAGAAACTGCTGTGTTATTGACCACCCAAATAAATATGGAAGAAGAAAAGTGGCACATTTGATGAAAATACTCTCTCTGTCATGGAGTGTCACATTTTTCAGGTCAGTTTATCAACAAATTAAGACTTTGGGATTTTATTGGACTGTTGTTTTAAATTGAAACAGGGAAAATATTTTTAAAACATATTGCAGACAGAGTTTAGTAATATTTTGAAGAGGTGGAATTCAGATTCTGCAGGGCTGAAAAGTCTGCACCCACCCATCCTCCATCACACCCCAGCCTCTTTGCCTACCTGCCTCATCTCCTTGTAGTTGTGATGCTTAAAGTCCAGATTATCAGTGGTTGTCATTTCATTTCTTCTGTGGTAATAATTGTTTGGGTCTGAGAAAAGAAATAAAAGAGTTTTCCCGTGCTTAGGAGTTTCAAATAGAGAGGTGTTTTGGCACAATGCACCCAAGGAACGTGGAAACCTGAATTCCACTCTCCTGTGTGCACTTAAAACAGGTCTTCAAAAGCAAAACTCACAGAAACAATAGATTTAGAATATTTCTAATCACTGCACAAACCAATTCATACAGATCCAAACAAAAGCAAGGAGGCATCAGCTTTCCAGACAGCTGCTCTGCACAAAAAAACCTGAACTTAAAAGAAAAGCAGAAGGGCAGCCTTAGGCTGCAGAGGAGGGGAAAAGTCATTGGGAAATAATGAGTCAGATGCAAGATAAAAGAATGGGAAAAAAAAATCAAATTAGAGGAAAAAGCCACAGTAAATGTTTTGTGTCCACTTGATTAATTTACTATTGCAAGGAATTTTAGGTGACCTGATGAGTATTTTCCAAGACTATGCCCTGGCTGCAAAACATGGAAAGGAATAATTGGGCATATTAAACATTCCTAATTATCTTCCAAAAGAGTTCCTGTGGAAGTCAGAGGTGTTTGTTACTTAAAAATTAACATATTCATTTATCTATAGATACTGCTTATAGTTTGTTCATTTTGAACTATCAAAGGAGGATATGTGGTTAGAAAAGAATCTTCTGTCTCCTTGACATTCCAGGCCCTTCACCTGGAAAAAGAAAATCCAACAAACAGACCAAAACTGTTATGGCTCAGCTTTGAAGTTCCTGATAAATGTGCTCCTGGCCTAATCTATTATGATTTATTTTCAGAGACAAACAAGTTTATTTGGAAAACATCAGACACATTCCTTAAGTTGCCACAGCTGGGGTGTCTGGAATTTTGAGTAATCATTTGTCAAGCCAGAGGTTGTCAGGGTCCGATGAAAAATTGTTTCCCTTCACACAGAATCATCTTCATTGGTTTAAAATTATTGGGGGAAAAGCAAAGTATGAAAGAGTATAAATATCATCCTGTCTTATTGCAACACAAAAAGACATCGTCTCTAGAGAAAAAAAAAATGGTTTTAAACAATATCACCTGTCAGCTGTGACTTTTTTTGGGGAAAAAACCCAATTCTGAGTAGGAAAAATATGCAGCTACCATCCCACAGCAACAAATCTTTAATGAAATGATGGAAAACTCATAACACTGCAAAATACTTGGTAGCATTTTTAAGTTTCATATTTCAGGCATTAAACCCGCTAAATATTCCCATAAAATTCTAAAATTTTGGGGGCCTTTTGCACTATTTAAGTTATTCATGAAATGAAAGATGCAAGTTCCATTAAGCTTGACAGTAACATGACCCATCCTTGTCTCCACTTCCATTTCCTAATCTACAGCAGAGATGCTGGAAGGTCAAAAAAGAAAGCTGCTCTACAAATATGACTGAAAAATGTCCAAAAAAAAATCTTGCCTCATCAAAACTCATGTTAATCTGTAGAAATTTTGTAGACATTAATATTAATAATATACTGATGGATGAGAAATGGAAATCATAAAGACAACCCCCACTTCTTCTCAAAAGAGACAATGTGTTTAATGCCCCTTAGAATAGCTTCATAATTGAAAAAATATCTCCATGTTGTAAAAATATAAAAATAAACATCATAAAACTGCCAGGATGTTGAAGGTTTTCTGTATCCCCATGAGCCAAAATATACAGCAACCGATTTTTTTTCCCTGATACTTTAATCCCATTCCTTTCAAAGCCTGGCTCTTTTTCCATACATCAAACACTAATATCATGGGAATGACTGTGAATGCTGTAGAGTTGGTGGAAACTTTAAAAAATTGTGCAGTGGGGATGATTGTATCTCTGGCCCTTCCTCAACAACAGAGCTCAATTTGACAGTTCCCTTGGGAATTAACACTCATACTTTGCCAGGCTCTGCTGTAGCCTGCTTGGATCACTGGATTTCTGCTGCAGCAGGAATACAGATTAGAACATTAAAAGCTAAAATGTAGAAAGGCAAACAAAGCTTGCACACAGCTGGATGTGTCCACTTTGGCAATTTTTTTTTTTTATATAAAACTGAGAATAAGAGATTGAGAAACTCCAACCACAGAATAGTTGTAATAGAAATATATTGGTTTATTCACAAAAATTCTGGAGAAAGTCTCTCTTTCTTCCAAGGAGAAAGGATCCTGCAAAACCACGGCACTCACATTTATACAGAGGGATAAATTAGCTTTTTTCTACCACTAATCTATCTTTGCATCAGCTGTAGAGGTAATGAAGTTTGCTGGTAGAGGCACCTTGTTCCCTTCATCCTTCTACTCTTTGTAAAGGTGGACAAGTGACTGAAGCTGTTAAATCACAGATTCACAGGGCCACAGCATGTCCTGGTTTGTGTGACTTTTTTTGGGGCACCCAGTGCCACCCCTGCCATGGCAGGGACCCCTCCCACTGTGCCAGGCTGCTCCAGCCCCAATGTCCAGCCTGGCCTTGGGCACTGCCAGGGATCCAGGGGCAGCCACAGCTGCTCTGGGCACCCTGTGCCAGCCCTGCCCACCCTCATAGGGGAGAATTCCATCCCAAAAACCCAGCTAACCCTGCCCTGTGGCACTGGGAAGCCATTCCCTTGTCCTGTCACTCCTTGTCCAAAGTCTCTCTCCATCTTTTTTGTCATCTCCTTCAGGTACTGGAGGGCCTCACTGAGGTCACCCCAAAACCTTCTCCTCTCCAGGCTGAACAATCCCAATTCTCCCAGCCTTTCCTCACAGCAGAGCTGCTCCATCCCTCTGATCATCTCTGAGGCCTCTTCTGGATTTTCTCCAACATCTCCAAGTCCTTCCTGTGCTGGGGACCCCACAACTCCGGGTGGGTCAATGCCCACAGACTCTGCAGCATGAGGGCTCTGGAAACTGTCCATAAAAAGTACCAGGAAGGGCCAATTGCTCAGCAGTTGGTGAAAAAAAAAAAAGGACTTTTTCACTTATTACAGCTCCACAGCACGTCAGCCAGTGAGACCCTGATGCTTCCAGCATGTTTCAGCCTCTCTGAAGTCGTGCTCCAAATGCAGGGCATAATGAAGGCAATCCAAGGGATTCAGAGACGTTATTAATAAAAAGAATATTCTGGTTTAAATCCTTTAGACTGCCTTAAAAAACCTCAACATGTTATTTTGCAAATGACTGGGTTTTTTTAAATTTCTGTGTAATTTAAGTGAATTTGACTTGTCTTCACTAAATTGAACATCTCACAGACAGCACATGTGTAATCTTGAAATAAATCCGCTGGCAGCCACGTCAGGTGATCCTCAGCTTTTTTCCACATGATCTATTTCATGGCAGCCTCATGAGCATTGCTCACGAGCATTAACATCACACATGAAATCAGCAAAGAAATAATATTTTTCAACTATAAAACTGATTCTTTTCTCCTTTTATTCTCAGAAGTAGATACTGGGTTTAGAACTGCTGTTTACATGGCCATTTATAATGAAAGATACTTGCAGAAAGTCACATTTTTATCAAAAAATGAGCACAACTTTATACTTGACCAAGTAGCCTGACACTAAGAGAGAAGCAGTAAAAATAAGACTGAAGCCACTGCAAAACACAGGACTCCATTACAGAGCTGTTAAAGTTTATTTTTTATCTTAGGTTCAAAGTAATGGCATAATCATGGTACCAGTGATAGTTTTCTATATAAGAACTATTAAAAATTAAATTTCATCACAAATTTATTCCATTAAAATAATTGCCTCTTGCCTTGAATACTCTACAATATAAATAAATTCATGAAGAGCTCAACTAATTTTCTCTCTCCAATCTCTGGGTGCTTTTGATCACATGCAATTTCATTTTGACCTTCCTTAGGTTTGAGAAAGAGAAGGCAAGGAAAGCACATCCCTCCCTCTGAGGCAGTGGCAAAAAATTGTGTGTGTTAGTGTCCCTCTATGTAAATACCAGCATTTTCGCAAAGTGGAGAGGGAATTAAATGTTTGTGGTTTTTGTCTTCTTCTTGCCCTCTTTTTTGAGACATGGCAGCACTGATTGTTGCTATGGGTAGGATTTTCTGGTGTCTGTCTTCCCTGGATAAATGTTTCTCTTGGTGAAACAGCAAATCCCTTCACCACTGACATAGTTGGACAACACAGCTTGATTTTTTTTTTTCCAGAGCTACTGTAATAGTCTAGAAAAGGTTGTTTGTCCAAACTAGCCGAAGATCCAACAAAAATGTATGTTATGGATAAGCTCTAAGCATTTCACTGATAAAAATTACAATTATCTTATATAATACTGCTCAGATAAGCAGTAACTTCCCTGTTCCAGTTGTCCAAATAGTGTTTTATCATGATTTATCCAATTTTTAGAGCATCTACTGCATGCAGCAGGTTTTATGGATAGACCCCTACCCACAGGAATGGGTTCTAGCTATCTTTAACCATTTCCATCTCATTCCAACAGTGCTAACAACCTCTCCTAGAATATCAATCTTACTCAGTTTTTTTCTTTTTCTTTTATCCTTTCTCCTTATTCCTTTGCTACCCTCCCTTGTGAGCCTTCTTGATGGAAAGCTGATACAGAGCACAGACTGAATACAAGTGGTTTAATATATCCCGGGATTAATAAAGGCATAAACCTTAAAATGACAAGTCAAGAAGGCCAGAAAAGAAATCCAGAGTAATGAAAAATGTGTTTCTTTCCTTCCACCCTCCTTCAGCGGCTGGGGTATTTCCCTATGCCCAGAGCTTTGGAAAGGCTAGAGCTGTGTGAACTAACAGAGCTCCACCTCCTGAATTTGGTGAATTTAGGAAAATTGGTCATTCTTTTGGAAAAAAAAACCTGTCAGAAAAGAAGAGTCCTTGATTTCCAGTGCCACAGTCAACGCAGAGTGTTTGAGCAGCACTGTCCAAGTCGCTGCTCCCACGGCCAAACCATCCGGATATTTAACTTGGAACGAGCGAAATGACACCGAAAAAGGGTGAGGAATCCACTTAGAGGGAGCTGCAAAAAAATGTCCCCATCCTACAGGAAGAAAACATGCATGGAAAGGCCCCTGGAACCTGAGGAACAGCTTTGTTCCGGGCGCCTCGCGTGCGATGAACAAAATGAGCAAGGAGAAAGAAATGCCAGCTCTTTCTGAGCTAAAAAGATGGGTCAGCACTTATCAAAAGCTATTAGTCCTTCAGTCCAATTACATTTTGAATGAACACACCCCATTCCCATTGTGTTTCTCAATGAATGATTCTGGTATTTTCTTTCAGGAATATACTGAATCAGCCACTGCAGGCAATTAACTCAATAAATGACTACCAGGGGGATGCACTGATGCTGTTTCCATGTGAATCCAAGATCTGTGAAAAGCTGGAAGAGCACTCAGCAGGACAGTGCTGAAAGTGGAGATGTGTTCCCAGCTTCACCCACTGACACAGACACGTGAAGCTGAAGGGTAACAAACGCCAACACTGCCAAGCAGAGTCTGGCCCTGGATGGGTGTAAAGCCAGTAGGAATCCAGGGTAAAAAAACGGCTGCACTTAATAAAAAGCACCTCTCTAAATACTGACATTTTTGCTTTTTCCTCTTTAGTTGCAGTTTTAGGTGATGGAAAGGGATTGTGAGAATTTCCCTACAAATTGCCCTACAAAATGATTTGGGTGTCATCTCTGTTATTCCCTGGAGACCTCTGTGTGTGTCCTGTGTGCCAGTAAAAAGTGGTGGTGCTAAAGAAAGGCTCCTTTTCCCTCAGCCTCACACCCCGGTTTATAGAGAGCAGTTCCACGCAGGAATTTGGGATAAATCACTGCTCTCTGAGAGCCCTTTCAAGAGCTGAGGGGAAACACTGACTATGGAATTGCCCATCACAATGGGAAACAAGCAGCCCACAGAGGTGCAGTGTTCTAAACCCACAGCTAAAAGAAATCAGAATCCTCCTGAAAACGGGGAAATTCACATGCACAGGCACCTTTGGTCACCACCATCAAGTCCAGGATGTTTTTTTTTTACCCACTGACAGCAGTTGTCTGTGAGCTGCTAAATTTCAGGGCTTCATGATAACATATCTACCGACTAAATTTTGACAATGTTTGCCCCACACTTCCCTTTGGCAGAGAATTTTCCCTTCCATGCCCCAAACAGTTTTGCCTTTTCTTTTTCCCCTGAGTGTTTAAACATCTAAAGGACAAAAATCAAGCTGTGTCTGCTCGGCGTGTGAAGACCCTACATCACCAGAGGAACTGGAGTCAGCAAGTTCTGAACAGAGGCAGGAACAGTAAAAGCAGTGATGAAAGGCTCTGGAAAGGCAGGTTTTTTTCTGGCTCTAGTATTGCTTAAAACACTATTCACAGGCCTCTGCAAAAAAAAAAAAAAATCCCTGTAGTGCCAGAATTTGAGATCAAAGAAAACATCAACAACAAAAAAAGAGCAGATGAGAGGTGTGGAATGAGTGAGCAATTTAGAAAATATTTGAGAAAATAGGTTTTTTAAATATATATGTACATGTACACACAAAAATGAAGACATAAATCCACCACAAGACTATTCACAATGTGCCTGGCAGATTCATGACTTTGGAAGAATTAACAATGTTGAATGGGTTTGGGTTTCTTTTTTTAAGCAGCTTTGCATAGCACAGGACAATTTTCCCTCACTTCCCTCACTTCTGACTTACCAGGGATGATGCTGGATTTAATAACATTTGAAATATCCTAGAAATTCCTTTCAGCCCAAACTCTCCTCCTTCCTCCCTACAACCTAAGCACTAGTTCAAAATATTCCAGGGAAGTCCTATGGCCTATATAATAATGAAATTTTTTTTTAAATAGCCTATATGATGAAAAAAAAAAAAATTAAAACCCAGGCTATATAATTGTTATTTTTGCCTTAGAAGCTTGAGACATCTGCAAGTGCCTGTCCCAGTACAAAATTCTGTTGTGTCCATTGTACATGTGCACCCAGGAAGATTTACTGCACTGCATTTAAGCCCAAAAACAAAGAAAACCTTGTTAGATCATCCCTGCAACCTTGTTTTATTAATGAAGGCACTTACAGATACTGTGGGTTGCATACCAAAAGTTACCCTGATACTGTCTGTGGGCTCGGGCAGATATTTCTGTTTCTTTTGGCGTAACCCTACTAACAAAAGAGAAGCATTATACCAAAAGCAAAAGCTACCCAAAGGAAATGAAATTTTCCAGTCTTGCCACAGGCAATGCCAACATTAATTAACAGAGGCTCTTACCTGGCAAGGGGCAGCCCAGGATCTCCAGTCTCATGCAGATGCTGCCCTCCTCGAACCAGGAGCGCGGGTTGATGCGGATGTAACGCGCCACCAGCGGCACGGGCAGCATGTTCAGCACTGGGATCTCCTTCTCCCTGTTCCCTTCAAAAATCTGGGCAGGCCAAACAGGGGCAAACGGCAACATCAGTGCTTCAAACTGCCTCTGGGTGGTTTTGGTAACAGAAGTGTAAAATCAGGCCCGGCCTGATGGGGTCTGAGGCCGGAACTGCTCTTTGAGGGTGGAACCACCCCCATTCCCCCTGGAAAATTCGGTGTCTGTTTCTGTACCTTGGGATTTGCTCTTAAAGTCAATGGGGCCACTGAGGAATGCAGCCACTGACTGATCTGTGGCCAGCCCTGCTTTCCCACCTCTGCTCTTCCCTGTGTAACTTGTTTCATTCCACTCACCACATCTCCAGATTCATTTCTGACTGCAGTCCACGCGTGGCTGTCATTGCTCACCAGCACTCTGTAAGAGGTCACCCAGTTACTCCTTGAAAAAGAGAATAAATCAGTTATTTTTCATAACTTAGAATGACTGCACATTATTTAATATAATCAAGCTTAAGAGGCTGCTAGCAGTGGAAATCCCATTTGGCAAAGTCATGCCAATCTGGATTCAACAGACTATTCAAAAATGCCTAGCACACAGAGGCAAAACCTTGGTGAGACAATATTCTGGGATTCCAGGAGGTGAAAGACTTGCTGCTCTCCTCTCCTTTTATATGCAGAGTTAGGGATAAATGGCTTATCTAGAACAGATTTATGCAGTGTTCAAAGATCATCTTTTCAGCTGCAGAACATTTATTAGTTCTGCTGTTATTATCAGAGAGGATGGGAAGAAAGTAATAAATCCTCAAGGATGAAACATCTGTGAATTTCAACCAGCAAAATTTCCATTTCTTTCAATAGAAGAATAACTGGTGCCTGCAGTTATTCTTGTATTTATTAGCAAGAGATAGGGACAGAGAGACAATTGATCACAGGACTACTGCATTCCTATGATATCCTGATCAATCCCCAAAAGGCTTCTTTTTCTAATGTAATCTGATTTAAAGCAAAATCCCCTTTCATCTAAAAATGTCAAATACTTCAGTTATGCCTCGCCTGGTTCCAGCTGAAGAAGAGTATGAGGAAAAGTAAAATGCTGCTTCCTGTATTCTGGATTAAAGCTGTGGAGTTTCACACTGCTTGGGCATTACCTGTGGAAATGTGTGTGCAGGGCTGAAGGAGGCAATGTCCAGCTCTCCTCTCACGTTTGCTACCCAGAAAAAGCAGCAGTGATTTATTTTTTCCCCCTAACACCTGGTTTCAGTAGGCAGGGACTTGGAGGAGAGTTGTGGCTCAGAAGAACATTTGTACTGTGAAGTCTGTCCAGGATGATTAAATTCCATATTTATGTGCAACAAGCAGGGCTCTGGGGCTGCTCTTCTTCAGCACAGGCTCTCAGCTAAGCTACAGTCCCATGGCTGGGAGTGAAACCAGGGTTAGGAAAGCTCTTGGCACTGGAGAGAAGAAAAGGGGTCTTTGAGAAGCAGCAGAGAATAAAAATTGTAGATCAGGAATACCCAGGACAGACACACCTGAGAATTTCCCTTTGTACTGCTCCTATACAAATACAACTTTGATTTGTTTTGGTTTTTTTAATGTTAAAATCAAGTAATAATAGCAAACTACCTATGAACACCCCCTCACTGAACTCACTGTGGCTGTGTTTAAAGGGACAAATCAGCCTTTATGTGCTCACTGAAGAGAGTCAGGCTTCTAATGAAGACCAAAAAGGGACAAGAATGGAACAAGAGTAAAACCATCAGCCCCAGTTCACCAAGCCTTGTACAAAACAGACAACTGAGTTTTTTAGACACCTAAAAACAAAGATGAGGTAAATATTTAGTAGGATTTGGAAAATCACTTCTGGACATTCTATGTTAATGCCCCCAAAAGTTAAAAAATGAGATTTTGAGGAAAAAAACTAAAAAACAACTGAACAAACCCAGCTCTGTTTTAGACACTAAACCAGTCCTTTGCAACTCTTTCACCAGGCTCCTTCAGTGAATAGATTTTGCCATTCATGTTAGATTAAATGGAAAAATCTTGACTATTGCCAAGCAGACAACTTTTTGTTATCGTAATGAAAAGAAGGGTACATCTATCACTTGTAACGCACACAACTTCAGTATTTGGTAAACAACTGCAACTAGTTAGCAGCACTCTGAAAATCCTAATTGTCTGCCTTTCAGTGGAAGGGCTCCTGGGGTTAGAGATTCACTGGAGAGCTGAGAAGTGCCGTGCTGGCGTCTCTAGAATTTGGCTGTAAAATGATAAATGACACACAACAAAATAAACAGTGACTTCAGCATGCTGGATAAGTTTCTCCTGACTCTTGCAAAGAACTTTCTTCCCTCAGCTCCTCTGTATTCTTGAGTTGAAGAAAGGCTGATTTACTTCTGACAAACAAAAGAGCTGACAAGAAGGAAGGAGAGGGACTTGTGACAAGGACATGGAGTACGAGGACATGAGTGATGAAAGAAAGTAGGTTTGGATCAGATATTGAGCAGAAATTCTTGGTTGTGAAGGTGGTGAGGTCCTGGCACAGGGTGCCCAGAGCAGCTGTGGCTGCCCCTGGATCCCTGGCAGTGCCCAAGGCCAGGTTGGACATTGGGGCTGGAGCAGCCTGGGACAGTGGGAGGGGGTCCCTGCCATGGCAGGGGATGGAATGAGATGAGCATTAAGGTCCCTTCCAGCCCTGGAAGCTGGAATAAATATCCTATAAAAGCTGGAATAAATATTCTATAAAATGGCCAACAACAAAACTCTAAAAAGATCAAAATAGCTTTTCTGAATTACTAGAAATTCAGAAAAAGATAAGCTCAACAGCAAAACTCCTGGGTTTGAAGGAGGGTACTGAAGGCAGGGTACATATTCAATGCACATAAAATTATATTGGGATTTTTGCTGGGTTTGTTTTTTATTTCCTTGCTCATTTTGCTGGGGGTTTTGCATAGACTTTGCATAATTTTTTTAAACTATCTTGGCCATCTCTCAAAATCAGGCTAAATGACCAAAAGAGCCAATGCCACAAACCAAATTGCATCATTGCTTCTGAAGTATTACAGAACTTTTTTCACTTCAATTACATAGATCAGTTTGGGAGGACAAACACAACACATCCACATTCATTGCTCAACATCTGCAGAAGAAATTCAAACAGGGTCCTAAAAGCCACATAAAACCACGACAACCATGGACAGACTCTGTAAGAGACTTTTGTAAGAAAATCATGGCACATTTAGGATGTTTTAAAAGAACAAGCTCACTTTACTGGCATGAGAAAACATTCCTGTCACAGTAACATTTCTAAGCTGTGACTTCTTTTATTTAACATATTTTGATTTTCTCACTCCCTGCCATTACAAAAGTTCAAACTTCTCCCAAAGGAAAACAGATACGAGTAGTCCTGCACATTTTCCATCTTGAGTGGCAACAAAGAACGTGCTATGGAGAGACAGAATTCAATTACAATCCTAATGGACTGCTTCCATTGGACACTGGCAGGATGGAAGGACCTCAGAGGGTCATGCATGAGGTAAATCAGTGCACCACACACTATTAATTGTGTTTATCTGTAAGAAAGAAGCAGAATAAAAACATCACAGGGGATCAGATCCTTCTCCCACGGGCACTACAAGCAAAGCTGCCACAGGGGCTTAAATCCTCCCCCCTTTTCCCCCCAGTGCCATAATAAAAAAAATAATAATAATATTAAGTAATATTAACAAGGCTGCTGTAAATTCAGACTCCCCTGAGAAATGGCACCTTCCCCCTAAAAGCTGCATCCCCCACACTGGGGAAGGGGAGCTTGGGGTGTGTTCTTATGGCCAGAGGATCTGGGAAAAAACAAGCAAATCCTAATTCTCAAGGCTTTGACTGAGCATCTTCAAATCCCAGACACTCCTACAGCTCCAGACCAACACAAGAACATCCAACTCACTAAACCTTGCACAGAGCTGCAGTTTTCCCAGCTGGATGTGCTCCAGCCTGTCTGCAGCAAGAACAGCATTTCCCAGGATCCAGGAGTTCCACAAACACCTGGTTCTTTCATGTAGGCACAGAAATCAAAAGGTTTTTGTGGCAATCCATCAGAGGAACACGACAGCTAAAGCAAAGCCCTGTGCCAGGAGAAGTATTGGGGAATTTTGTCTGTGTGATTACCTGGTGACACCAAGATCCATCTCCTCGGGTTTGGGATTTGCAGACAGGGATTTCTGTCACATCCAATCTTTTTGGGGCTCATCAGCACTGAACAATAAAGCTGTCTAAGGGAGGCTGAAAGAAAGCTGTAATGTTTTCTGAGACACAGAATGTTCCCGCTGTTGTTTCAGAGAAGCCCTTCTGGTTTCACTCTATAAAATCTACCATTGCACTCCTAAGAGAAAAATACAGATATTTGTTGGGTTCATAGAGCTGAGGAGACAGAATTCCAGGGGAGTTCTAGGCCAGCATTCAAAAAAGAAGAAGAGTGCATTCATTATCGAGCTCTTTCTTGGCAGAGGGCAAGGCAATGGAGATTGTGTGAAAATCCACAAGAGTTTGAGGTTACCCTCAGCTCATCACCCTCTGCCACAAAGTGCCACTTCTGCCTCACAATTTCCTCCATGCTGGAAAAAGATCACAAGGTAGAGATTTGACAGGGATCCTTTGGATTCAGGTGCATCCTTTTTAAATAATCCCTTTTAAAATTTATGGCAGCCTTATCTCTTCAGAAGCAGCCTATCAGAAAAATCTCAGCATCCACTGACAAGATTAATCAATTCCTGTCAGAGATAGTAAACACAAAATCAAAATATGAATCAAATTCACTTAATGTGGTGGATTTTTGAATTATTACTAATAATTTGATTTTTATCTGTAGTGCACTGACCTTAGACAAAGCTTATTTGAACACCTCCCATTTCAAATTCAGTTTCTTGTGATGATTGGAAATGTCCTGCTTTCCCATTTTCATCCACCAAGAAAAGCTGAGGGATTAAATAACTTGCCCAGGGGCAGAGATAGTAAACCTGAATCAAAGCAGAGAACTAAAAGCAGATCTCCTACAGCTTTGGCAGGTTCCTGTCCCAATAATCAGCTTTCCCTTATCTAACCACAGCATCAAGATACTGAGATAGGGAAAGAGCATGGGCAGCACCAGAACAACAGAACACCTTCAGCTATGCCTTCCCTGACACAATTTCCTGACTTTTCCTTCTGTGTGTTGGACCCAAGGCTGAATCCCAGCTCAGGGGAGCACACAATGAGTGTGGAATGGGAAGCAGTGGAGGGATGCCAGGTTTTTTCCTGCCCAGGCTCCAGCAGGCAGTGGATCAGCTGAGACCTGGGACTGTTTGGGTTTATTCTGTTTGAGCAGCATCTGCTCAAACAGATATTTTATGCTATTTTAAGGCCAAGCTTCTCCATCATGGAAAGCTGAACTGGCAACAAGTCAAATAAATCTAACACTTGGATCCTCATCTCTGGGGGTGCTTTTCCACATCAAGGAGACCCCAGGTGATTTGAGGTGCTCGTGATTTGAGGGGCTGTTGAGCAGAAACTCAAGCCCAGAGTGGCAGAGATGGGCCAAAGAAGATTGAAGGGATGGAGCACCTTCCTACCTGGAAAGGAGAGAATTGGGGTTGTTCAGCCCAGAGAAGGCTCTGAATTGGACCTTAGAGCAACTTCCAGTGCCTAAAGGGGCTCCAGGAGAGCTGGAGAAGGACTTTGGACAAGGGATGGAGGGACAGGACAAGGGGAAATGGCTTCGACTGCCAGAGGGCAGGGCTGGATGGGATATTGGGAAGGAATTGCTCCCTGTGAGGATGGTGAGGGGCTGGAACAGATTTCCCAGAGAAGCTGTGGCTGCCCCTGGATCCCTGGAAGTGTCCAAGACCAGGCTGGATGGGGCTTGGAGCCCCCTGGGATAGTGGAAGGGGCCCATGGCAGGAGGATTGGAACAGGATGCTTTTATTGTCCCTTCTAACCCAAACTATCCTGTGATTCTCTGGCATTCTTGGAATGAGACCAGCAAACACCAGCAGAGCTCCCCTGAACATCTACAACGGACCTGGCTCCAACTGAGTGTTTTATTCTTCTGCTGTCAGGCTAACCTGATTTATCTGCAATACAAACCCCTAAAATTAATATAAAATAGAACCAGTCAGGCAAATAAATGTGCACCCAGCAATAATAAATAAATTGACACACCAAAATACTTGATACAGCAAAATCTCTGCACCAAACAAATGCTGGAGAAGCCTTGTACTAAATGACACTCATGCAACAGAATCAGCATGCTGACAATTAAATGGCTCTCTACTTGAAAAATTAATTTGTACTCTCATGCAATTAAATGTTAAACCATTAATATTAATATTCTATAATAATATTTATGCTGAAAAAATTTTAAATCACCCTCTGCCAAACAGCTTCCAAATACGCCAAGTCAAAAAATGCCCAGGCTAACCACAGGTAGCCCAGCAAGTTTTGCAAACTAATTAAAATAAATATGATTTAGGAGATGAAGATTGACCAGCCAGCAAGAGTATTTTTTTAATAATTGAAATCTTTGAATGTTTAATTTTTAAAATTGCTTCTAGCTGACTGAAATGAATGTGCTGCTGTGAAATCCATCTCTTTGGAGGCCCTATGAAGAAAAGCTCAGAGCCAGAATTTCACTTGCTTGAACTGAACTCAGCACAGATTTTTCAAAGCTTTACTCAATAAGCAGGAGTTGGGTTTGCAAATACCCTTCCAACCCAACATCTGCAACTTACAGCCAGGTTTTTACAAGAATTTTACAACTTTCTAGAAAATCTAGCGCCAGCTGTGGATATTTGTTTTTGCTGTTGTACAGTCGGCCAGTAATGCCTAAAGGTGCCAGGGTCAGAGACATCCTCTGCCCCAAACATTTTGGTCTTAAGACCCCTCATTTTGAACTCTTTCCAACAAGACCTGCAGGAGTTTGAAATTCTTTCTGCTATCTCCAGATTCTACAGATCCTCTGTATCTGCTGAACACAACCAAACTGTGGTGCCTTTTCTTCTGAACCTCTTTCTGTGGCATTCTTAACTTTCCATTCTTTTTTGTGTGCCTTTCTCACTTTTGCAAATCAGTCGTGTATTGGTGGAGAAAAATCCAGACTTCCCAGGCAATGCCTCACTTCGTGAACGTTAAAGTGCAGGAAAATTAAAAACCCTGAGAGTAACCAGCAAACAAACACTGCCAAGTGGAAGGGGCCGAGAGAATATATTGAATATATTGATTGCAGAATGCTGGAGGGTCTCACTGAGAGCCCACAGAGAGGTGGTCGAGTGGAGGGGACACTGCTTTGGGAAGGGCACAAGTGGAGGGACAAGGAGCCTGATGACCCCAGCATGACCCCCACCCACCCATTCTCATTGCAGCAAGTCATGGTGCACATGCCAAATGCACAAATCCAGGCTGTGGTGAGTAAGTGTGAGTAATCTGCTGCAGCAGATGCTGAAATTCATTGGAAGTCGCCTTCTCCAGGAGGATTCAGCTTGTTTGATTTCAAGTCCCTTCTGTGGGGGTTGAAAAGCTTTTCTTCCTCTTCTGAGCATCCCCAGGGAGCCTCACTGAGCAGGGCAGGTTCTGTCCACTCCTCAGCACCCTTTGAGAGTGCAGAGTGACCAGGCAGGAGCTGTCCCTGGGGGTGGCAGTGACCTCCTCCCTCCCAGGGAGTCACAGAGCATCCCCAGGACAAACCAGACCCACGACAGAACAGCATCAGCTCTGACATTTTTGTCAAACAAACTTGTGGAAGCATAAACCTGTCCCCAGGTGTGCTGTCAGCACCCCACCCACACAGGATCAGCCGAGCTGGTCACCAAGGCAGCTCCCCAGAAAGCAGGGGAGGTGGGGAGTGCTCACCAGGGTGACCAAGGCTGTGACAAAATCCTGCGCAGGGGATAAGAACTGAGCTGGAAAATCAACAGGGCACAGGGGCTGAAGTTAAACAAACAGATGGAGAGCCCTGGAGGTGCAGCTGCCAAAGGCTGGCTCCTGAAAGGCCATGAGAAGGATTCACCAAGCCACAGTCAAGAGAAAATAGAAATTATTAGGTAAACCCATCATTAACATGTAACTGCAGACATCATGATCTCAAGGGAGCTTTTCCTGCCATGAGTTCAGGTTGTTTTATAAGTCCCATCACACCCTTGATATGATTTCTATGGATTTGGAGCTATTCACTCCATGAGGCTGACATTGGGAAAGCTGTAATAATCTCTGCAGTCCTGTCACCCAATCAGGGCAAATAACAGTTTGCACTGATTTAATGCACCAGAATAACTCGAGTCTGCACACAGCAGCTGCTTGTTTTGTTACATGATTTGGATAAAACACCGAGGCATGCCCACTGAGCTTGCTGAAGTTTCACCAGGATGTGTTTTCACAGCCTCTGCGTGGGGACAGGAGGAACTGCTCTGATATATTGAGCCAGCCTTTTCTGTTGTACCTGTGAGCTGGACAGGGTTTAGGGTTTATTCTTCTCTGCTCTCGCAGGCAGCACTGCACTGCTGAATTTTGACCCTTCACGTGTACAGTGCACAATTCTGTTTTCTTAGATTGTAGTAACAGCTCCAAATACCTGTGAATATCCACTCCACTTTCTTCAATGCTACCACAGTGTCACTGGAAGGATTATCACTGCTCTTTTCCCTGTTCTTGTTGGAATACTGGAGATGCTGATGTGATTATCTCTTCAGGAAGCCAGTGTTACTACTGAGACCATGACCTTAGTACAAGGAAGAGCTGAAAAGACCCTGGCAGTTTTGGACTTGATGATCTTAGAGGTATTTTCCAGCCTTAATGATTCTGAGACTGATTCTTACTGCCTTGCAAGCAAGGAAATCACCCCCTCACCACAGAGACTGCCTGGAAAAAAAAAAAATCTGAGCTTCTGAGAAACTGCCAGTGAGTGCAGCAATCAGTTGAAATGTGGGGCAACACATTCATTTTGTGACTAAAGAGCAGAATGCAGTAGCACCGAAATTAGAAGCAAGCAGGCAAATTGCACTGACCTAAATTTATCCTCAACTGTGCCTCTGGAAGGCACCCAGCTTGTTACAGACCTACAATTCCCTCAGGACAGTTTGTCAAAAGGGATGCTGGGGCATCATGGAGAGCCACACTGCACACAGGGAAGGCTGGGGTTGGGGGTGTACCACCAAAAAAATGGCACAATCATTCCCCTATTCAATCACAAGAATCTTGTCTGTAGCAAAAGCATGATCAGACACAAAATCCAATCTGCTGGGTATTTATTATTTGCTGTCCCTACAGAGCAGCACAGAGAAATCAGAGACCCAGAGGGAGTGTCTGCACCAGCTTCTAGCTAAAATGTTTCTTCAGCACTAATGAAAATAAGGGACCAGCTTAAAAGGGTGTCTGCCAGTTTAGAACCAGGCAATACATGAAAGTCATTCCTTCCAGACAGCAACACCATTGATTTGGTGTCTCCTCCAACCTTTTCAGAGCTATTGCAAATTTGGGAGACACAGGGAATAACCTCTACCCAAATCAGATTGAAAAATTAAAATGCTCCCCCTACATTTTTTTCCTAAATATCTTGCATAAAAGTAAAAAAAATCTTCAATATTTTCATGAAGTTGAAAGGCCTGAAAGAGAGCATGCTTGAAAATAAGTCTGTTTTGATTTTTCTCTAAAAATGTCATAATTTTGCTGTGGAATTCCAACTTTCTGCCCAGATCATTTCATCCATGCTTTTTCTTCCTGTTGTCATTTTGTCATTCCATGGCGTGCAGTGAGAGTTCACAATTTACCCTGACTGAAAGGTTAATTTTTTAGAAAATACATCTCACTCACTGCAACATTACATCCTCTCCTGAAAACCAAAACATCCTCTGCATTCACACAGCCTCAAGCTTTATATTACTGTCAACACACTCTATTTTGACATGTGGGTTTTCTCTTGATACAAAAGATGATGCTGAATTATCAGAAGAGTTTGGTTTGTGGGAAACAAGTTTACTCTGTTTTTCTAATTCCTGCCAAACTCCTAAGACTGATTAATAGTTTCTTTCCCTCTCTCAAGTGAGTGCATATTTTAAACTACCACATCATTGTTTTAAATCTGTGGCACAATTCCAAAGTGATGCTTCCAGTGTCCCACTCTACAGCCTTGAACAGTTGTTTAAAGATATTTAGTACCTAAGACTGGAAGATGTATTGGCAGCAATATGAAGAATTATGTATATTCTTTCTCCCAAAGCAACAGATATTCTGCTCACTTTCAAAGGATTGGATTTTATTGCTATTAACCAGCACTTGTGGCATTCCTGATTTTTGGATATCTTCAGTGTAAAAATCAAAAAGAAGTCCTGGTTCTCGCAGCTGGACTCCACTTTTTCTGTGAAATTCATCATCTGCAGATCTTCTGGATGATCTAAGCAGGTTTGCCCATTTATGGTGGCAAAAGAACATTTTTCCATGATTTTAGGTTTCCCAGGAATGACTGAGGTGCCTGACCAGCAACAGCCCTCGAGCCCACGTGCTTGCTTTGACTGGTAAAAGGAAAGACCCCTCAAATCCAAGATTCTTTGCTCAAAGCCTGGTTTTGTTTGTTACAGGCTTAAAAAAAGAGAGGGGAAAGATTTGATTCCCTGTGAGCATCACAGAATTCACAGCTGAGCAAAAAATTTGGTACTCAGAAGTGCTTTTCCTTAAAAAGGAAATGATTAAACAATCCAAGCATTCATTACAAACCAGGCTCAGCTTCCTTCTCTCCCGTCGGGTCATCTGTGTTTTCAAGAGCTGCTTCTGCAACTCAGCCTCTTCCTCCTCGAGGCTCTCCTGTCTCAAACCTGGGATGGACAAGGGGAGCCACAATCCCCCAGAGGAGACAGACAAGGAACAGCAGGAGAGGAAGGACTGAGGAGAAGCAGCTGCTGCCAGAGCACAGGAAATGGGAAGCCCAAGCACCTTTGTGCTCTTTGCATTGTGTGAGCTGTAACCTCCAGTTCATCACTGCACAGAAAGCCCAGAAAACCCCAGTGAGCAAAGCTGCAGGTGAGCAGATCGTGTCTGGTTGGTCATGAACAAAATCAGGCTCCAGGTGCCAGAGCTGCTCCAAGGGAAGGAAAGGATGAGTCCAGCCCCAGTAAACGAGCTCTGGCTGCAGCATCACACACAGGAGAGCAAAGCTGTGAACTCAGGGTTGCAGCCTTGCAGGGAAGGGCAAGGATGTTTGATAGAGGATTCAGCAGGGGGTCCCTGCCTGCCCTCCCTTGGAATTTTAAATGTCCTCATTAAGTCAGCAGCAGGAAGCTACAGGCACCAGGACAGGTACAAATCTGATCTAGATTTCCAGTTAAGTACATTTTTTTTGTTTGTTTTGTTAAAGATTCTTGTTCAATGAAAAGAGTTTACTGGTTCTTTATCCCAGTGTCATGGAATCACAGAATGGTTTAGGTTGGAAGGGACCTTAAAGCCCATCCAGACCCACCCCTACCACAGGCAGGGGCACCTCCCACTGCCCCAGGCTGCTCCCAGTGTCCAGCCTGGCCTTGGACACTTCCAGGGATCCAGGGGCAGCCACAGCTTCTCTGGGCACCCTGTGCCAGGGCCTGCAGCGAGGAATTTCTTCCTAATATCTAATATAAGCCTGCCCTCCTTCAGTGCTTTGATTTTTTATTTTTAAAATATAAAGCTGGGAATGTCTCCAAGGCTTTCGACTAAATAAAAATCTTACCTCAGCTCCCCTGCTTGGCAGGCTTTCACTTCTAATACAACACAGATCAGAGAGGTGCTTTTTTGGCTCTCATACCTCCAGTAAGATTACTCTCCAATGTATGTTTCCATCAGTCATCAAAGCACTCTCTCCTTGTCACACAGCCTCATAAAGCTGGGAAGGTGCCTCAGGTAACAGAAGAGCATCTTTTGGTACAAACTTTCATATCACAAACAATCCTTTTTGAGACCACCCCAGCCAGCAGCTGAGGGTGAGGGAGGGAAGCTGATGAGTCTGCTTTGCTCTCTGAGCAGAGCAGGCACAAAGGAACCTGCCCACCCCAGCACAAGCCCTGCCCCACTCTGTCCCTTACTGGGACTGTTTCTCCCCACTCCCCTGCTCCTTTCATGGGGCACAGTTCAGGAAGTGTTTTCAGGAGACATTAACCCACCCCACTGGTCCTGTTGAAACCATCTTTGCTCCTATTGATGCCTTCAGTTTTAGCTTTTACATTTTCAGATTCTGGGCTGTTTTGTTGGGTAGTTTTAGGTTTCACATTCAGTGCTACTGAGCTCTCTGCACAGAGTAGGGACACAAAACAATTCCTGCTCCAGCTCGGCACCAAGGACAACTTTCAGCCCAAGAACAAAACCAAGGGTGAAGGGAGAAGGAAAACCAAGGAGGATGGAGCTTCCTAAGCTGGAGCTGGAATTGGACACTGAACTGCAATGTGCTGATGGGGCAGAACTTATCCAAGTGTGAGCCCTGGTGGCCGTTTGTCCATTTTGTGCCCATTTTGGGGTCACCTTGGGTGTGCCCAGCCGGGCTCTGGTGCTGCCCAGGTGTGCCCAGTGAGGCCTTGGAATAAATCCCCAATTTCTCCTTTGGCTCTGGCTGGGCTCTGCTCCAGCTCAGCCTCCAGAAGGCATCACTATAAGGCAGGAATGTGCCTGCTTCTCCTCAAATCCGAGCAGTAATCCAGGAGGAGCCTGGACCTGCTCTGCCAGCACCAATGCTGCTCTTCCTGCAGACCCTCAAGGCTCTGCCCACCAATTTTTTATGGGGAAAGAGGGCAAAACCAAAATTCCCTGCCCATGGCAGGGGAGTTGGAACTCCACGATCTTTAAGGTCCATTCCATCCCAAACCTTTCTGTGATTCTGTGTTTCTATGGTTCAAAAAAACCCCCCAAACCCCAAGATGACTGTGAATAGCAGCTATAAATAGAGTGTCGAGATCTGCTGTAAACTCCTAACAGAGCTGAACTAAAAATAGAAGCATGACAGGATGAAGCAGTGCAGCTCTGGGGTTGAGAGGAACAGCAATGTCAGGAGGATGAATAAAGAAAAGCGTAAGGCTTGGCTACAGTAATTATCTACCTACCACAGAACAATGTGGAATAAATATAGAAACCTTATTGCCAAATAAGTGCCTACTCCCACAACCACGTTAAAAGAAATTAAACAAAAAAACCCACAGAAAATTCAACTGTTGAAAGAAAAATATTCTTTTTCTAAGGCCTAGTGGCGTTTTTTCTGCTTTACCTTCAACTACATGTCACATTCATTTTCTAAGGGAGAGTTCTGGCCAGAATGGATCTGTCAGAGTGGTTGTGCAAAAGGCCCAGCAGCACGAGTGGAATTATCTTCTCACATAAAGCTGGGAGACTCAATGACAAATTAAAAGGCCAAACAAACACGTAAAGAGCAGGAAAAAAACCCCAAATCCTCACCTCCAGTTCCTATTCCTGCATTCTGATTGCTGCATCCCTCAGATACACTCAGCAACAGCCACACAGGAGTAAATGCAGATAAATCTGGGCAAAACACTTATTTCTCAGTGCCATGAACACACTCTCTAGCACAAGCAGTGGCCAGAAAGCTCAAAAATAGCATCTTTTTATGCCTATACAATATATATATTTGTATAATTATATGCAGATATGTAATTAAGTCATATTTGTTTTTTTAAATTAACTATGTATAAAAATTATAAATGTATATATTAATTTATTTAGTATATATACTAAATACATTTATAAATTCATTTTTAATATATTTATTATTTAGTGCATATATATATATACTAATATATATAGTATTACAAAGTTTGTTTTATCTGCTCACATAAAAATCATGTTATTTTGGAATTACAGCAATTACTTGGTGATTACCTAGGGATTAAGACACCTCAAAGAGGCATGGTTGTTCTAAATTAAATTTAAAAGGTCCCTGAATCTATAACCCAAACTAATCCAGGTAAATATTGTTAAAGAATGAGGAAGCCTAACACAAGCAGATGTGACAAGGTGAGTGTAAAGGCCCAGATGCAGATCATGCCTACAGAAATTTGCCACTCTTAAACTTCTGTTTTATTCCATATATAAAATAATGACTCTGCCTTTTACTGCTCCCCATTCAATTACTTCATGTCTCACAGCATTTCCAATCTTTCTTCTGTTTGGTTCTTTTTTTTCCTTGAAGAACCAAAGCAAATCAGGACATGAATTCCCTGCTCTGAAAGCTCAGAATTTCATGGAGGAAAGTCAGATACTTACGACCAGAGGGAGTTTCTTCCCTGTGTGATGACTCCAGTGAATTTTGTCAGCCTCCGAGCATCTACTTCAATCCACTGGTAGGGGTCATTTCTTCCTGCACACCAAGCACCATCATAAAAATCATTCTCGTTAACACCTGCCTGAAAAGAAGGCAAAGCTGACCATAAATCAGAGCCAAGAAACTGAAGGTCTTTCATGGGAAAAAGAAAGGAACACATCATTCATCCTCCTCACTCCTCTGGCGCCACTTGCAAGACCCTTGAGGCCTTCACCAAAATATTCCCTTACTCAAGGCAGGGCAGGAAGTTCTGGGAAGTCCCTTTGAAAAATAAGAATGTTTACATATAAATTTAAGTCAGAAAAGATAAACAGAGCTTCAGTCTGTTCTTGGGGCCTGATAGAGCCACAGCCTTTATCCAGAAAACATTCTCCACATAATGGTGAGTGATTAGAAAATCTCATTTTCCCTGGAAGCAGCAAAGCAGAGCACAGGGCCTAAGGAAACAGTAACACAATTTCCCATCAGAACCAGAATTATTGATTTTCATAGCAAGAGTGGCAAAGGTTAAAAATTCAGGAATGCGAGGAAGTTCCCCAACTTGAGCACCAAGCTGTATCCCAATTTCTGCTGGGAAACCCACCACAAACAGCCTTCCCAGCATTTTCAAAGAAATAGCTGAAGGTATTTTGGGTAAGCTGTTGTCCAAATAAACCTAGAATTTAATGAAACATAGCATCTGAAGCCTTCAGAGATTTATTTTCCTTCTGAAGCCCAGGAAATGTTTGGCACCAAGCTGGACACTGCCAGAAAGAGCACAGAATCTTTGCCATGTGGTCCTCTGAGGCTGCTTGTATTTTTGTGGTATTTAATCTGCGGTTTCTGTGGATTTATCATTGCCATCTGTGCAATTCCAAGAGTGGATATGGTTAAATATTTTCCAAATGAAAATTACAGACGTTTCCTACTCCAATGGGTGACTCTAACTCAGAGAGGATGCAGTGGTTAATCCCTTTTCCCAGGGTGGCTCTGATGGCATCTGAAGGAAGTGCTGCAAAACACAAGACACTGATTCAATTCCTAAAGCTTCTCATTTTCTCAGGTATTCAGGTATGAGATAAGGCAGCTTAACAATTATTTGTTTTCTACATCTACCCAAATTAAATCAAGCCTCTTGTTTCTATGCATTAGCTCGGATCTTTTAAGGAGAAGTTTGCATAAAGTCAAAGAAAAAAAAACCACAGAGAAAAAGCCTATTAACAATGGGAGAGAAATTCTTCAAGGACAGCAGAACAATGGGACAACATGAGAATGCAAACATGGTCACTGACCTGAGTTACAACCCTCCACAAGGAAAGATCTCAATGCATTTTAAAATAAGGAGGAATTTGAAGTAGCCTGAGGATTTAAAACCTTGCCAGGAAGTGTTAAGATCTTCAGAGCACCTTGAACCAGCATCCTGCTAATCCCCTTCTCACTGGGGAAATTCCACCAGTGCCTGCAGAACAAGAGCCCCCATCTCCCAGCCCCTGCCCCTTATTCAGCTGAGGGTGTTTCCCCTTGGTGTGATGCTCATCAGGGAACAGAGCTCTCCTCCACATGGCAAGGAGAAGTGGAAAGCAGAAGGAAAAAGTGTAAAAAAAGTGCTGATTAAAATAAAAAAACCCTCCCTCCCACCTAAATGACATTCTTGAGTATCCATGGTTTCAACTGGGTTTAAATAAAGTGAAGCTTAAGTTGCATATCAAATATGGGGAGTGTGAGTTATACACAGCTTAAAATACTCTGGCCTTAAATAGGGGCAAAGATATAATTAAAAAAAAAAAACAACAAACAAAAAGCCAAAGAAAAAACAAACAAAAAAAAACCCCCAATCCCACAACATGCTGCTATTTCTCCCTGCTCTCTTATTTTCTGATATCAGCTTCTCTAAAGCTAAAAAAAAAATTTCACTGGCTAAAAAGAAGCAGGTGTCTGTGTCTAATCAGCACAAAACACTATGTGAAAAAGAGGAGTTTAATCAATGAGTTCTTTTTAGAAATGTTTCTGAAGGAAAGAACTCAAGCATTTTATGCTACAATTTTTCTTCTCAAGCTTCAAGTCTGTATTTTTTTTCTGAAGGTGCTTTATTTGCCTATGGCCACTTCCAAAAACAGTTTCTATAAAATAAAAACTTACAGACTCAATCAATTATTTAGTAATTGGAATTCTGCTTAAATTTCTTTGGAAAAATGGTAATTCCTGAGAGATGGGTACAGTTATCACCCAGTTTTCTATCAACTAATACAGATCAAGATTCCTTTCCTCAGTCAGGTGGTAACTTGGATTTTAAAAATCCATATTGAATTACTGGAAAAAGCAGATTCAAGTTATGTTATGGGGACTTAAATTATCTTCATAAGCAGGAGACTGAAGGAGTTAATGAAAACTGGAAGCCAGGGCTAAATCTTGAGCAAATCCTTTTTCCCTTCACAGAATATTCAAGAATAACTCCAAGTCTAACCCAGTTTGTGTTTCACTTGCAGCCAAATGCAAAAATATTTCTCAATATGCAGTATCTTATGAAAAAAAAAAAAAAACAACAACAAAAACCCAAAACTTTTGGATAGAGGAAAAGAGACATTTTTCTGCCCCTCACAAATAAGTTATTCTCAAGTGTGAAAGTTGAAAATTGTAATTCAGCTAAACCAAATCAGCTGCTTATTAGATATCCAGAAAATAAGATGAAGGTTACAAATTCCCTTACAAATAATGTGACTTTGCATTTTAATTCACATTTCTCTTCCAAATTAGATACGTGGAAGGCAGAATAAAAACTTGCTCACAATATCAGTGTTCTAAAAACTTTATTCTATAATGAGGAGAAAGATGATAGTACCAAAATGTATTCAAATAAAGAAAGAAATTCCAGTCTTCTGCCACAAATCAGCTGGAGCAGCAGTAAAAATAACACCAAATATCAAACCGCCTCTGCTTAAATTCTTTTCCATTCCCAGCAGAATGATAAAAAAAAATTATTTTACCATAGGAAGTTTGGGAGGGGCAAAAATAAAAGCATCACTCATCACAAGTATTTATAGCAACCACTGCAAGTAGGGAAGAACTAAAACACACAGGCTGCGAGTAAATCTTCAATAATTTTGTCTTTTCCTTGTGATTTTATGATGCAGCTTTCCAAAGGGAACAAAGATCTGGAAGGACAATCATGGAACCATGGAATGGTTTGGGTTGGGAGGAACCTTAAATCCCCCCCAGTGCCACCCCTGCCATGGCAGGGACCCCTCCCACTGTCCCAGGGGCTCCAGCCCCAATGTCCAACCTGGCCTTGGGCACTGCCAGGGATCCAGAGGCAGCCACAACTTCTCTAGGAATTCCATCCCAGCCCCTCACCATCCTCACAGGGGAGAATTCCTTCCCAAAATCCCACCCATCCCTGCCCTCTGGCAGTGGAAGGCATTCCCCCTTGTCCTGTCCCTCCATCCCCTATCCCAAGCCCTCTCCAGCTCTCCTGGAGCCCCTTTAGGCCCTGGGAGGTTTCCTTCACACCCAAATGCCCGTGTTTGCACACATGGGATTGCTTTACTTGCTTAATCTTCAGTGTTTGGATTTCTCCAAGCAGGAAAATGAGGAAGGGAAAGAAACATATTCCAACAAATTAGTCACGTTTCAACCCCTCTTAATTATTGTGTGAGTGACAAATACTAATGAATTTAATCCCTGAAGGCAGAGAGCCTCAATTAATATTATTTTATGCCACGATTTCTCTTGATGATGTTAAATTACTCCTGGTTGTACCACTATTGCAGTTAGATCTCCAAAATACGGGGCTCTACTAACATGGCTCGTGCCCCTGAGAAATCCCACCTCAATCCCCACATTCAGGCAGGACTGGGAGGAAAATCAGGGCCCACACAATTCAAGGGCCCAAGAGAAGCAGATCCTGCAAAGTCTTATCCAGTCCTAAGCCTGTCCTTGTCTGGAATAAAGCTCACACCAACTGATTCATTTCATGTGCTTCAGATAATCTAAACAGGAAAAAAGGAAAAAAACTGAAACAAACCCTGAAAAGCTTTTGAAAAACTTAATTATTCTGCAAATTCTCTGTGAATTGAGGCAGTGCCAGTTACCTGGGGAGAGCCCTGAGCTTCTCAGCTGACTTTGCATCAGGTGATGAGGTTGGACAGAGAGAGGATTTTGTGTTATTTTGGGGGGGAACACCACAGTCCCTCCAACATTGTGACAGCTCTATGGTGATATCCACATCACTGGACAAGGGCAGCAGCCCATAAAATTGCTTGTCACCATCCCCAGAGCACAACATGTTCTCAGAATTCCAGGGGCACATCTCTGAGCTGGGCCAAGTGTTTTCCTTCATGTACAGCTCAAACCCCAGTGCCTTTTGCTTTTCCCCAGCATGCTGCAACCCCCTGTGCTGAGCAGCCAAGAGAAACCAGCAGGGACCTCATCGCCCAGCTGGCACATCAGCCACCTGCAGGACCTGTCCCTGGATAAAAACAAACTCCCTCCAAACAGAAGTGAAATTCAGAAATCTTCGTGCAGAGTAAAATGCAGCACTGAAACCCCAGTGCCAGGGTGACTGAAACCAGGGACAGGGGCCTGCAGGTTCTAGGTTTAGAAAAGTTTTAGTGCTGTTCATTTGTAACTAAGCCCGAAGAAAACTGTTTTTAAAGAAAAATAAAGGCAAGTCCAATTTTTTTATCAGTAGTAGTGACCCTGTGTGGTGAGGGGGTTTGGGGAATTATGGTATCTATAGTTTCTGTAGGTGTAAAAAAAGCTGGTCTACTCCAAGCTTTGGGAAATTTCAGGAAGAGCTGAGTGACATTTTTCTTCTGCTTTGCTTCCCAGTAAAACTGCCCTTGGCTTCTCTGGGGACTATATTTAGAGGAAACCTCAGCCATTGGCAACACTCTATTTATTATATATATGTTATATATTTATTTATCACCTCTCTATTTATTTTAACACACTACTGGTGATGACAGGACTGGATGGACTCCTGGTCTAAACCAGTGTGGTCTCATGTTTAAATAAACTGAAATTCAACAGCAGCACGAAAAATAAGTAGCCAGAACCAACAGAGAACTCAGAGGTTTGCATCACATCCTTGGTTTTATGCCATTATATAAACAAGACTGTAATAAAATAACTAAGCAATCCTCTAGAACACCCCGGAATATCACCTGCATTACACTTTTGTGACCGTGAGGGTTTTTTTCCTAACAGAAAATATCAAGTAAAGAAGCAAACTCCCCCAGTGGGCCCTCAAAAGACAATAAATGTGAAGGCTGCAGGTGAGACCTCACCTGGCACACAACCCCAGTTCCTGCCCACTGGATTGGAAAGGAAGAGCCCATTCCCACCTCTCTGCTGGCTGCCTGCCACTCTCCCCAGCTGGCTTTCCCAAAGTGGTTTCCTGAGCTTTCTGAGCAACTTTAATACATTAAAACAAACACTGAAAAAAAAAATAAATTAGGAGGGGTAGGCAGGTATTTTCTGCAGAGATGTTTGTGCAGAGGCACAGTGGGATTTTAACCAAGGGTGATCCCTCTTCCAGAGGGAACCACGTGGGATGGCACTGCTGCTTAGAGCTCATCCCTCCGAGTCCCAGCCTTGGCCCCCTAAGCCCCAAACCCCTTCAGCTGGGGAGGAACACAAATGGAGGGATCTAAAAAAGTGAACAAATTAAATAAACTTCAGAGATCTTTCACTGTTGGCTCGGTGCTGATATCCTGTTTATGACTTTCAGTGTTGTGCTTTATCATGCAAAGGAACATTTCTAGTCTGGGCAGACTGTAATTCACTGAACAGCCCGAATGATAAAGTGGGAAACAGAAACACAAGAAATGGGAAAATGGCATTTGGTCCTGCAAAGCACCTAAACCCATTTTTAATCTTAAACAAAAGAAGCTAAACAGGATTGTATGTTAGAGAGTTCTGAACTGAAGCATATTTTGGATGATACAATCACTGCTTCTGAAACAAACTGCCTTAGGGAAAGGCTTTCACTTGAAACCACACTTTCAATTGACTGCTGTCATTAACTACAGGCAAACATCAAAGAAAAAGCAACTTGCTGTGAGAGCTTCCTTGCAGGCTGGTTGTGAAGGGAGCTGGGATGATCTGGAGCTGGGAAGGGAGCTGCCTCCACCTCTGCTTGCTCCCAGAGGTCTGTCTGGATTTGCACACCAAGTCTGGAGATCTCCCTAACCAGCCCACAAACCCAAAGGTTATCCATCACCCTCCCTCCCTTCTCCAACCCCGGTGTTTCCCCTTCATTTGAATTACATGAGCTGACAAAGCAGTCAGAACCAATAAGTATCCACTGCTTCTCTTTATTCAGCAGCACAACCTGGAGCCATTCTCCCACTTAGGAGAAAAATTGATGTTACCTGAATATTGAGCCTTCCTCGGTGGGCCCCGAGGCCGTAGCGCTTTGCTGTGGAGGCATGGAGCTGGAAGTCAGTAATTTTTAATGTCTCTAGACCAAGTGGAGGGCAATCTACAGAACAAAAGATTGATTAAATTTTAATTAAACAGGAAAAGAAAAACCATAAAACAAAACAACAAAACAACACAAAACAAACAAGTATTCAAAGTTTCTGGATTTCGGCAGTGCCAAGCTGGCTGGGGTCCTCCCTGGGAAAAAGGAGCACAGCAGTGCTGAGGTCCATGAGAAATGGCAGCTCTCAGAAAATCAATGAGGCAATGCAGATTTACACTGTTTTCAGGGGCTCAGATAGTTATTGCTGCTTGCTCTGTGCTTCAGTTTTTCGTGGATGTGCACAGTATTTCCTGACAAGAGCTTTCCAGCACAAAACACCAGTAAAACGCCCCTTTTTATTTTTCTTTTTGGTGTTTTCTTTTTCATCTCTTGCTTGGATTTTTTTTCCTCCCTCCTTGTACTCATTCCAAGCTACTGTATGAAGTTATGTTTCTAATTAAAATCTGTTCTGGAAACTTCACTCAGAGTCCCTCCCGTTGCACAATAGCATCTGTTCCAGAGGTCTGGGAGCTCAGAGAAAGCTGAGCTCTGCAGAGGTGGTGATTAAGCACAAACAGAGTAATTTTGAACCAAGGACCATCTCTCTAAGCCCCAAATTCTGCAGATCCTTGAGCACACAGATCCTCGAGCACAGAAAAGCAAATTCCATTCCTTTAGCAAAGCAGTGCTTGGAGCTCTGGCTTTGGAAGATTAGAGGTTGGGAAAAATCTGTTTGGTGATTATCAGAAAAATGTTTGGCTTTTTAATCACTCACCAAAATGACATGAGGTTATCAAAGTATGAAAGGATCATTTATGTTGGGAAAACCCTCGAAAATCATCAAGTCCAACGATTCCCCCAGCACTGCCATGTTCACCACTATTGTCCCCAAGTGCCACATCCACACCTCTGTTAAATCCCTCCAGGGGTGGGGACTCTGCCCTGGGCAGGGGGAATGTACCTGAGAATCTCATCCTGCTTGTATTTAACTTGCAGGTGCAGTTTTGCATTATTAGGCACAAACTGGCGAGAGGTGAGATTTCCCAGACTCCTCCTTAGTTCACAACAAACTAAAATCCCTCAGGAAAAAATGCTACAGGCTGCCAATTCACACTGCTGTTTCTTTGTTGTTCATCCTTAGGAAGTTCTCACACAAATCCAGGGCCAAACGTCTCCTTCAGAAGAAGTAAAGACAAAAGCTAAAAATTAATATATTTTCTAAAGTACCAACAGTGATCTTAGTCTTACATAAGAGCTGAAAAGTAGACAGCTCCTCATTTCAAAGGGCTTTCAATTCAATTATCCAAAACAGAGAAGAAACAGGATGTGTAATGAAAGCCAGAGGAAGGAATAGCTGGCAGGATTTTGGTTTGATTGTCTGATTGTTTTAATTTCATTTCCTTATAGAGTGTTGCATCTTTCATCATACTCCAACTGGAAGAAGTCTCAGGCTCTGACAGATCTCTTCTGGGAGGAAATCACATCACTGGGGACTGCCTGCCTTTTTTAACGAGTTTGGTCCTCCAGACAGGTTTGGAAATCAATCTCATGGTGCAATCCTGAGAACGCTTTGGCACTTTGGTGGATATTCCTCTGTGAACAATCTCAACATTCCTCACACTCAAAAGTTACCCAGAACCATCTCTGCCAGGTCTGAGCTGAATATAAAGGTTGGAAAATAAAAGCAAGCTGGTTTTGGGTGCTCAGTTCATAAAATATCATTTAATTCAGGGTTTATGCTGCTCCTGCCAGTGTCAAGGGATGATCTACAGGTACTGCTGGGAGTTATAAAAGAAAAGTTGAAAAGTCTCTGTTTCACATCCTGTTCTCTGCTGCCAAACTGCAGCAGAGGCTTATGGAGCTACAGCAGATGTCACATCCCTGCTCCATGGGATGGACAGGGACAGTCCCCATCCACCACTGCTCTCGGCTGTGCTGGTGCCTTCTGGAGGCTGAGCTGGAGCAGGGACCAGACAGAGCAAGAGGAAAAGTAGATATTTATTAAAAGGCCTCAATGGGTACACCTGGGCCACACAGGAGTCCAGCCAGACCACACCCAAGGTGAACCCAAAATGGTCCCAAAATGGACACCTGCTGACAAAGTCCCACACTTTGATAAGTTCTGGTCCATCAGCAGATTAGAATCAATTGTCCAACCACAGCTTCAGGTTATGAAGTTCCATCCTCCTGTTTTTTCCTTCTCACTTCACTGCTGGTTTCGCTCTTGGGCTGAAAGTTGTCCTTGGTCCCAAGCTAGAGTAGGAATTGTCTTGTCTCCCTACTCTGTGAAGAGAACTCAGTAGCACTGACTATGAAACCTTAAACTACTCACCAAAACAGCCCAGAATCTAAAATATATAAAAGCCAAAACTTAAGGCGTCAGTGCAAATCCCTATTTTGATGAAAGTGTAGAAAATGCCCAATTTCTGAGCCTTGCTGCTGCCTGTCAGAGCAGGCTGAGGCTCCCTGCACTGACATTCACCTGCCTATGCAGGTACAAGAAGCAGGTTTGGTTTTATTCAGGATGAAAAGTTAGTAATTCACTAAAAAGCTGCAGAATTCCTGTGTTGCCTGTGGATTTAGGCTGCAAGATGGGTATTTCCAGGCTGCAAAAAATTCCCCAAGTGTTTTGGTGTTCATCTCTGTTTCTAGAGAAATTGAAGCTTAATAACAAATGTTCATCTGGATCTCAGAGAAAGGTGCTTGGCTGCTCTTTATTTTTCAAGGATGAATTACTCGTGTTGTCTGTTGATGCATCAGACTACCAGGCCAATATTAGGAAATGCCCAATTTAGCAGGAGCTGTCAATGAAACCAAGGCTGGGCTGTGTGAGCAGGCAGGGACTGGTAAGGCAGAACAGGAAACCCTGATGAGAACCCTGCAATGTTCACAGCACTCTCCTCTCCCAGTCTGCTCAAGCCTTACAATATTCCAAGTGAAGTCAGGAGGACCTTTGCCATCAATCCAATAGTATCCTGGAATTTGTTTTTACAGTTATTCACATAAATTAATAGGAGAACAGCTGCTTTCTCTAAGCTGTGACTGCACTAACTAACCAAATAATTTTTTTTTTTCTTTTATCTCGGTAAGAAAAAAAACCCTGAATATTTTGCTCCAGTACTTGACTGAAAATTAATGAAAATAATTTCTTCCACTATTGGCTCCTCTTTCTTCAGTGGACATTCCAAACTGGGAGCACAGCAGCACTATTTGCATTTGAAGACCTTTAGATATTTCCATCTGTGTAACCCTGCATGGGGATAATAATCTTGGAATCATTAAGACTGTTGTTTGCAGCAGCTTGGATGTATGGAATTCATGCAGTTTTCCACAAGAGAAGACTTTTGCTTTAAAATAAAATTATGTCTTCCATTTATAGCCATAATATTTGAATATTAACGCTTTAGGAATATAAATATTTTCCATATTGCACATATGGATACAAATTCTGATTTCAATAAAGGGATGAAAAGAGGAGCAAGAAGACCAAAACAACCATTTGTAACGTACAGAGATGGTGGGGGCAAATTTTTCAATATAGCCTCTTCTGATAACCTCAAATTTACTCATTATAATACAACAAAATCCACCTGAAGTTGCCATATCACTACCAAAAAAAAAATTCTGAATCATACTGTGACTTTAATTTTGGATAAATTATTTTCTTGGAATGTGTGTCCCCTGCTTCTCAAAGCTACTGGAGATAACCAGGACAGCTTAGTTTTGAAAAACATGTGGGAAAAGAAACTGATTTATGGCATTCATAAAAACTTTACTTTTTAAAGTATTGCTTTAATATATTTTATTTAAGTCGAAGAAATATTTCATGAAACAACAAAAATTGCCACCCAATCAGTAGGGCTGTCTTAATGATTTTGTATTCTCTATGCCAGTTTGAAAAAACCCTGGGGAAGCTACAGAAATTGGACAGCAGGAATGACCAGAGATTGTGTGAATCTATTGCATAATGGATTCAGCTGGAAATGACCCAGTTATTTGGTTGTTCCTTTAACCAGCTGAAAATTTAACCATTATCAAACACAGGGAATTCAGCTGTGGCTTTGAGACATTGAAAAACACAATGTCCTGTGTACATAAGAACTTACTAAAAAAAAAAATGCACCTACAGCATTTCTGGTTTAGAGAGAGAGAAAAAGCAAACATTAAGTTTGAAGGTGCAGGGAAGGGGCTGTTGTGGACATTTCTCCCTTCCTGGCCCATATCCAAGCATGATTTTGTGTGTGATTTGCAGCCATGGGTAGGTATCCACTTTAGAAATGAGCCATTAGTAAGATGTCTGGATCAAATGAATTAATCCCAGGCTGTAAAAAGAGACAGAGCTTGGATTCAGAGTTAATAACATTTGTCTGTGGATGTGTGTTCTTGTGAGGTTTTCATTCCTAAAGCAGCTTTCCTCCAGCAATGCTAAATGGCCACATCTCAGTGTCCATTACTGGCAATTATTCTTCTCCCAGGAGTCCCAGCCAGGGCACCAAGGCAGTTCTGGTACCTGGCACTGTGGGATTGAAATCCCCTGTCCCTTAAAATCAGCAGGAGACACTCAGGAATTAGCTCAGTCTCCACCTCATCTCTCAAAATCCGAATTTACCTCTTATTCTGGGTTTGCCTACAGCAAGAACAAAACCTGAATGTGCAGCTGAGCTCCCTCTTCAAGCCAGCAGGGGCTCAATTTGCAATCCCAGCGTGTGTGGGGGTATTTGAAAGCTCTTTCATCCTCACGATGGCTTTGTCCTATTGCTGCAGCATCCTCAATTGAAGCTCTGGTCACAAACCCCACCTTGTGCAGAGCCAGCGTGGTTTCCTTCCCTCCTGCAGTACAATTTCAGCTGCTGTGCTGCAATTTTAGCTGTTCTGTATCACATAACTGTATTAGCAGGCACGGGAAACACTTGTGTTCATCTCTACTGCCTAAATTATTCACTTATTTTATTTCCTTCTGGTCTAAATAAAGAATGTCAGATAAGTCCAGATTGCCTTTATGGCTCTGGTATCAAATAAAGATGCATTTAGGAAATCATTCTGTCCTCCCCTTTCAGAGGCAAAGCAGACAGACAATTCTTTCACTTAGAGAGAATTTTCCATCAATTTTGGAATATGTTCAGGGCAGAGAGGAACATCATGTTTCCTCTTCAGTCCCTGTCATAAAAGCCATACCTGAAATCCTCCTCAATTCCTACAAGTCTGTGCTGGTCCAGCTCCTCAGGAGCAGAGGTGCTGGGAGCTGGAAATGGAGAAATCTCAGCTTTGTGAAGTCTGACACTCTCCTCTCCCAGGGGAGATAGGGGATCTCAGCCTTGTTTAAACAAAACACTTCAGCATGCAGTTAAAACTGTGAATTTACCTGCAGATACAGGTAAATTAGGCACACAAATAAAAGTGTATTTTGTGGGAATTCAGACTTTCATGTTCATTATATTCAGATTTTAATGTTCATTATGTCATTCATACTATTCTTAGGTCGTTATGGTCTTGCACAAGAATTTCTTAATGAGGCCAATGCCATAAATTTTGCCCTAGCAGCTAAATTTAGAGGTTTTCCTATGGTTGATAATTCATCTTCCAACAGCAGAAACTTTTAATGGGAACTCTGGCAGCCTAATTTCTGTGGCTAAAGTTATGCTTAGGTCCCAGGGATGCAAAGTACTTTAATTCTGCAATGCACCTGCAAGGTGAAATAACAGTAAAAGCACATTTCTGACAACCTTCACCTTGCTGAAAATATCTTTTGATTACTTTCCTGTGATGGGGAGCCTTTGTAGGGGCTGAGTTAAACAGAATAAAGTTTTCCATTTTCTAAACAAATTGTTATATATATATTACATAAATAATTTATACTTATTTATGAGGGCATTGGGGAGGGGGTACAAATTTGGTCTTTAAATGTTGCTGTTTTGATGATGTGATCATGGAAGTGTGAAATTCCCACAGATGTTCATGAATCTCACTCCACAGTTGCTATGGCCCAGCTTTTCCCTGGAAAAAATATCCATGGATTTCAGTCTGAGTGGTTTTCTGACTCTGCTCGTATCTGAATTGTTGTTAACAACAATTAAAAATTCCATTTCTGGCCTGAATTCAGCCACCCTACACCCCAGATCATTTGAAGCAGCATCTTGAGGCAGCTGAAAGTTCCTCAAACCCTTTTTCCTTTTATTTACCTTTTCTGAAAAACCCATTCCCAGAGCAGTGTGAGAGCAAAGCAAGCAAAGTGCACTTACACCAAATCCCCTGCACAGAAGTTCAAATACTGAATTATAGCCCCAGACCAAGGATCAAATAAAGAATTAAGGAGATGCCCAAATTTCCTATCCTAAGACCACATCAATTCTTGGTTCATGTTGCATGGAAGCTGCATATTTTTCCAGGACAAGCAACAAATGCTGCATTGAGGTCTCCAACATCAGGGACTTCTCTCAGGGGGAAATATTTATCACAGCACTGCAACACACTTGTGATTGCTCTTGAAGATTTAAAAAGAAATAAAGAATAAATGAAGAATTATCTGGGTTCTTTAGGTCAGGTCTGCCGTGAAACCAAATGAGATTCCAAAAATACCCATTTCCATTTTCTCTCCTTAACTTTTCCCATTTTTGCTCTCTCACAAGCCCAGGTTGGGGCTGGCTCGAGATGCAACAAAACATTTAGCAGGAAGAGCTTTTATTATTCCTGGCACAGCTGGAGGCAGGAGTTTGCAGAGTGCCTGGGAGTTTTCTGGCCAAGCCTTCAGACTCAAGAGGTTCATCTAAACTCCAGACATCACAGTCACTCCCTGAGCTGCCTTCTGCTGCCACCAGCCTGGCAGAGGATGGCACTGTGACGTGGCACAAGGCACCCTCCAGTTTGTACCCACATCTGCAAACATCTCCCCTCTCTCTACAGAGAAAGCATTTCATTTAAACACCCTGAAGAAAACATATTTTCTTTAGTGGCCAAAAGAGCCCAGCCTGAAAAATATCATATCAGTTCGTAACTTTTTATTATGAGCTTTGACAAAGGCTGAATTCTGTGCTATTAATTTTAAAATGCCTCCTCTGATGTTTTTTTTCTGAAGCAGAGGGTGAAGACTTTCTGCAATTCCAGCTAAAGCCACAAAACTGAGTGCAGCCATCAAAAATGAGAACCATCCTTTTTTTTTTTCCAGAGCCAAACAAAGAGACAGCCAAAAAAATGGAGAACAAAACTGAGACAGACCACTTGCACAATGGCTGGGTATAGGACAAAAATTACCATTAAAACACATCTTCATGCCAGAAATAGCTAAAAATCCCACTGAGGTGTACTGCTAGAGCAAATATTCTACACTAAGAGCATTAATTGCAGCCATCAAAAATAAACTTTAAAACTTGGAATACTTTTAATGAGTATAAAATCAAGACAGAAATAACTCTGATCTTAAGATACAACCCTGGCTCAATAAATGAGACATCTTAGAAGGGCTCAAGTTTAACCATATTAGCAATCCCATTTGAGAGCATTTCACCAAAAATAGGATAAATATATAAGAGGTATGAGTATAAAACTGGCTTGTGGTGCAATTATTTCCCTCCCCCTCCATGAGAGCTGTAGTAGGAATCTTATACAGCAGTAAATATATCCAATATATCCATAGTTGGTATAGAACATTCACTGGGCAGAGTGACAGCATAGTCATGAAATTCCTTAAACATAAATAAACTGGAAAGTATCCATAACTCCTGGTCTAGAAATACACATTTACTGGGAATTCTGGCTGTTTTTTGAAGATTTTGCGACCCATGCTTTTGGGAAAAAAAACATGGATTTGAGGNTGGGAATTCTGGCTGTTTTTTGAAGATTTTGCAACATAGCCATGCTTTTGGGAAAAAAACATGGATTTGAGATGGCCCAAATGAAGTATCCAAGTGGGAGGACACAGGAAAGGGGCTGTAAATGCTCCACCCTGAGAATGAGAATTGCTCACCTGGGGCTGAGATACACCAGAAGAGCTTCAGAAATCCTCTGGAAATACCTAATCCCACTGGAATAAATGGCAGTGCTCTGATATCACCCAGCTTTCACCTTCTCACTCTCCCGAGCACACAGGTGAAGGCCCCACACATGGAGCAGGAAAAACCTGAGAAACTGTAAAGTTCTCATCAGTAGTGACGAGCCACTAAATTTTATCCCCACTGCTACAGTCACCTCCACTCCCAGGTGCTAAATTTACACTTGAGAAGGACTGAAACCAGCAGCTCCCCAGTCAGTTCCACTTAATGCTGTTCAAATTTTAATCCAGTTAAGCTCCAGCACAGACAAAACTATATTTTTTTACTTCTCAACAAGGCGGAAAATGAGTTGAAAATGACACTGAAACCGATGCATTAACTTCCTTCCATGATGTAGCTCAAAGCTTAACACAAGTAAAGCATGGATGTGGATAGAATCACTTGGCTCTTCAGTTTTGGGTTTCACAGGCTGTTTTCTGCCTGTTTGGCTGCTGATGCAAGCCAGAGAACTCCAGAGCCAGGCTGATGAAGTAGCTGTGCCTTTAGGCAGCCGAGAGTCATTAGTCAGCTTAGCTGAGAGCTGTCATCTTTCATATTTTTGTTATTAAAGTTAAAAATACTCAAATTGCCAACAGAGCACAGACCAGCAGCAGTCTATGTCTGCAGCAAGACCTGGGTGAGGATCATCCTTCTGACCTGATCCTCAGTCCTCCTCTGCTGCCTTGGGAAAATCTCATCCTCGATTTGAACTCTTCCCAACCGCGCGCTGCTCCTCGGTGGTGCCAACAAAGGTTGAACACACGGCTGCAAACACAGCTCCATGCACCAGCAGCACCCTCAAAGATGGGCTGGCATTGCCAAGCCAGCCCTGACCCGCTGGAATCGCCAGCCCTTCTCCTCCAGCAGCACTGAGGGAGGCACTGCTCTGGCCCCAGGGTCTCCTGGAGCTGTCACCCTGCCCTCCCTCCCTGCCCAGCCCTCTGCCAGGCTGCACATCTGGGATAAATACTCGACCTATATAAGGAGCCTGTGACAGGAAATGCCTCAAACCAATCCAGCTTGGTTTGAAAACCTTTTATAAAGTGTAAGGCCTGAGTTTTATGAAGACCTGGTGTGTCTGCTCGAACAAGTTTAGATATTTATACAGTTCTTTTTTTCCCTACCATCACATCTGTTATTATTCTTTCATAGGAAATAATAAGAGAAATTAATAAACCCAAACACTTCTCATCAGGCATAGAGGTTTTCATAGTGCCTGGAGTTGTTTAGACAGTGATTCCAGAGGAAAATTGTGTGGCTACAACAAACCTGAACTCAAGCTTTGTACTCCTTCCCAGTCCTTAAAAAGAAACCAGTTTGTAATTTCTAGAGCAGAGTAAAAGACAAAATAAGTTTGGCTGGGCTGTCTGCTTCTCGCTTAATTACTCTTCTTTATTTAACTGATCATTCATTTGATAGACTGAATATTCTTTGAATATACAGAATTCTTTGAATTCTTGAGTATTCTTTGATACACAGCTCTAGGACAGCACTAAAATGTCAGAAGTAACTTGTATATTTAAATCCCAAACTGGAAAACTGCTTCAGTGAAGGGATAAAAAATTGGCCAGGTGCACACAGAAAATAATCAGAAGTTCTTTGGATATATCCAGAAGTGCAGAAAAGCAAAAGATTTAGGAACTCATATAACAGAGCTTTCTTGTTTCCTTTAAAACCCTCCATGTCCAAGCTGTGCACCCTTGAGGAGCACCCTGAGAGCAGAGGATTTAAGAATTCAAAGCATTAAGAAGCAGCATTTCAAAAACTAACTAAATCTCGGAGATCTGAGAAAATCAAGTCCAGGCCTGGACTGAAGCCTGAGTATCCTCTTTAATTAAAAAAACAAACAAAAAGAAACCAACAACTAACCCAAACCAAATCCTAGAAATAAAGAAGAAACGAGGAGTGGGATTGTAGGGGTGCATGAGAGAGGCTTCCCTTGGAAAGGAGTCTCAAATTGGCATTTGGGCTCACTCAGGGGGCACAAACCTCAGGGCAGCACAGGAATTCCCCTGGAAAACATGGAAAATCTGACAGAGCCCAGCTTGCAAAGGGAATCAGTTCCTCCCCACAGTAATTTGAGAAAGGCATGATTTTTAAGGAGCTCAGAAAGCCCCCTGTGTAGCCAGGCTCTCCCTTTCCCACATTTCATCAGGTGTGATTCCCTGAGGTTTTGCTCATCTTCCCAAGGATTTCAGCTCTCAGACTTTTTAGCTTCCATGTGTCCATTGTGAGGATGACATTTGGACATACCAGAGTCTCTCTGTTCAACCTCCTCCTCTCCACCTGCCTTCAAACTAATCATGGAAAAGTCAGCTTGTGGAAATAACTCAATAAATAAATTCTAAAATGCTTCAAGCCCAAGCAAGCACCAGGAATCTGTGGATTTAAAAGCTGGGTCATTACCTTTTAAATTCTGAACACTCAGCATTTTCTCAAGGCTCTGAGCTTCCTGTCTGCAGAAAGAGAAATGTTAAAATTGAGAAAGACATTGGTTTTGGGTATTTCTGATGGGATTGTAGAGAAGGTTTGGAGCTTAACTGGGAAGCTGGTGTGAAGCTCCAGCTCCAAGCTATGGAGCAAAGGAGATAAAGCAGTCCAAGCAAGGTTCAGACAAATATCTCCAAGGGTGGGCACCTCTCCAGCCCAAATAACTGAGTGTTCAGAGCTCCTTTCTCCCTACTCCAGCTTCCTCAGCATCATTCAGCCTCATGCAGCCCATGAAAGATTCCCAAAATTCATTCTGTCCAAACATCTTTTCTGCTTTGTTTAACAATTCAGCCGTGGTCCAGCAAAGGCTCATAATCACAGGCTCCACATTTAGCAAATTGGAAGCCTAACTGGTTCAAAGCAAAGTGTGCCAGGAGCTCCAAATGAATCAGAATATGAGTTATTAGTGAGTGTTAAAGCGACAGCATTCGCGTCTGCCTGCTCCAGGCTGAAAGCCCAAAAATCCAAGCTGAAGGCAGCACATTTCCCAGCCTGTGGACCCAAGGAGGAATGCTCAGGAGTGCCTTCAGATAAACTCTAATTTTTACCAGAAGCATTTCTGGGAAGGTTGAGATTTGGTCCCTTGTTTTCAGGCACCCTTTGTCTTTTGCATGAGAAAAATTCATTACACTGTTGAAAATTATCTTGAGGGGGAAAAAGGGTGTGTTTGAGCCAAATCTGGCCTAAGGGGTGGTTGTACCAGTGGTGTAGGTGTAGGGAGTGTCAGACCTGACATCCAGGTCTGAGATCAACTCCTCCAAAATACTTTTGTTCCCTTTGAATCCTTCCTTTGACAGATGAGCACCCTGAAAGTCGTGAGGACCATAAACCTGTCAGCATAACCCACTGCATCTCTGAAGCAGAGAACATAAAAACAGGGTGTTTTCTGGGAAAGAGGGACAAAGATGGGTTTCAGTTTGCTCCCACTGCAAGCAACATCTTGGATGGTTGATGGGCTTGGCTTTTCCCCTCAGTCCTGGATGTGGAAAAGGAAGGGGATGCTCGGCCTCGCTCTGTGCTCCCCCTTTCAAACACGACTCCCTTGAAATGGGAGGCTGCTTTGCTTTCTGAAGTTCAAAACAGCTAAAAATCAAATGTGGGGACAGTGGGGACTGCAGACCTCCTGGAAGACAAGCAGAGACATTTGGGTTTCACCCTTAGGGTCTCTTCTTCTCTCAGCCAGAAGGATTAATCCCAGAGAGCCAAAATGAGGGGAGGCAACGAGAAAACCACTAAACTTGTGATACATGGGAGAGTAAGGAATAAATCCTCTTCAGGAAGCATTCCCATAACCTAAGCAAGAAAATCAGATTTGGGAAGGTCTATCAGCCACTGCCTGGATGAGCTGCTGAGGTCCAAAAGAAAGAATTCACATGACTCTGGTGCTTTACCCAACTGAGTCCCACTGTAGAACTTTCAAAATCCCCATTTTTTTAAAGTTTTTAACTATAGATATACACATAATTCTATACTATCAACTTCATGGAAGAACTCAGTTGGACTTGTTCTTTGGGAATCACAATTATAGGAAAACAGTTTTGCCAGGTACACACCTTAAATAATTCACCAGCAGCCCCAGGCTGATGTGCAGTCACACAAGAAGTCTGTCTGGCAATTCATTAAAAAAACAAAGTAAACCACAAAATAAATCTGTAAGTAATCAACCCCCCTATAAAAAAAGCTCAATTAATGACTTCCACCAACCACTTTGAAAGCAATATTTTCTATGACAGAGCAGCTACACTGCATAGCAGAAAGTAAAAAGAAGTGTAACTATGATCTGTGTCTAACTTATGTACTCAGCTTTTACTGTGTTCCTTGCTTGGCATGTTGGATGCAGCAGCACTTTTGCAATTACAGCATCCTGCTAATGCTTGTGTGAAGGCAGCAGCAAAACTCTATTATTTCCTGTTATTTACAGACCTGTACAGTTACAGGTAAACAACCACAAAGAAACAGGAGATTCATCCTGTACCTGGGTATTTTCACTCCTAAATCAACCCAGCTCCAGCCTTGAGTCACAGCTGCTGGAAGTCACTGTGGTCCTCTGAAGCTTGCCAGCTTTTTCTCACTTTTCTGCAGTGTCAAATCCCAGCAAAGCAGCCCCACAGAGCCCAGGCAGGGCAGGTTTGGGGGGCATTCGCGTGTCAGAACAGGAAATTATTCACTATTCCCTAAGCCAAGAGTAAAATGAGTTTCTCCACTTCTGACAAAGCAGTGTTAGCTCATGTAATTCTTTGAAATGTATTGTTATAAAATATGCTTCACAGTGTATTGGGGCTGATTCCCATTTATAAGACAGCTTCTTTAAACACCCCTCCAGAATCAGAAAGTCACTTTAAAGCCTTTTAAAATTTTTTTTGTTCTCAAAAATGATGTAAATCACTGAGCAAATAAGGAATGAAGCTCCTGTCTTTCCTTGTCTCCATTTAACCCCTAATAAGAAGGTGCAAAGCCTTGCTCGCCACCACCGGGATGTTCCCACCAGAAGGGAATCATTGTATGTCCAAAAGAGGACTCAGACATCTATCAGCAGGCTCACCAGAATATCCCTTGTAATTCAATTCGGGCTGAAGGGATTAACAGCTAAACCCAAGTGCTCTGAAGGTGCCTTAAGTGATGCACACACACTCAAAGGCACCCTGACTCCCTGAGTCACCATCTCTTCATTATTCTTGTTTTTCTCACCTTTTTTGCGTTGCCGTTTTTAGCTAAGGGTAGAGAAGAGGAACAGTTTTTCTTTTACACCTGTCAAGTTGATTTAGCACTGCCTGGCGAGTGCATGAGGAATAAAATGCCTTGCTCCTCTCTGGTAGTGCTCCATCCCTCCCAGCACATAGCAGGAATCCAGAATACCCTGTTCTTGCCCACACTGGGATGTTAAAACCCAGGGGAATGGAATCCTAAACGTTCCTTTAGCTGTGCCACAAGGAAATTGTAAATGCGGCTGTATCAGAAGTAATGAATTAAAAATTAACACTGCAGTGTGTTTTGCTAATGGTTTCATGTAGGTGTTTCTCATCGCTTGATTGGATATACAAACACTCCACCAAACACCTTTTGAAGCTGAAATAGCCAGAGGAAGGCTCCAGAGGAGCAAGGCTCGACCCTGAAAGAGGTAGGAATTTGTGGCTCAGGAATCCTCATCAGGAAAATAATCAGACAGCAGCAGTGGTGGAGACCCATCTTTGGATTGGCCAGTTTCCTCTGAACATCCTCATTTCATTTTCCAGGCACTGAATTTAAAAGTGCATTTTAAAAGGTGCATTTTTTGACTACATCAAAGCTTTGTTTGTTCCCATTTTCCTGGAGCACCCAGAGTTCAAGGCACATATTGATATTTCCATAGACCAAATAATCCCTCAGGACATCACCTCACCAGAGGCCTGGCAAGAAGACCAAATCCAGAGCATCCTTTTCACAATAACAATAAAATCACAAGCAACCACTGTGTGAATATGACACTTAAATCCCAACTCTGTACTCAGACCATCAGCCTTTTTGTCATTTGCTTCTTACACAGACAGTGAATAGGGCAAGACTTAAAAATCCCAGCTCAGATATAGAAAATTCAGGAAATTACTTCTTCTGCACCACAGCTTCTACTTCCACTGCTTCATCTTGCTGACAGATTTGAAGCTCACGTGGTTGACAGAAATCTCCATTCCAAACCCAAAAGAAATCAGTGAAATTTGGTTGTGAGGCATGGGATTGACCTGTCTAACCAGCTCACTGAACAGATAATAACATTAAACCCCAAGACTGAATTCAGCTAATGAGCCTCTCATTATATGCTGGCATTTCAGAAACAAATCTAGGCTCAGGTTGAGACTATTAAAAATAATTCAGTGAAATTATCCCTTTTAAAGAGGTGTTTTTAAAGAGACATTTTTTGCACCTTAAGCATGAGGTTGAATTCAGAGAAGGCTGCTGGAAGAATTATCTTTGAAAGTGGTTTTCTCTGGCATAATCAAATGTGTTTATTCCCATTTTTTTCTTTCTTGTGTTACATTATTCATTGAAGCCATGGGTAAGGAAAGATGCTAATCAAAAAGGTCTGGCCAATTTCGAGGTTATTGCTCATTATTCATTCTTAGTCATCCCTTGTCCTCTTTTGTTGTGACATTCTTTAAAGGATGGGCTCTTAAATGGAATAGTGAACATTTCATTATTCTGCATATTTTAGAAGTGCTGAGGAGAAAATAGAGGCTGGTAGATGAAAGAAAGCTCATTAAAAGCCACATTGCTTGTCACACATGGCAATTAGGATGCAATACAGGTCAGATGAAAATTCATGGGATACCCACCCAGGGCCAGGAAGTTCATTCTTAAAAGTTCCTATTAGGAGAAGTATAAGCAAAAGCTTTAAAATTAAAAGTCTGTGTTCTAGGTCACAGGAGTGCTCCACTCTGGGCTGCTCAGAGAAGGAAGGTTTGAGAGAGGGGATACCAAAGGACTGGGAAAGAGCAGCACTGGTGGTTTCCCTGCACATGAGAAATTCTCTGCTGGTGGATCTTGGTGAAGAGGTCTCAAGTGCTTTCAGCTGTCAGTTCAATGCCTCATGTGTCACTCTGTCATTTCTTCTTTCTAGGGAACAAAATCACCACAGAAATGCCAGTAACACCCCAAAGCTGTCATGTTTTTAACTTCACACACTCTTCAGATCTTCGCCCCCATTTCACACCAAAATATCTCCAGTTTTTCCTGAATAACATCCCTGTGATTCAGCTTTCCCTCCTCATTCACTCACTGATCTCTCTCCAAGCTTTCATTATCTTGATAAACATCTCAATTTAAGTACTATCAGTCTATTTTTATAAATTCAAATTCTCTCTGCTGGATTATTTCCATGTTTGCCTGCACTGTCCATTTTATCCTCTCCTGGCCTTCCCTTACTGACTCCTCCTCACACACGTGTCCCTGAAAAGACCTGGCCCATCCTATGCACTGCATGAATTAAAAAGAAATAACAAACCAAACCCCTTAAGAATTGCATTACTGAACACGTGGCAAGATTGCAGGAAAATAAACAAATATGGGGGCAAGAAACACTGATGCATCTGAGGAGTTTCATCAAGCCTGGGGAAAGCACCAAATGAGCCGGGACAAAGGAAATCCTGATTTCAGCTAAACACAGGCAAATGTTGGGCTGTGCAGAGATCAAACACTGGGAGATCTCTGAGATGCAGAACAAATGTGCTCCAAGTCCCACCCTGAGCACTGCCATACAAATAAACATCACCCCTTTATTTTCTAAATACATTCAGAATCGAGGTATGGCTCTACAAAAACTACAAGTTTAAGTTTTGTGGATCAAATCAAAATAATTACAGACCTCGATGTGGTGGATCTGGGCTACACTGAGGAGGTTATTGGGCACCTCAGCCCCATAAATCTCTTGATGATGAATTTTTGCCTCTAGTCAGACCCCCAGACTCTGAAGGGATCTGCCCCACAGATGGCAGCTGAGGCACCACATATCAAACTCTATTAAAAGCCTCATAAAAGAAAAATATTGATGTTAACAAGACTCTTTCCACTGATTTGAATGGGCTTTGGACAGAGGCCTATGCAAACAAGGAGGAATTAGAAAATGGAAATCTGTTTATATACACAAAACCTGTCAATCTAACTGTTTGCCTTCCAAGGATGACCTAGTACCACTTAATTTATGAGGCATTTAAAGGGCAAAGAGGCAGATCGATACTTTTAACTTTTACCTGAATTGACTCTTTGCAAATGTTGATTCTAATGTTTCAAAGAAAAAATTGCAATCCACTGGCATCAGCTGAATTTCTTTCTACATGAACATTTCACAGATTACAAATATCAATATTCTGGCCACCTTCAGTAATTAGCTGAAATAAATGGGGTGTGTGTCATCTGTTTGGTGCCATGTCCTTGAGACTGCTCCCTTTGATTCCCACTTCGATTCAAAGCTGGAGTTGATCAGGACCAGCTGCTCAGCCAAAGGGCACATCACACATTCCCATTCCTCCTCCTTCTCCATCCCAGCTCCCAGCCAGGCTATTGTTTGTTACAACTAATTAATCCCGCATGTCCTGGCTGCCAGCGAGCCTCACAAACCCCAAATTTCAGTATTTACTGCATGTCCAATAAATTAATTCCACTTCTGGAGAGATGCAGAAACACAGTTGTGCACATATAAGCACAACACACATTCTTACCCAGCCAGATTTATGGTTGTTATTATTGATACCTGCTATTTGACAGCTGCTATTATAATTTCTAGCTGGCCTCTTAACATCTAAATGTGAGTAAATATAGGTATGTATTAGTATTTAAACATCCCTGTGAGGGCCAGATTTTTGGATCTTCTTTCCAAACTGGTGACAGGGGATGTGGCACTAAGTATCAGAGTTACTGCCCCAGGAGGACCCTGCCCTTGCCTGCCTCTGGGTGAGGAGAAAAGAGAAGTTTTAAATATTTTAGCCAGAACTTTTAACACTGCCGCTCAAACTGCCTGCCTGACGCATCCTGCTGAAACCCTCCTGTTTTCACTCTCATCTGTAACAAGTGGTGACCCTTCTCCTCACTGGGTGCTCACCTCAGGCCTTATTATGCCTCTTGCAGTTAAAATTGTTCAGCTGCTCCCAGGGAAATCCCCTGAATTTTCCCATATAAATCAATCCAGCACTCAGTTTGCTGAGTACATGTCCATCACCCCTATCCTGGATCAAAGAGAAGGAGTTTGGTGCAGGAGATCAATTGCTTGTTGTACCTCTGGCTATTTTTTTAAAAACTCAATTAGAGGTTTGAAACCTCTTACTGCACATGGCTGGTGAAAGCTTGGAAGCTCAGCTGTGTCCAAGGATCCCAAACTTGCTGTGGAAGGAGGGATTGAGCCATTTCCAGCTGCTCTTGGTGGAAGCCTCTCCCCCTGTGCTCGTTGCAGCAGGTGGGGAATGAGGAAGAGGCCTGTCTGTAAAGATAAATGAACTTTGCCCTCATGGATTGGATTCTCTTCTCATCATTGTCATGTTTGGAGCAAGTGTGAATCCCCAAGTGCTGGGAAAATTGGGAAAAAAACAACAGGGAAGGTGAAAGCAGAGATGAGCTACAGAACATCCCACCACAGGATGGAAATCTCGATTGTCTCCACCACAACAGGGAATCAAAAACGTAATTACAGAGCTTTAATAGCCAACTACTTCCCATGGTCACGAATATATGGGATAGTTTGGGTTGGAAAGCATCTCAAAACATCATCCAGTGCCATCCCTGCCATGGCAGGGTCACCTCCCACTGTCCCAGGCTGCTCCAAGACCTGTCCAGCCTGGCCTTGGGCACTGCCAGGGATCCAGGGGCAGCCCCAGCTGCTCTGGGCACCCTGTGCCAGGGCCTGCCCACCTCACAGGGAACAATTCCTGCCCAAAATCCCATCCATCCCTGCCCCCTGGCAGTAGCAAGTGGTTCCCCCTTGTCCTGTCACAATCCACCCGATTCAGTCTGTGCAGGTGGAAACGGAGCCTTTCCTCTTAATTTAAAAAACCAAACAGATGACACACGGAAAGAGGAGCATCCTCAGATGATCTCATGGAGGCTGATGGCCGTGCTGAGATAACAAACCTGATAACGCAGTCCTTGGGGTGGCCCAGGCAGTGCCATGCCCTTGGGAAGCTGCTGGCCCCTGAGGGCACAGGGACAAGGATGTCCCTCCCATGTCACTGCTCCCCAGACAAGGAGCATCGGCCACCACCCTTGACTTCTGCATGGAGTTACCCTGACAAGCCACGCTGCCTGCCCCACAAATGCTTTTCCAGATGTTAGAAATTACATTTTCCTATCACTACTTGTTAGTATAAAAGCCGCGCAAATGCTAATTAATTTCTATCAGTGTTAGCATCAAATTTAAAATATTTTGTTTGCTATCTGCTGGATGTCACTGGACAAAGTTAAAGCCACTCTAAAACCCCTGACCCCCTGTTTTACTGCACCGATGGTTCTAAATCACAGATTTTGTGCCACATGCCCCAGTCATTAACATGAAGTTTCATCCTGAAGTAAAGGGAAGTTCAGCTGTAAGGGAGTGAGATTTGGCCCCAAGTTTTACAACTCAAAACTTCATGTACCCAACTCACTCCTAAGTATCCCAAACCAGTGAAGTGCCTACCAGACAGTCAGGGAACACAGGAAGGGATTGCTCCTTTGGGGCGGTGCAATTAGGTGTTAATGGGAACAAGTGGGTGGTAAAATCTGATCAAAACTCTGCAAATTTTGGAACACGGAATTAAGGGTGGCCTTTTCATAATAAGGCGTTTTTGTTTATATTTAATTTCTTTACTTAACTGGTCAATAATTAAATTGAGCTTGTTAGGGCTTAGTCTTTTCCAGGAAGATTTCTGTTTACATATCTTCCTCTGGAGGGCTTCAAAGTGAAATGTCAGAGAAATTCACAGGTTTAGAAGTGAAATTAATTCAGAAACATCTCTTAGATTAAAGTGACAAGGGATAAGGTGAGTTGTCACTATATGTAATCACCTTTTACTATGAAATCTGTCTCTGTTCTTTTGCTTATAGAACAGAAGCTTTCACAGCAAGCCAGTTGCCAAGTGTAATTAAGAATAATTAAGAAGGAAAAGTCCACAGACCAGCCAGAGTACAGCAGAATTAATACATTCCGACTCTTTAACTCTTTCCCTTTCAAGTAAAGAGATTGTTTCAAAGTATGTAAAAGTTCTGCAGGTCTGTTCTGTGGGATATTAAAATTTAATGCGCTGTCACCATCACCAGCACAACCGCGTTTATTGTTATTATTACCAAGACTGCCATTAACTGGATATTCATTAATGCTAAAAGTCACAGCGTGAGATTCAGCAGGCTCCAAACTCTGGAGAAGAAGGTGGAAAGTTACCTGGTGGCGTTTCAAGAACGGATTTTCCTTTTTTGTTGTTTTTCTTCTGTTTTAACTCCTTCCTGCTCGGTTTGAACCCTGGGTGCTCCTCCGTCTCTGCAGCACGGATAGGTCCTTGCTCTCCGGGTTGCTCCGTGAAAGGAAAGAACTCTTCCCCGGGATATGGGAAGGAGTAATAATGATCCCTGTTGGTGATTTCCTGCAGGTAATAATCCTGCTCGTCCATGGGGACAGCCCGGGACACATCCCCCAGCAGCGCCAGCCCCAGGGCGCAGAGAGCGAGGCAGAGCCGGGGATGGCCACGGGCGATCATCGCTCGGTCTCGCAGGAGTCCTGGGACTTAATTTGGAGAGAGGGCGAGCAGAGTTTGGGCAGCTGGAAAAGAGCGGCGGGGGAAGGAGCCCGAGCCGGGCGCTGCTTCGTGGGAGCGGCGGCGGGACGGGGCAGGGTGGGACAGACGGACAGCCGGGCAGCCGGACAGACGGACAGACGGGCAGCCGGGCAGCCGGACAGCCGGACAGCCGGACAGCCGGGCAGCCGGACAGCCGGACAGCCGGACAACCGGGCAGCCGGACAGCCGGACAGCCGGGCAGCCGGACACTCGGAGAGCCGGACAGCTGGACACTCGGAGAGCCGGACAGCCGGACAGCCGGACAGCCGGACAGCCGGGCAGCCGGACACTCGGAGAGCCGGACAGCTGGACACTCGGAGAGCCGGACAGCCGGACAGCCGGACAGCCGGGCAGCCGGACAGCCGGACACTCAGACAGCCGGACACTCGGCCCCTCGGCAGGTGGGATCCCCGGCCGCTCCCCTGCCCTGCCCTGCCCTGCCCTGCCCTGCCCTGCCCTGCCCTGCCCTGCCCTGCCCTGCCCTGCCCT
>VYXF01006312.1:156943-202366 GCA_013397295.1 Polioptila caerulea | reverse complement strand
TGTGCAAATAACCAGCTCTCCTGTATTTCTTTTTTAGGGTTTTAATACTTTCTGTGGGTGTGGGTATGGATTCACTGCTTCCCCTTCCACACCCGCCTCTCTTTTTTGGGATTAATTCAGCCAAAAGTCTGTTTCAAGGCACAATTTTGATCTACTTTACCATAAAATGTTTTTACTACTTTTTTATCTGTCAGCATCCTAGAAACAACTTACAGGAAAGGAAGTTTTTCTTCTAAGAGTGGCACAGAAGTATTAAGATCACTGAGGGCTCAGATGTTTTGGGCCTAAGGGCTGTTTATTTTTCTTTTCTTTTGCCTGACTAGTATCACCATAGCTTGTAAAAACCTGCTGTTGATGTGGAAGGAGATAAAGCAAACTGAGATTTTTTGTCGAAAACAACTGTAACTTAGCATCACCCTCCTCCCCTGAAATGATGCCAGCGAGGGTGTAGAAGTCATTCTACACTTTGCTTTAAATGTGTGTCCTGCTGCAGTGAGACACAACATGCTGTGTTCTGCAAAGGAGCAGGGTTTCCCCCTCTGTTCCCAAGAAGGATTTCTTTGGAAGATGAGGGTTTGCTCTCTAAGCTGGGTTAGCACTTCTCAAGCCAATTGAATTTTGAGCCAATTCCAACAACACCTCTGGAAAAAGAGGCACTCCCAGCTCTCCCTTGCCACTGGAGTGGATATTGGGGGAGGTTTCATCGTGGAAAAGGTGATCAGGCACTGGAGCAGGCTGGTGGGGTCCCTATCCCTGGGGGGATTCCAAAGCTGTGTGCATGTGACATTGGGGGAATGGATGGATTTAATGATCTTAGAGATCCTTTCCAACCTAAATGACTCTGGAAAGCCCAGATTCAGGAATGCATTTCACTGAGGAGAAAGTAAAGTTGTACCTGTAAGCACAGTCCTTGCTGAGGATCCTTATTTGTATTTATACCACACAATCAGTGGCCACACATTTAGGTTTACTTTGACTTCAAGCTGCTCAGTGATTCCTGCAACTTCTCATTTGGAAAATCGTTTTTTAGTTGGAGCAAAGCTTTGTGGTTGGAAAAAAAAAAAAAAAAAGACAAAAAACAGGCATCTCTATTTTCCTTGCCATTCCAGGATAACTTTCTGAGGTAGCACATAAGGTTTCTATATGCTTTGGCAACAAAATGACTCTAAAAATAACTTCCCTCCTGAGCACCAGTGAAGTTTCTACTCCTTTGTACTCCAGCTCTGTAGTAAATCATGAAGCACAGAATGGAGCAAGAAAAGAGAATTACACTTTCTAAAGTCATTTTCTTTGCCACATAAAGCATTTACCCCTGCTGTCAACAAGGTCAAACCATCTCAGAGGAAATGGAAACGTAAAACTGGCACTGGGAAATACAAAGGAAAGTGCATTGAACATTTGTGTGGCTCTTTGATGCCTGTTTCTTCCACGTGTAACAGAGACAGGGCCTGGGGTTCTGCTCACCTCACACCCTGAGTATCCTGGTGTTTAAATCCCTGTTTGCATTTGTTGATAAGGCAGATCCTTAAAAGAGTGGTTCTTACCACAGAAAAAAATGACTGGAAACATAAACAAGCTCTTACATGGAGACATTTTACTCAGTTTTAAGAGACATTTTACTCAGTTTTAAGATACATTTAACTATAAAGGGAATATCATTATTTGACGAGGTGAGTGATGCCAAATATACCCAGAATCTCAACATTTGTCTCTGAACATACCAAATAATGGTACAAAAATATCCTCTTAATCAGGCTGCTGTTCCCTTTGGACAAATAGATTTTAAAATAAACTGATGCCATTAATGAAGGCAATTATTTCCTTCAGCAATTGTTTATTTGAGCTGGTTAGAAATGCACTGGGGAATTTATCCCAGTGCATTCTCCCCAAGTTTTTCTCCTAAGAACAACATGACCTTCAGATAATCATTCAGCATATTGCCTTTGTGCTTGTGTCTGGGAAGGAGCTCGGATTGCCATGGAAACAAAAGTTCCTTGTTCTCTTACACTTTCCCATGCTTGATATCATTTTCACTATATGAACCCTTTTCCGAGCCAGAAATGGAATTGTGGGATTTTCCTGTTTTGAACACCTCAAAGTGATGGATCAGCTCATGGTACAAATGCTGTGAAATGCCAAGCAGAGACTGCACCCACCACCATCATTATTTGGGGATATTTAGATCAGATCCATCTGCATCAGCCCCATCCTGCTGGAGAAATGAAAATTCTCTACCTACACTTTCCCAGAGTTTTCATTACTTTTCCCTTCTCTGCTGAACACATGAGAAGAAACAGAATTTTAAGAAAGGCAAAGTTAACCAGTGACATAAACAAAGTCAAAAAAGGAATTTCTGGCATTTTTGCGAAGAACGTAATCGTTTTTTTGGGTTCTTTTATTATGATGAGAACTACATTTCTTCATGGCCCAGAATGTCTGTAGAATTTCTGTTAACAACACATTGCCCTGGCATTTGGCAGCCACTGCTGGACCAAAGCCAGCAGGATTATCACTAGGAGAGGGACTGGAGAGGTTGCCTTGGGATTAAAAATTCTCTAATGCTAGCACTACAAAAAGGAGCACTAATATTTTATTTTTTTTCTAGTACTATTTGTATTTTGTTGATCATCAGCATTGGGAAGACTGTAGTTTTGCAACGGTTTAGAATTGTCTGCATTGCCCAAAAATAGGCAAATTAAATGTGTAAATTTTGTTTCAAGTGTAAAACCGAGACAGCGTTGAGACAAGAGAGACGAGTGGATGACAGTGGTTCTATGGAACAGTTGGAGAAAATGGGATGAAATTCCCCCGCTGTGCTCACAGCCCGTCTGGAACGTCCCTTTTTGGTTCACTTGGATGAAAGCAGCCACTTCCAGCGAGTCCCCGTGGACATCATCTACCTGCCAACATTTGAATCCCAAAAAGTAACGACTCTCACATTTCAGTCTGGTATTTCCTGGACTGAAATTGCTGCACATGTGCCATGTGGAGTGTGAGCAGCATGTTTAACACATCCCAGGCAGCAGCAGGGAAATGCAGTGTGGAGTTTGTCTGAAAGGTTATTTTTTTTTTCCTGGGATTTCTTCAGTATCCGCGGCCTAAGTGTAGCCTGAGAGGTCAGGGATGAAAGTCCAGTGGGAACTGAAGATGGCACATAAATGTAGAAATATTTGTCATTCTCAACGTGATAGAGCTGGCAAACACATCATGGGAGAGTAGTCCTTAAAATTCTGCATTTAAAGATTGTTTTAAAGACAGAAGAGCCAGGAATTATTCCTTTCAGAACAAGCAATATTCATGGCTGGGATTACTTTGGGTGAAGAAATATTTAATGTAATGCAACATTTTCATATGATAACAATGTCTCTGCATAGCTAATTCCAACCCCAAACTGATTAATTTAGTGATGCTTCAAGCCAATATTTGAAGATCTAATTTTATCTTCATATATTTTTGACAATATACTGAAGGTACCTTCCACAGTGCACTCACTTATGAAAACAGTGAAAATGCAGGAATTAATGTGAAAGAGAAGCAATGAAATGACATTTCACTTGTCACACAGAGATTCACATCAGACTTACATCACCAGATATTCCAGTATAATTTCACACCTGTATAATAAACTCATCTGAATTTAACTTGCAGCCATTAAAAAAGGGCTTGTGCCAGCATGCAGGACAAGGATATTTGAGAGGTGAAATGATAGGATTCAGCATAGTGAAGTTTTCATGCTATGCAAATTGTTACTAATAGGTGGCATAACATAAATTATAAAGTTTCACTGTTTGAAAGGCACCAGTATATTTCTCCACACAGGACTTGACACTGTCAAAAAAACCCCAGGATATAAAAATTAACTTGCGTTTTAAAATTTATGCAAAGTAATTTTGTTTCCAAAAATCATAGGATAGCTTATGTTGGAAGAGATTTTTGGGACATCAGTATCTTCCTTTTCTAACCTTCTTTGTATGTTTAACCTATAAGATCTCTAAGGGTAAATTTCTCACAGTGTGGCTGCATATCCCATAATGCCACAATTATAATATAATATAATATATAATAATATAATTATAATGCATATCATTAATGGGATCAGCCGTGTTAGGGATGCTATTGAGTCCAGCAGTTTTATCCTAAAGAGTGTCATTATCATTTAGGTTACTGAATTTGGTTTTGGAAACACTGAAATTTAGCCAAATGCCCCCCATAGTGCAGTTCAGATTTGGCTTTGTTTGCTTCCTACTGGTTATGGCAAACTCCATCCAAGCAAAATACCTCAGCCTCACTTGAGGCCAGATAAGCTTGTCAGCAGAGTGGGGAGCAATTTCCAGAACCATCCATCAGGACTAAAATGGTTTTATCTCAGAAATAATGGCAATATTTTTGAAAGGAAACCACTTGTGACTGATAGGAAGAAGAGCTGCTGGCTCCTTTGATCAGCACCTAGACAAGGGAGTTTCTTATTCCCTTTTTCTGGCTGTAACTGGATTGATAACAGAGGTGGGATGTCGCTGTTTGACACAGACACTTTCTGGTGAGGAGGTAAAAAATTCTTTATTACACCACCTGACTCCATATTTATAGTATTTTTACACAAACCAGGGATTGGAGGAGAAGGTTGACACCCCTCCCATCCCGTTGGTCAAGACAAATGCCCACCAGTTATTTTTCACTCTAAGAAAAAGTATGTAAATAACTTTGTCTTAACATAAACATGTTCTAATTATAACCCCCGTGTGTGAGAAAGAACTATGAAAAACATCAAGCTGTAAAGTGCATCAGAAAACTGAAAACTCAAGACAACCGTGGTAGGAAGCAATTTCAACGTTTTCCTGACATTTTAGGGATGCTGTTATATGTTTTATTGCTGGTGATCTTCTCTTTCTCTCCTTCTTGTTGTCCCTACATATTTGCCTTGGGTAGAGCCTCCTCTTCCTGGTATTTGATGGTATTTAGGGGATGTCAGGGGGGAGGCTGAGCCCAGAGGCTGAGCAGGACCAATGTTCTCCTGCACATGGTGAGGTGTGATGGAGTCAAGGAGGCTCCCAGCGCCACTTTCCCAGATTCCCATACAAATATTGCTACAGATTATAAATATCCCCCACGCTTGGGATCGTGTCCTGCTTTATGGCTCCTCTCTGTTCCTCGGTGACCTCAGAGCTCCCCATCACAGGAGATTTCAGATTTGCAGAGGTTTGGGAATGAGATCAGCAGGACTCCTGCAAGGCTGGCAGGAATGGGAAATGTGCAGAGCTGGGCCTGAGGTTGGCCTGGTGTTTGTGCAGGCCAACACCATCCCAAAATTATCTTCCCCATCTCGTTTCACAGGTGGTTTGGAGCTGCAATAAATAGGATGTGTTTTCTAACTATAACCAAGCATTTTCAAATGCATCCATCAGCTGTATTTTATCCACTTCAGACAAAACCCCAGCAGAAACTCACAACATCTGGAGCCTCACAAGAGGGAATGTTACCAAAGGCCTCTTTGCTGGCAAATGAAAAATGAAAACGTGGCTCCTCTTTCTCCAGAGAACTCCATCATGGACTCACAAATTTTGGTTATTTAATGCTCAGTGACAGCTTTAGATTTTAAGGGTACTTTTCATGTATTTTAGATGAGATTGCAGTCAAATGAGGTCAAAATGTTTTATAAATTTTAGAAGTCACTTGCAAACAGTCTTTTGAAAACTGGCCTTAACAAAAATGCCACACCCTTCCTATACATCTGGATCATCTCCAGCAAATCCAAACTGTTACATAAGCATCATTTTTTCATTTTTACTCCCTCAAGTGCCATGGAAGATAATTTATTTAGTAGTTTCTTTGGAAATGCCTGTCCCATTGTGTTGCCCTGTCACCAAGCTGTCTGTCCACTCATTTTCCCAGAAGTCTGTCCATCTGCAGTGCCTTCATCTCTAGTGATGCTGGAATTCCCAATGGATTTCATTTGAACTGAATGGAAAAATCAAGATGGCAAATGAATTCCCTTCACATGTTATGAAAATTGGCTGAATAGTAAAAGCACAGCCAAGTTAATAACCCTGGGGATGGAAAATTGCCTTGGTGAATTTAACCTATTCATGGTGAATTTAATTCTCTTTTCTTTAGCTAGCTGATTTCTCAACGTACACATAGCTGCAGACCAACCCAAGCACAGGAATTCTCTTGCAAAAATGACAATTTGAGGGTGTGGAAGAGAGCCAAAGGTACTCAGTTAGGACAGGGGAACTGGAGATATGAAGAAAAACTGAATTCAGTGTGGTGAGCAGCCCCAGGCATTGAGTTCCTGGAGAAGAATCATAGAATCTGTGGAATGGTTTGGGTTGGAAGGGACCACAAAAATCATCTCATTCCATCCCCTGCCATGGCAGGGACACCGTCCACTGTCCCAGGCTGCTCCCAGCCCCAAGTTGAGCCTGGCCTTGGACAATTCCTGGGATTCAGCTGCCACAGCTGCTCTGGGCACTCTGTGCCAGGGCCTGCCCACCTGAACAGGGAACAATTCTTTCCTAATATCTTATTGAAACCTTCCCTCTGTCAGTTTGGAGCTGTTAGCCCTTGTCCTATTGTTACCTTTCCTTGTCAAAAGTCACTTTTTGTCTTTTTTCTGAGCCTCCTTTAAGTACTGCACCAGCGTCTCTGGTCTGTGACTTTCAGAGCCCTGCCAAGGCTGACAGGCAGGGCAGGAGGGCAGAATGCCAAAATCTCTTCCTGAGTGAGCTTCCAGACATGGAGGCAGCACATCACCACTTGGATTGGAGCTTTATGGGCACGTTTGATTTAAATCACACATCTTCACCCTAAGTGCAAAGGGAGAAGGAAACTTCCCTCTCAATAACACAGCAGGGAGGAAGGATGTCATGTGCCTAGAAAGTTTTCTTCTGCTCTACCAGAAGTATCCACAACTTGGTAGTGGAAAATAAGCTCCAAAAGTTCAGCTGGAGGATCACTTACAGCTATTTTCTACATGGTTTGCTTCTGACTGTGATCCATCACACATACCAGACTAATGGATTACAGTGCAGCAACCTTAGCTTCATCTTCCTTTATCTTGGAAAATCTGGGTAATGGCATTAAGAGTATTTTTCCATAAATAATTTACAGGAGACCAACCTTGTAATTGCAATGGAAAATTATTTATTTCTTGCTATTTCACCCAATCATGTGCAAATTCCTCCTGCCTACATGTCTAAGACAGCCACAAAAGAAAAAAATACTTAAAAGGCAATGTTTAAAATACCCTGGAAAACACCAGAAGCTTAAAACAAGCCAGTGAAAGGCAAAGCAAAATGCCTTGCAAATTCCAGACAGAGAGCCAAATTCCACAGATAAACATTAAACTAGAAAAAAAAAAATCCTTGCAATTTCCAAGATTATTGGAAGTGGGTGTTTGTTGTAATTAATTTAAACTTCATGTACTTCAATTCTTTTCAGCATTTCTGCCCTTCCTGCTGTAGGAATGGCCTGGCCTTTGCTCACCTGCCACAGCCACAGCAGAGATGGCAGCAGGAGCCAGGCTTCAAACCTGTCAGGAAAATTAATCCCCAAACACCAGGGGTTTATGTCCAAAAAGGAGACAGAGGAGTCCTTTTACTTTATTCAAATAAAGGGAGAGGCCATGGGGCATTTCCCCTGGAGTCTCTCCAATTTTTGGAGGATGCTGCCTCCCTTTTATCCCAATTTCCCGGCCTCATTTCCCTCTCTCTTTCCCCACTGGCTGAGGTACTTGAGAGGTCCAGACTTCCCAGAACTCCTGATACCTGAGATACCCCTCTAAGGTACAACCCTCCCTTTCAATTTTTAATTCACCTGGCATTCAAACCAAGACACTAACTTACAAAAAAAAATACATGCACGTATTTTTGTAGAGATACAGCTGGAGAGCAGGGCTCAGAGCACTGCTCCACTCATGACTGAAGTGGATGTACTAAGTTTGGGAGGCAACAAGCCCTGGCAAGCTGAGGCAGAACCCTGAATGGAGAAGCAAAAGATGTGGTTGGGTTGCTTTGTTTGAGATAAATTGTGCAAGAGTGTGTGTGTGACTCTGCTGGGCTGTACAAGTCTGAGCAAAGGCTCTACACAGAGCTCTGATGAAGTCATGTTACTTAAAAACACCAAGCTGTGGTGTTTTAAGTATTTTCAGCTATTGTGGAGAAGGTATACATATTGATATATAGAATCAAGAAATCAGCTTCATGCTTGCATCAACCCAAAGCATCATCTCTTCGTTATGCAAGCAGGAGTCCCCTCTCTTTGTAAATTGCTGTCATTTTTATCACCTGCAAGTCCAAAGTAATCATCTATTCAATTAACTGAACATCAATTACCTCCAAAAAAATAAAACCCAGTAAAAAGAGAAATAACCTCTCCTTCTCCGGCCATTCCCTATTCCAAGCTCCACAAATGAACATTCAGTGATATCAAAGATCATCATTTCCAGCTAATTAACCTTTTCCTACTTCTCAACTAATTGGAATTTAAAACAATGAACATAGTATCAAGATTTTGATAAAATGTGTTGTATAAACCTACCTGATCGTTCAGAATCCCTGCACAAGAACATATAGGAGTTGAATAAAAGTGTAACTAAAATCAAAGTTCCCTGGATTTCTATGCCCATTCCTTTCCAGACAACCCAGTTATTTTGTAGCTTGGTGTTGCATAGAGGTAAATATCTTACAAAAGAAAGGCCTTATAAAATCGTGGGTTAAGTCTGTTACCTCAGCTAAGAGCTGTTAACAGCACGTTAAGTTCCCATGAGAAGACTCTAAGAATGAAAATCAGTTTGCATAACAATCCATTCTTGCTAAGAGAAATGGGCTGCATCCATGAAAAATAAAAAGTCTATCCCATGAGAATCTGTGAAGAAAATATGTAAAAAGAGAGGTAGCACGTACACAAGCACCTTCTAACCAATGAATTGAGTGGCAAAGGAAGTCACAAACCAATTGGAGTTAAACACGAGGCCTTTGAAAACTCTAGAAAAATGGGTTGTAACACTGAATTGGGGCTTTTGGCCACTGAAACTTTGAAATGCTGTGCCCGTTTTGATTCACCAGTATTGTTTTAGCTTGGGCTCCCATACCTGTGCCATTGCTTCATGTGGCTCCTGTCCATTTGGTGTTGGTGTTCTCAGTGCCAGTTTTTCCAACAGTTTTTCTGTAAGAAAACAGGATAAACCCAGGAGGTTTTATTATCAGCCCAAACAGCCATCTATTGAGAGAACACTGCCTTTACAGACAGACATTTCTGCTTGCTCTGTCTGTCTCTTTCAGTTCCTTGTCAGAAAATAAATATCTACAAAGAAAGGTTTCAAATGGCACTGTTGTGATCGTGGTCTCTTCAGAGTGGACAGCATTGTGCTTCTATAAACTATTAGAAACCATTAGTTCTGGAGAAGCAAAAACCAAGTTAACCTTTCAACAGATAAGCAGCTCCTTAAACATCTGATTTAGGACTCAAGAGAGAGGGAAACTTTCTCTTTTCCATAAGTTGCTCCCTTTCCCCCAGGCACAGGAGGGCTCCTTGCATATTTTCCTTTCTTTGCGCTCCAGCAACACAAGATCCAACCAGGAGCACAGAAAGCTGAGGGACAGCAGAGCAGAGTGTTGCTCTGAACTCTGCCCACGTTGCTTGAACTTTCTGTAACTCACTTCCTCCATTGATTCTCCTTGGAAAATGTGCATTTTTATGCAGCTGAGGACACCTTTCTGCATTATTCACTTGTTTTTTCATGTGCATTTGTATATTGAACACAGATAATTGTGGTTTTGTTGGGGTTTTTATAATTTATATTATGAATAACAATTAATAAGTTGATTGTGAGTGGTGCTCCACCATCCTAATGAGGAGAAGACAGAAAAATTTTTGGCATCTTTCCAATAGTGTCACCTGCACTCACTCTGTCTTGTCATTTCTTGAAGAACCTACAACCCATAAACTCTCATTAAGTTTTACAGACACATTTACAAAAGGGATTGTAAGAGCCTCCCTCCTGCTAAAGCAGCTTTTGAGTCTCATCTCTGCAAATTTCCTGGTTAAACTGGTGATAAAGCATAATCATGATTTTCCTTTGCCACAAAAGAAAAAAAAAATCGAACACCTAAAATGCCAGTTACGTTTATAGTTGATACAAATCAAAAGGTACCAAAGAAAGGTACCTCTTTCCAAAGAAAATGAGGCAAAAAAAGGATGTTTATACTTCTCACTGCAACTATGACATTTCCCTGATGGGAAAATCTGGTGTGCAAAAATTTGAGTTATACTCTAAATACCAATTTCTGCATATAGCAAGCGTGATACGTGGCTGTGTTTTTAAAGAAAGGTAGAAGATTGGTTACTTTTCAAAACAGCTCCACAGTCCCTGAATTTAGGGCTGGTACCCCAGGAGGATCACATTTGTGGACTTCTCTGTGTCAGTGCTGGTTTTTGGTTTTTTGAATCCCTGTGTCCTTTGGGGTGTCAGAGGGATTGCCCAGGAAGCACCAGGAGGAGATGCAGGAGCTGGGCTGCTGGGTGTGGAGCAGCCTGAACTCCTCTGCAAATGCTGCTAATGAGGGTTTAAAACTGAGGTTGGGGATTTGGGTTTGTCCAGAAAAACATGCAGCTGGTAATGATGTGTGACTTCTCCTTTCCCCACACTTTTCATTAATTCAGGCTAATTCTGAAGAATAGGCTCATGATCTGGATGGTAAAAATTGTTATAATTGGATATTTAACTCCCTTTCCAGAAGCTCTGGGGAGCTGAATGCTCCTGGACAAAAGCAGCAGAAACTCTCTAAAATGTCTGTTGACATTCTCGAAGGCTGATGTCATCATGCAGCTTTTTAAAATAAAAGGTTGATACGTGTGTGTGTGCCTACAATTAATTAACTCTTCTTTCTGTGCGGCTCTGGATAGTTAATGATTACCACTTCCATTTGCATGAGAGTGGTCAGGACAGATTAGTTCAAATTGCTCCTGTTTCATCTCTAAATAAATGCAGATCATAATACCCACTAAGCAGCAGCAGCCAAGCTGACCTTTAAGTGTAACATGCAAATGAGCTCAGTATAAATAATGACCCTAAATTAGGAGGAGGGTGTGGGTGTCCCTCTCTGTACAGGTAGATGCTCTCTCAGGGAGTTCCTTGCTTCTGGCTTGTATTGATATTTATTCTAAAAGCCATCCCTGCTGCTCAGACCTGTTTGAGTCCCCAGATCCCCCCAGCACGTATCCTGTGACAAGCCCGGGGAGGATGGGTTAGTTTCAGCTGTAAATGGAATTTTTGGACGCCCAGACAAATGTTACTGTGTTCCCCTGACAGGCATTGAGTGAGCCCTGGGAGCATCTTCTTGGGAGAGGAGCTGCAGGAGGGTCATTCCCTGTTTGCCTCGAGGGCCTCCAGGTTTCCAGCATTTCCCTCATTTTCTGATCTACTTTCTCCTTTTTTTTACTCTTCTTTCTTCTCTTTGTAAATTACTATGGGTTCACTATCTGGGCAGGGGTGATTGGGAGCTTCCCAGTGACATTTGCCTCACTGATCCTGATTTTCCCTAAAATCCCTGGGCATCATTGTGCAGACACCAAGAAGCAGCTGCGTTCAAATACGGAGACAAAATCTGTCTCAAAATCAGTAAATTACTAATAATATCCACTTCATAATAACCCACTGCAATAAAATTTAAATTTAATCAATTAAATCAATCAAATCAATTAAGATTAAAATCAATCATTAATTAATTTTATGGTGACTGAGGTATTTATGATGGATCTGCCCACATAAATTCTGTATTGGCTGCTAACAAATCAGTTCAAGCTATGGACTGTCCCTCACCCAGAGCATCAATAATCTGTATTTCATAAAATTAAGAATATGAGAAAGGAAATCTGTAGCAGTAATTTTAAATCTCAGTAGCCTCCATACTCTCTGTCAAAATCCAACAAGCTAGGCCAGTTGAAACAAATGTTTATTAGAGAAAACACCCTCACAGTATGAATATAAAAACCTAATTAATTTACAAAACAGGCTAATTAGAGACTCAAACTGGGATTTGGTAACCACATTCAGAGCACTAATAAAATTAATTACATGGCTTCAATCAACATGCTGATGATTTGGGCCAAGAGGTTGACTCTGGAATCTCCTCTGAACATCAGGAAAAGGTGAGAGAGGTCTGGTGATCAGGTTCAGATCAACTGGGCATCAATTAGTGCAGGAGGCCCTCTAAAGCAGAGTCCACTTTTAGATTTTTTTTTTAGAGATTTAGAAATCTTTTTAAAAATTAGGAGATTTTTTAGAAATCTCTAAAGAGATTTCTGCAGTGCCACTGGTGAGAGTGGCAGAGCCAAGCTCAGCCTCTGTCTCAGGGGAACCTATTTACTTTCAGCTTCTTGAACGTGTCTTTGAAATTATCTCCATTTCCATGGATCTATTTACAAGAAGTTGCACAGAAATGTTCATTATAATCAATAAAAAAAGCAGCTGCCAGGACCATCCCTGTTCATTTATCCAGCCCCAAGGTGGTTCATGCTGAGCCCCATCCCTGCTGCCACAGCTGAATGCTTCAGGGCTGCTGGTCTGAACTGATCCTGCCCGACTGTAAAATTGTTGTAAATCTGCAGACAAAATCAGCATTCCCTTCTGGCTGGAAGAGATGACCCAGTCCTGGCTTCCACAAAGTGAATTTACTCTCCAAGGACTGTTTTTAATGGTGTGTCTGCAGCCAGCTCGCCCTGTCCACTCCTCCTTCCTTTTCTTTCCTGGGGTGTCCCTAAATGCCTGTGCCAGCCAGAGGGCCACTCCTGCCAGGAAGGATCCTGCTCTCTTCCCCAGGGATTGCTCTGCAGGGTTCAGCAGCCCCAGAAGGAGCCCATGAGGATCCAGGTCCATCAGGGTGAGGAGTAGCAGCACCCAGAACAGAAAAAACCTTCCCAGAACAGAAATCTGGAGTTGCAACCAGCACATTGCTTTCATTTTGCAGTAGCAGAGCTGTTGTTAAAGGTCCCTCCCCACATTTTTAATGAGAGCTGCGAAAATCAATCGGAAAACTTCAGCCTTTGGGCTGTTTGGCTTTGGGGACATTTGCAGGCACTGTAATTTTACATTTTTGAAACTTCATGTCTTTCTCCTGCTCTGAATGGCGATGCTGTGACACACAGTCCCAGACAGAACTAACACACCACAGAATTTGCCTTCTCTCCAACTGCCAAATCCACGCCTTGTGGCTGCCTGGTTCTCACTAAACACAACATCTCAACTTGAGCCATTTTTCTCAATATTGTTTTGAACAACAACGGCTTCCAGGTGAAATCTGAGACCTCAAAAGTTTGAGGAAGGGAGACAGGGGAGAAGGTATTTTTGAATCCCACCACAGCTGAAATGCCAGTGTTTGCAATGCCAACCCACACAGCTCTTGGCAGCTTTTAGAAATGTTTCAGAACACAGCCACGAGAAGGTTGCCAGAACAAGAAATCCTGCCTTCCAAAAGCTTAAAATCTTGTTTTTCTGCGCTATGCAACTGGACTCTTGGCTGTGGGTTAGAAGCCCCCTGGGTGGAAGTAGGTCTCCAACAGCAGAGGGCTCTTTTGGCTCAGAAAATGATGGAATTGTCAGCCCTAGTAGCTGAAACCAACTGATAAAACAAATTAAAAGCAGAACAGAAACGAGCAGAGAATTTAAGCAGCAAGGCTAAACTTTATTGGAACAGCTCAGCTGCTGACAGATGTGATAGAGAAGTGAGAATGTCTTTAAAAGTGAATTTTGCTGGAGAAATAACCTAATAAAACACTCCTTCTAGCCAGTATTATGTAGTAGATCAAAATGGATTATCATAACAATCCATTCCAAATTTACAGCTTCTTATTCTCCTATGAGAAACGTTAGAAGTTGAGGATTAAGGTGGTTAATATGATTTTAATTCTCACATTTTATATGCTGGTATTCTAAAAATGTGTTTTGATGCAAATGTTGTCCACAGAATTTTTGCATTTTATCGAGTGAAGCTTTTTTCTCACTTCTGAATTTGTTGCTGATATTTGTTATAGAAAACATTGCTGTATCCATTTATTCTATGGGGAAAATCGTGATTGATGTCTGTATGATCTGAGTCTGCCAATTAGAGGTTACTTAGCTCAGCATCATGAGTAAATACAGGGAAATTATTTCAGCCCACACGTGGGGTCTCTTTGTGGGACATTGGGAATATTTGAATGTAAACTGAATACAGGCAGCTCTTTGAATTTCATCAATAAATACCATATGTCAAACCTGTTCACATGCCCCTGTGTAAATTGTTGGTTTGTTTGCACTCTGTAACCAGATGTTGTTCTATAAAATATCTCCCATGCTGGAGGTTGTTACCACAGGCTGCAGAGAGCAGAGGAGACAGAGCTCTTGCCTGTTTTCCTTGCAGGTACAGCACTTTATAACATTTTCTCTCTTACTCAGAATGGATCCGGTCTTGATTTACACACCCAGGAAGCAGCAGGTGATATTTATGCAATGCCCAGTGCTGGCATTTCCATCAGCCTTGAAAACTGCTCCTCCTCCTCTTCCTCGGAGGTGATGCCACCTTTCAGCCCCCAGGCTCTGGGCTGAGCCTCTTGCAGAAATCTGTTCCTTTTCAAGATAAGAGCCCAGGGTCTGACTGCACCTCCCTGAAAATGAGCAGGTTTATGGAATCACAGAGTGGTTTGTGCTGGAAGGAACATTAGTGAGCATCTTGTTTTCACCCTCAGCCTTCCTCTAGACCAGGCTGTTCAGAGCCCCATCCAACCCCAATGTTTCCAGGGATGAGGGAATCTGTTCCAGAGCCTCACCCCCTTCATTGTAAAAAACTTCATCCTAAAAAACTTCATCCTTTTAAAACTTGAATCATTTTATCTTAATTGACCCTTCTTTTATTTCCAGGGCCTCCTTCATAAGCAATAAAAAACTTCATTGTAAAAAACTTCATCCTAAAAAACTTCATCCTTTTAAAACTTTAATCATTTTGTCTCATCTTAATTGACTCTCCTTTTGTTTCCATGGCCTCCTTCATAAGCAATAAAAGGCTGGGGGGAGGGAAAAAGAAAAAAAAAGGCATCTGTGAGTATTTATCTCTCGTAACAACTGTGGGCATTTCAGTGCCAGCAACTTCTCAGAGCTAATTGCTCCTTTTGGGGGAAAAAAAAAGTGCAGCTCTTCATACACAAAGGCAGGATCTTCTTCCAATTCTGAATTTTGCAAAGCTTGGATCCCACTGAGAAAATCTTACAGATTAAAGGGAAGGTAGGGGAGGGCTCATAGATTTTGCTGAGCGGTCACAGGGGTGCGAAGCACCCACTGTCACTCTGGGAGCAAAAGGCAGATCCAGCCACATTTAGGAGTCTTGTGACAAAGGAAAGACTTCCTTCCAATAATGAATGCAGCACCTCCCGACAATCCCCTGCTTTGAGCTGCTCAGCTGCTCTTGTCTGCTCAAACCCTGCGTGTGTGGTTGGCACTGGGAGAGGTCTGCAGCCAGGAGAAGGAAGAGGGAAAAGCTCTTCTGCCATTTGAGCTTGGAGTTCACTGAAACAGCCCTTGCACAACGAACAGGCCAGCAACTGCTGGGAAACTCCATCAGAAAACAGCATTACAGTGAAAAATTCGCCTGCTAAGGAGCAAGTGCAGTTCTGTTCGACTGAACAATGTACTGAGAATGTCTCTGAGCATATGGCTCCCCTATGATCCCCATTTAAAAACAATCAGAACTGATCGATGCAGGGAACTAAAGGGTACATCTAAGCGTTTTCTACAGCTGTCACAACAGAAAAATATTTAATTTTCCCCCATACAGGAATATAGAATGAAAAATTCTGTAAGGCCCCCAGCCCTACCAGCGTGTTTCCCACATGATCAGCAATAGGGGCAGAAGGCCTGGGTGATGTTTATCCCATAAATGCTCTTTTTAACCACCCACTGGCTGCACTCGTGTCTGTTGTCATCTGATAGCAGAGTCTGCCTCTGGAAATCAAACCATAATGCATTCCACTTCAGCAGTGTGTTCCTATTTTTTATTCCTGCGATAGATTTCCCCAAGCCCATAATGGGAATTTCTGGTTTCAGGTTTGGATGCAGAAGCTGATCAAATCAAAGTTGCCCATTCAGTAAGGGGAAGTGCTCATCTGCTGCAATTTGAACAGGTTTGGTGCTCTGTACTAGGGAATATCCCACCCCAGTTGTGCTGATGGTGTCTCCATATTTACACCAGGTATTCCCAGAGACCTCCACGATGTTCAGGCTCCACAGCCACTACAGGTCACCAGCATCATAGCAGAGCTGGAAAAAGCTTTGTAATGTGCTATGGAACGTTCTTACAGCAAAGGGGAGGTGGAGAAACAATATTTTAGATCACCTCCAGATGAATTTTCAGGGATCATCAGTAGGTATCTGTGTCCTGCCTCCTCAGGCTCTCAGCAGAAAAGCAGAAAACAGAAAAATCATGGAGAGGTAGAGATTCTTTGTCAGGCTCTGGGTCAGTTTGTCCAAAGTGTGATGAAATATCATGATGTGGATTTGCAATTAAGGGAAATGGTTTCGTTCAGCTTCAGATACTGGGGTGAAAACCAAGTCTTGAAGTAAAATCTCCCAAACGTTTTCCTAACATTTTTTCCTGTGGCTGAACTAATTTAAGAAAATTAAAAAGGGCCTCTGGTAAAAACCAGCTGGTAATATGCATATATATAAAATTTTCTACTCTAAGCTCAAGGATGAGCTATTGATTTGATTTATGACCTGTAGTCCAAGAGGAATCATGGAACACATTCCCCTTGGTCTTGGATTCCTCTGGGAAGCAAAGACACCACATGAGCCCAGGTTTAAGGATCTGCCATGCCCCAAAGGTGAATTAACTCTCATTTCTGAGCTGAGCACAATTTCATATTGCAACATTTGGTTCATTCAGTCTGGAGATACAGACCTGCCTTGTGCTTCCTAAAACTGATATTTGTCATTAGTGCAACTGCAAGGCAAGAGTTTCTGTGTCTGAATCTCCCAATAATGCCAACAATTGGATTTGTCCTTTTGCAATGTTTTCTTAGCTGTGAGTCAGTACTGAGTCAGTATTTGCTTCTCTGATAATAAGCAGTAAAATCTATTCATCTTTATAAACTCAAGGCTGAGTGAGTACTTTAGGGAAAATTACTCAACTGCTCCAGATCTAAAGAATGCAGCTTCGTTGCATTTCTGGTGCTGCAAAACGCTTTTTGTCCTCTACACATCCTCACTTGCTGTGTTTTCATAAGGAACAACTTTACTGACAGAGCACTGGCACAGAAACCCCACACCAACCCATCGCTGAGCAGTAGCCAGAGCAGTGATATCTTTTAATAAGCTTAACAGCTAAAATTCAGTGAATCTCAGCCCAGGTGGCTGAGGCAGCTGGATGTTATCAAATGTGAGGTGTCAGAAGATCAAGATGATTGAAAAGAACGGTGACAATCACTGGTGAAACCTGTAAACTCTTCAGCCAGGATCTTCAGTGGTAGTTTGATGCCCTGACTTTAATGGGAATTGGCAGTACGATGTTCCAAAGCAAAATGGAAGTTTCACAAAGAAAAGGAAATGAAGCAGAACTTTTAAAAAGCAATCCATAATTTAAAGCCTAGAAGAGATGCCTTATAATGAGAAACTTCACATTTGTTCTGCTTAACAAAGTGAAGATTGAGAGCCTCTTGTTTGCATTGAAAACATCTTTGCAAGTTGCAGAGATAATCAGGTTATCTCTGATCTAATCTACATTTTGAAAGGGGAGAAGTGATCTCACTGTGCTCTTCAGCCGTCAAGCCCTTGGAAAAACATGCAGAACTTTTCTCCACAGTCTGCTGGCTGTTAATGACTGTGAGAGATGCACAAATAAACCCTGCACAGAGCTGAGGAGGCACAAGCATTTCAGAACACTTGCACTGGTGTCTGTCACTCCTTTTCCTTTGCCATCCCACCTGCACTTTCTCCTCTCAGTGTCTCTCCTGTGAGCATCCCATCTCCTTTTTGCCTTTCCCACCCCTCTGGCTCTCTCTGCCCAAAGGCACACTGTCTCTGAGGGGGTATCAGGATGATTTTACCGAGCATCTCTGGGGGTTTCACGGCTCTGGACTGCTGTATAAAAGAACACTGTGCTTCGTATCCCACTAATTTGTAATTTTTTTTTTTTCCAAAGTCAATAGAAATCTTTCTTGTTGAACTAGAAAACGTGTTGCACTGCTTCTCAATCCCAGCTTGTCCAAAGATTGTCCCTGCTACTATACATGGATCAGGTATCCTGATCTCCTGATTGCCATCATGGAAAAGATAAATCTTAAGATGTATTACAGGATGAATATAAACAGCATTTTTTCTATCAAGGTGCCTCTTTTCTGGCTTTTGCAAATGATAAAACTGCTTATGTGTTGTAATTGATTGTAAGTAGAGCTGACTTGAACCATTCATGCTGTCTGAGTGATTAAAATTCTCCAGATGGATCCTCAAAATGCAAAGGTCATACAATTAGTCTCCTTTAAGTGAGAAATTCTTTCTTCAGGGTCTCTCTGCAGCACAGAGTGGATCCATAACATGGGTATCTCTGCAGGGTTCAGTTCAGTATCTTCGTGCTGTGGCACTTCCCACGTGAGGAGAAAGGTCCCAATTTAAAACACATTTTGTACTTCATAGTGAGTGTCACATGAGCAGCAAGGACATTTATTATGAAGTTGTTAAGTAACAAACTTAAGTTTTTATTCTGTGTTTCTGCTCCTTTAGTCTGTATGAACTACAGATGCATTTGCTACAAGAAAAAATTACATTAGAAAGATGCCAGATTTTTATTTTCTGTATTGTAAGCAGTGGAAATAAATACCTGCTAAATTACTGAGATAATCTCGATTGTGTTATTAATTGAGCAATGAAATTATTTTGAAAATATAGAAAAGTCATTGTCCCTTCTGCTCTGTTTTTCCAAAAGCATTAAATGTAATGCTTTTAATTTAAGCATTTTAATGCTTTTAATTTAAATTTAAGCATTTAATTTAGATTAAGTCACCAGATATTGTATCTCAGTGTAAATCTAAACCATGAGTTTTATCTATTTTCTGCCACACTTTGCTTTTGATATATCTACAGATGGTTGAAGTTTTTCTCATACATAGGACAGGTACAAACACTCTAAAGCAGAACTTAAATGCAACTTTTCTAATAAAACGCTTTATATTGACTCAGACTTGAAGAATAGTTTTAGTCAATGTTTTCTGAGTTGCAGAAATATTTAATTGACACAACTTCCATTTTAAAATAGAAATAAGTCTGTGCCAGTAAATGAATAGTAAAATCCTAAGGGTTTTTTCTGCAACTGGAGGTTTTCCCTCAACCAAATTTCTTGTTTCATTGACCTGTGAGAAGGAAAAGGAAAAGTGTGAACCTGCCAAAGGAGACGTCAGGAGACAATCCATGATGGAAAATACGGAATTGTGTGTCCTCAGAGAGAGTTCCTGGCTGCAGCTGGCCAATCCACAGGGAAATGGGGACATTTACAGCACATCTTTGATCCTCACTCATCTTTCTCTTAAGCCATCCCCTCTTCAGGAGTGCAAGGAGAGGAGCAGGATGCTCTCCCCTCATCAATGAGCAAGAATCCTCCTCTGGGATCAGCTTCTCTCCCCCAGCTGCAGAACCGAAGTTTCCCTGACTCCAGCTGTCCCACGGCTGATTTCCCAATCCCACAGGCAGACACAAAGCAAATCTCCTGTGCCAGAGCTGCTCCTTCAGCCTGAGGAGTGATCTGCCTTCTCTAGGACTTGCAGGGAAGGATTTGGTTTTCCCCCTTGCCCAGCTTTACATGCACAGTTTTGCCCACACACCTCTCTGCTCAGCCCTGGGAAGCAACAAATCATTCTTTTCAGCCAGTTGTCTGCACTAAATAAACCCTCTGACATGCTGACATGCTGACAAATCCCAGTGAATACTGAGCCTGGAGTCTCCACTCCTCCATGGGAGCACATTTTTCATGGGGCAGGCACATTGCTGGGGCTCCAGAGGCTGAATCCATCTGGGACAGCAGTTTTTTTTTTTAAAGGCAAACATTCTGGGTCACTATAAACTGCATTAATCCCCCTTGTTGAAATTTGCATTTCTAAACCATGATGCATTTGTCCTGTCCCATGTTGTGGCATTAATGTTGAATTAACCTGGAGGTTAATTCAGTGATTGACTTTACCCCCTCTCCTCAGCCTGCTTTGCTGTTAATCTTCCATACAAAACGGGGTTAGGGAATATAATTTAGATTTACCAGCAGAAACAAAGCATCCAACAGCTCTGCTAGGATGGGAAGCTTAAGGAATTCAGGGGATAAGGAGAAAAGAACGAGGCTGAAGCAAAAATCAAATTAACACTCAAACCCTCATGCTGAAAATTGTGGCAATTAGAAGGGGCAAACTGGGGAAAGGAAATTTTCTGCTTCCAGCAGGCAGGGATGGGCACAAAGGCAGAGGGGATGGAGAAAACAGGAGGTCCCTCACACCTTGTAATGGGTGTTCAGGAGCCCCCTCCTTGTGAGGTCTGAAATGGGGGCCCAGGGGGTGGGCTGAGGGTTCCCCTGATCCCCCAGATGTCTGTGGTGGCTCGAAGACCCCCAAAGGACACTGGCATGACCCCCAAAATGGCTGTCACTGCTGAGCCACGTCCTGGCAGCTGCACTACCATGGCTGTGATGGGCAGAAATCTGGTCCAGTTGGTTTAAAGCACCCAAAATACAAAAAACTACAAGAAACAAATTAAATAATCCCATTCATAGTTCTGAACACTTTCCAGCAAAACCCTCCAGCAAGAGAGATCTTGGTTCCTGGAAAAAAAAAAAAAAAAAAAAATAGTGAAAAAAAGTAAAAAAAAAAAAAGTTAAAAAATAGAACCACTGGGTTTGTTTCTAGCTCAGATTTGCAGCCCACCTCTCATCCTGCCCCTGCAAACAGAACCAGCACCTCTCCACATCAATCCCTCCGTGCTGCTGTTACTGTTTCCCAGCTATTTCTGCCCTGAAGGCAAATCCTGTCAGTCTGTCCATCAGCCCAGCCACATGGAAATAAATGCTAATTATTAAAAGTGTCATGAGCTCACCAGCTTGGGGACTCAGCAGGCTCCAGGGACTCTCTGGAGTCAGTCAGTGTGAAAGAAAATGGCAATTTTTGTCTAAGTGGCACAGGTTTGGAAATGTGCAGGGAACAGTTCTTTATATCCATTGTCAACCTTGGGCTGCTCTGGTCATCACTGTCAGCCAGCTGTGCCATGGAATGCCAGGGAATGCCAGGAGATGCCAGGAAATGCCAAGAAATTCCAAGCAATGCCAGGAAATGCCAGGGAATGCCAGGGAATGCCAGGGAATGCCAGGGAATGCCAGGAAATGCCAGCAATGCCAGGGAATGCCTCCCCCATGCCAAGGGATTGAGGTGCTGATCTGACACCTGATGATTTCCCCAGGTGCACTCAGAGGAATTCCCAGACTTCTGCCTTGTTCATTTTTGTCCCCCTGGGTGTCACAAAGGTGCAGAATGAAATCATGCAGGCTGTGCCAGAGCTTGTCCCACCACAGGAGTTTTGTGGAGGTGACACTGAGGGAGGAGAGGGCTCTGTGTGCTGACATTGTTGGCCTGAAAGATGCTTTGATGTGGTTTGGAGAAATGCTGGGATCTTGCTGAAACTTATGATGGGAAGGTGGGCATTAGGAAGAATTATCTCATCTATATTATTATATAAAATTACATAAAGACAGAATGGTTTGGGCTGGAAGGGAGCTTAAAGCTCATTTGGTTTCACCCCCTGCCATGGCAGGGACACCTCCCACTGTCCCAGGCTGCTCCCAGACCCAGTGTCCAACCTTGGGCACTGCCAGGGATCCAGGGGCAGCCACAGCTGCTCTGGGCACCCTGTGCCAGCCCTGCCCACCTGAACAGGGAACAATTCCAGCCCAAAATCCCATCTATATTTACCCATTGTCAGCTTAAAGCCATTCCCTGTGTCCTGTCCCTCCATCCCCTGTCCCCAGTCCCTCTCCAGCTCTCCTGGAGCTCCTTTAGGCTCTGGAAGGGGCTCTGGAGGCTCCTCAGGGTCTCCATCTGAATTCAGGAATAAAGGTAAGGCAAAGCACTTCACCCATCTGCCTCTGTTTTCTTCTCTCATCCATCCTCTGGTTAAAATGCTTTAATTTCAGAAGTCAAGAGATTTTTCCGCTGGGCAAATGAGGGGGAAATGGGTCAATCTCGGGTTCAGAAATGAGGGGAAGAATGGCAGCTGCCTTTTTGGAGAGCCCTGTGTTTGAACTGCAATCTCCTGCCTTCCCTGGCAATGAGATCCCCTCAGTGGATGGTGGCAAAGTCTGCTGCTGAAAAAGGCTCAGTGAGATGCTGACTTCAATCTCCCTGCAGAACATTCAGGCTTTTATGCAAAAAAACCCAACCAGAATGTGTGCTTTGAAACTGCTGAGTGCAGATCCTCTCCAGCTTAGGCTTTTACCCAGGTGAGATGGGGGAAACTTTTCCTTTCAGTCTGGTCTTTGTTCTTTAGCCTGGATGACTTGTCATCTGAATTTTTTTATTTTTTCTTCAGAAACATGACAATCAGGTTATTTTGGCCTCTCTGTACCTTATATTCTAATATAAATTCTTTACTGGAAAATGATAAGCTGGCAGAACTTTAGGACAAAACCCATGCAGCCCACAAGCAGAGTTGCCTTTATAGGCTTTGAGCCAATTGTAAAAAGGAGAAAAAACTAAAAAAAAAAAAAAAATCAAGGGAAGTGCCCATTTTTAATAAAAAGAATACTTTAATTGAATAAGAGATTATTCACATGATTCCACTTTCAGAGTGGATCAAAAGCATATTTTAAAATTACAGAATTTGGATAAAATTATATGATGTTTACTGGCTTTATATATCACTTATTTTAAAAATCTGCAGAAAATTACTATGTAACAAAATTTTCCTCTGATTTTAAGAAGACAGTAATTCAGGAAGTTATCATGAATTGACTCTCAAAGTTGCCTTCCCTGAAAAATGCTTATTCCATAATTGGCTGCTTTTCACTCTTTGTCTGATTCCAGTCTCACAAAACCAAAAACACAAAGTTGAGGGATGTTGTCTGGGACTTGGACAAGGAAAATAGATGCAAGAGTGGTTTTTGATCTGCTCCAGTTAGAAATGAAATGGATTGTTCTCTATTTTTTTAAATTAATGTGTCTGAACAATTTCGACTTTTTGGGACAACACCAAGCCAGAAGTATTCAAAATGTTCCCAAGATCCAACAGGGTAATTCAAGTTGGGGTGTCCTATTTACTGCTCTCTTGGAGGAGCTGGAATTTTCTGGCTGGTTTGACTTTTCTTTACCCTCCCCACTGAGCGGTAAAAGGACAAGTCTGAAATGTGTCTGGCAGATCCCGGCCAGGATAGGAACATAAATATGTGGAGCAGGGAGCATTTAAAGGCAAAGATATCACAATTCCCCAGGAAAATGTTCAAAATTCATCAGTAGATTCATGGCAGAGATTTTTCAATGGCACAGGGTGCCCAGAGCAGCCCCTGGATCCCTGGCAGTGCCCAAGGCCAGGCTGGACATTGGGGCTGGAGCCCCTGGGACAGTGGGAGGGGTCCCTGCCATGGCAGGCGTGGCACTGGGTGAGATTTAAGGTCCCTGCCAACCCAATCCATTCTGGGATTCTGTCTCTAGAATTGTCACAAAAGGAAGATTTGTGTGGGAACAGCCCTGAATTCCACCACTCTCGGTGTGGATACACAAACACAGCGAATCAATAACACCCCCAGAACACACTCAAGAGGATAAATAGTCATTAAACTTCCTTTTCTTGAAGATCTCTGTTCATATTTTAGGAGGTTAATCCATGGTGGCTTCATCACACAATACGTCCAAGGAAAGCAGAGATGTTTTACATTAGAAAATGTATTTTATTTACTCTGGTACTCTCAGGGAAAGGATTACCCTGGATCTGTTTGTTGTACTTTCTGCTCTACAGGCTGGTCTCGGGTGGCTTCCTGAGGAGTATGTTTTGTGAAATAAAAAGCTTTTTCCTTAAACAAACTGTGGCATGGCTTTTCATGCAGCTGACAAAACAAAACACAGAACATTTTCAGCAGTGTGTGTTGGGGGGCTTCTGTTTACATGCAAGAATTACTTGAGGCAATGAATCAAATTGCTGACAATTTGTGTTGTCAGGACCCTACGATTTCTTTTTCTTTGTGTAATAATATTTACTCTCAAAGGACCCCCAACTACAGCCTCAAAATGTCAATGTAACAGAGAAATTTCACTTACAAGATAAAACAGACACTTCCTTTTTGCCTTTACCATGAGGCTGTGATTTCTGCTTCAGATTCCTTCCCTTAGTTCTCCCCCTACGTTCATTTTTCTCCTACAACTTCCATAAGGTTATTTTTTCATATCTATCAGCATGAAAAAAAATGCACATTCTGAGACAGAAATATTATTAAAAAGCTTCTGCAAATCTCAAACCCAGCTCGTTTATTTTATTTACATGAGAACAGATTTTTCTGAATTTGCTACCATTTCTTGGTAATAACCCATGGTACATTAATAAAATCTGTTTTGTTGCTTGCAGTCACTGCAGGCTTTCCAGAGGTTATCCCAGTTACAAAAAGCACACCCAGATATGCTCTTTAAGTGAAGAAAAATAAGTTCAGCCCAGCAGAGAGGTTTCAGTGGCATTCCTCAATCTGATCAGGTTTGAAGCCTGATCCTGGTTGGCTCCCCTAAAAAAAGGAACCAAAGCCTTCCTGAGTTTGACCCCTGCAGTCTCTGAGGTGCCCAGCAGAAGATGGGAGATTTCTATGGAGAACAAACCCATGGTGTGACACAGCATCCTGTGGTGCCACAGTGCTGCAGCCAGTGACATATGTGCCATTGATTTCACCTGGATTTTCATCCAAAAAAAAGTAAAATTGGTCCAATTTTCTGATGGGGAAAAAAAAAAAAAAAAAGAAGTTGAGATTATAAACCATAAACACTAATAAAAAAGCTCATTATAAAGTGCCATGTTGAGTCCAGGCAATCTAAGCAAAGTCATTATGATGCAGCCAAGGAAACATATTCAGTTTTTAAAATGGTAGAACCTGTGTTATTATTGTTATCCCTGAAGGAAAGAGGGAACAAAAAGTGGAAAAGATCCTTCTGTATTTCTTAAGGTTCTCATGAGTCCTGACTCACAGGGCTTTTTCTTCTCGGGTTAGAGCTTTAATAAGAGGGCAATTTCCAAGCTGGCTGTATAATCTTTATCCTGCTTTTTAGAATAATTAACACTTGGAAGGTTGTGATTATGTTGTGTGCTCTCTCTTCCACAGTAACTATTGCAGGAATTCCCAAAGAAAATCCTCAAAACCCCACTGTTCTGTTTGACTAACTCATGTTCCATTGAACTAACTTAGAGTGAAACCATGGACTCAAAACTTCAGCCATTGTTGTTGTAATTTTGGTCCTGAATGGTTGAAAAGTTCAAGTACTTTATTTACAGTTATTTGTGATTTTGTGGTGGTTTAAATAAACAATTTCTCAGTTATGAGGTTGCAGACTGTAGAACTGTCAGGCATGAGGCAGAGTGGGGTCAGGCCTTAGAGTGTTTTTCATTAGAATAGAGATTTCAGTTCAGATTTCAATTTGAATTTTCCACTTTTTCTAAAAAAAAAATATATGTATATATCAAAAATCACGTGTTGCTCATCTTGGAAATAGTGAAACTGGTCTTATATTCAACAGCACCACAAACTGCTGTTTCTGTGCTTGTTTCTACTTGTAAAATGCCAGCTCTGCAAAGAAAGCAGATCCACAGATCATTTTGTAGAGGGTTTTGGCTGTTCAACCAAGAAACAGAGCAAGAAGACAGGAGATTTCAGGAGGATGTCTTCAAATGTTGATTTCTTCCTCTTTTTTTTTGAAATACGTTTACTCTTCCTTTAATTTTAAACCTAACTTTGAAATTTCTAACCATCTGACTTTATTCCTTTTATTCTCCATGTAACCCAAAATTTAGAGAAGTATATGGCATTTCATATAGAAAATATATGGAAATCTATATTCTGAGATCATATGTACAGTGCAAACCCCAAAATAAATATGATGTAACTGATTATGGGAATTGGTGTTCAAAGGGGAGGAGAAGTGCCAACAAAAGGTTGGGATAAATAAGGAAGAGTTGGAGGAAATAAGAAAAGAAGGGCAGGAACACAATGAGTTTTATTATATTCTTAGGCTATGGGAACATCCCCATGCCTGGATCTCCAGCTGATCCAAATCTGTGGATCAGCTCCTCAGTGCCAAGGTAGATAATTCAGGATTTCCCTCCCAGACTCTCAGCACATCCCTCACCAGCTCCACTGGAGGTAGCCTTGAGGGGCTGGGAAGGAGCAATGATAAAATTAAGGATTGAGGTTTGATGGATTTAAGACCCCTGGGCAGTGCTGCTCCCTGAGGAGCTGTAAAGTCACTTGATTTGTGTATTTGTCCCACTTTCTCCATGAAAGGTGTCCAACCCAATGTGATGGCACTGGAATTGTGACAGTGTCTCTCTGTACCTTTCACTTCACCCATACAACCCCTGTTTTACAAAATCCCTGCCTGTTTTCTTCCAAACTATCAGTGTCAGCCTCCTTCTACTTCCTTGAGCTTAGCAAAAGTAAAGAGTAACTTTTCTTGGAATAATGAGCCAAAATAATATCAGATTTTATAAAGACAGTTCCAGTCCTGCCATCCAGAAAATGATAGCTTTATGTAACTGGGCAAGGGCTGGCTCTTGAGTAGAAACCATAATAAATGCATTAAATAAAACCATGTGGTGCTAATTGATTCAAGGCCTGCTCTATTTTCCTGTGTTGGCACTTTCTCCTCCTTTAGCTCAGCACAGATTTGGTATTTCCTGCGAGTCTCAGGTGGTAGAACAGTAAATGCATTTTGTATTTATGTAGTGTTTGTCATGGTAAAAGCACAGAAACGTGTTGGTTTAGGGTCAAACTGTGAGCAGAATCTCGTGAAAATAGAGGAGTGCAAATGCTTGGCTTTCCAGGAACTTCACCTGGGTAACCAAATCACCTGCAGCAATAATGGGGTAAATAATGAGGCATTAACGAGGCCAGTCCATGGAATTTGTTCATTGCTTCACCTTCCAATGTTTGCCTTGACCTGGCAGAGGGCTGGAGATCAGCCAGGCACAGGAGAAACACCCAGAACTCCCAGGAGCCAGCCCAGAGAACAGCCTGTGCCAGCCAGGGGAGATTTTATTACAACTCACCTGGAAATGAATATTTTCTTTAGGGCTCCATCAGCTGAACTTATTTAATGTGTAAAAGTCTCAACTTTCATTTAAAAAGAGGTTCATTTCTAGCCTACGTGGCTGGGAAGGCAAAAATGAAAATGAAGTAGGAAACAGGGAAATGCAAGTTTCAGAAAAAGCACTGTTTTATTTTAATTAATCTCATATTTTGTGGGTTTGGATTTTGCATTTTTCAATACATGGCATTAGCAGCAGTTCACATTTTTTATACAATATCTTTTTTCATTTAATTAAACTGGAATGATCTGAAAGTATAGACTTTCTAATGTGACCAAGTGGTTTTTAGAGGTTTTCTCTTGCCCTGCAGACACACCATGGTCTGAGAACAAAGAACCTTGTGCAGGAGTGCTCAGTAAAACTGACATTTATGGGTACCTGTAAAGAATGGATGTCCTAAGGATGCTTTGGCTGAATCCCATCCCTTGTGGAATGGTGCCCATGTCAGAGTAGAGCTGGGGATGAACAAGATAAGGAAAGAGGTGAACCCTGGGAGGCAGGAATTGATTCCTTGTCCTTATCAGTGAACTCAGCTGTGGTAAATTCACCTGAAGGGGTTCCCCTGTGCTGATGGGCCCCAGCTGACCCACCTGCACTGAAGTGGCCACCTCAGAAGGGGTCACAGACTCCCGAAGTGCCTGACCCACAACATTCCATCATCCAGCTGAGACCCCCTGCCCCAGGGGACGTCCCTGGGCGTTCCCATTTAACCTGAGAGATAAAAACCCAGCCGATGCTCCTGGGGCTTTCTGCCCCCTGCTCCTTTGGGATTTCTCCCACCACCCCACAGATCCAGACTGCAACCATGGCTTTGACCAACACTCACCAAAAATTGCAACGAGTCTTAAGGGAGGTGAGATCTTTGTATTCTCATCCTTTCCTTCTTCTACATTTTCTCAAGTGATATTTTTACGCTTTTATTGTCACATTCCAGCTCCATACCTGTTTTCCTGTGCAGCCCAGCTTTTCTACAATGAACCCTCCGTGTGTGTATTTACAAACACTGATCATTCATTGTTTCACTCTAATCCAAGGGAGCTACCAGCAGGAACCTGGGTTATTCTTGTCTTCTGGGGCAGGGTAACAACCCTGCAGTTGATAATGCCTCTCCACCATTCTGTGTTAGCCCAAAAAGCAGCACTGCAGGCCCATGAGCAGTGGAGGAATCTGAATAATTTCAAGGACATTTGGGAAGGATGGAAAAGAACACATAGGGATACATGCAGTGTTTGAGAGACCCTATGGTACTTTAGCAACCCAAATCTCTCTTACTCTTTTCTTAAAAGCTTGAAAAACAGTTTGTAATGTTGGAAAATTACTTTTTTTCTGGAATCACAGATTGGTTTGGGTTGTGAGGGACATTAAAGCTCATCGTGTTCCAATCCCCTGCTGTGGGCAGGCAAACTACCCACTAGATCAGGTGCTCAGGACCCCATCCAGCTCAGGGATGGGGCATTGCATAACTGGACTTTCTGTATAGCTAGGCTGAAAAAACCTCCCTATAAACAGTAATTTCTGTCTATTGTTCTTGTAAAGAAAAAAAACCTGTTATTTTCCCTAGGGAGGTGGATGATGAGTACAAAAAGATCAAACCTTCTTTTACATTATTATGACCAATTAAAATCTTCTCTTTATTACATGAGAGCTTCATCCTAGCAATTAAAAAGAGCCCCAGAACAGCAAACATTTCTTTCACTACTTTTATTAAATAAGAAGCTAGAAAGGACCACTTGGACTCCCATCCCATGAAAAGAAAGGTTGCCATATAAATGGATGCTCAGTTTAGAAGGGTCCCTAAAACCCCATCTGGGGTGACCTATCCCCCACACTCTGCACCATTAATCCCAGAAACACATCAGGAGCTCAGCTCAAAGGTCCTGTTATGAAGAACCCCAGGGACAAATGAGGAGTGAGGAAGGAAATTCCCAGTTACTTGCATTCCCTGCAAGAGCAACAGTATTGCTGTTGGATAAAACTCCCAAATGTGTACATAAATGTCCATACATTTTGAGTAAATGCTTGATTTTTTTTTCCTTTTTTAATCTGCTTTTCATTTTTCCTCTGGACAAACAATTTGTGATATTCCAGTCTTTTCTTATTGACGCATCTGGAAAGGCCTTGTTGATGAAACACCAAGATCCCAAGGCTGTATAAAATTTTGATGAGACATTTTCTTCCAGGGCTGAGAAGATTGAACATTTCACCCCAAAGTGCCTCTTTTACTAAAACTAGGCCACTCCAGCCTTGTGACTCACACAGCCAAGACAGCAGCCCACGCTTGGAGCTCGGATTTGCTGGTCAGAACAAATTCCTGGTGTGAGAAATGCCCCTCCAGCAGCAGCCAAGCCCCTTCCCAGCCGCCAGCTGGCTCCCAGCAGGTGTGTTGGATGCACATCTGTCTGCCCAGGACCTGCTGAGCTGTGACCTGCCCTGGGTGGGACAAACCCTGGAGAAAAGCCTCCCGCAGCTGGGACTGGCTGCTCCTGCTGAGCAGGATTTGTGCTGTCCAGCCCTCGTGTGTCGGTGGAGGAGAAAGGAAGAGGTGACATTTCACCAAAAGGAGCACCCAGAGGGGGCCCAGTGCTTTGGGGAACTCGTGTTTTGTTCTCTCCAGGGGTGGCTTTGGCATTGTCCCACCCTCTGCAGCCACCCCACATTCCCTGCAGTGCACACCTGGGGGTGTCTGCAGGAGGGATGGATGTCCCTGCTGACGAGAAGGTGGTGGCACCATCCCCTGCCCAACCTGAGACTTGTGACACTCAGGATTCTGCTCCCCTGTGCAAGGGTGAGTTTCGTTTCATTTTCATGCTGGAGCATGGGAAAGCAATTCTTTTCCCAAATATATCCATTAAAATACAAAAACAAAATCATGGATGCTGGGAATTGGTGCTGCTGCCCCTCACAGTCATATTCAAATTGACTTTAACCATGTAAAATGATTTCTAAGCTGCAGTGAACAGCACTGCATGTACATTTTGGGCACCAGCATTTCCTATTGTGGCTCACCTAGAGATGCATTTCTTGAATAATATTCTCAGGGCTTTGCTTGCCAATATGTACATTTTCCTTATCTTCAACATGGAGTAATTTTGAGAGATTGCAGTTCAGGGAAAATCAAAATTTATACCTCAATATTCTTCTTGATGGCTCTTAAAATGCATGTGTTACTTGGGCAGTGTCCCTGATTGGGATGAGGGGTTGGAACTTGATGGTTTTTTGAGGTCCCTTCTACTTTATGATTCCATGAAAAAACTTTGGGATTATCCAAGTGTTTGCATCCACCTGACCTGCAAAGCTGAGCCCTTTGTGTTGCATGTGCTCATTAAAACTGGGCTGGTGTGGAAATGCTTCAAGGACAACCAGGAACCAGCCCAGCTTATTCTGGGAAATGGTTTCAATGGCAAAGCAGAAAATCTGCAGCATGTGTGTGGAAATTGGTTGCTCCGGGGAAAAGCAGGATAAATATGTTAGGAAACCCAGGCCTGGATGGGGCTAAATAACAATATGCATGTTTCAAAGTATATAAAATAATTTTATAAGAAAAAAAAAAGTATTTTCTCAGTTCTTGGGCTTAATGACAATCAGTTTTTGGCTACCCTCACAAAGCTTTGTGAACATGTATCAAAACAATCTCAGGGACTGTTAAAGCTCCTTATTCCAATCAGTTACATTCCACAAATCCCCTTTTGCCTTGTCCTTTTAAATCCACCAGAAAGCCAACTCTGGGCTGGTTCCTTGCAGCAGAGGAATTTCTCCCCGTGCCTGGATGCAAACCTGACCAAATTCTCTCCACTGTCCTTCAGTCTTCACCTGGAGCCACCTGTGGGTAGGTTGGGTTGCCTAAGTTACCTTTTTTTTTTTCTCCCCCGGTTATCTCATGAGACAAGGAACTTTTGGTGCTGTTTTACTCCCAGGGGGATATCAGTTTAGGTGTAAAGCCAAGCCAGCATGGCTGGTTTGTCTCCTGAGGTTTGCCAGCCCTGAGTGGAACACAAGGTGAGCCCAGGGCTGTTGTTAGAGGTTTCCTTGAGGTTTGAGGAGAATATGGGGATGACAGATCCTTAAGGCCTTCTGAATCCAGGGGATAGCTGCAAGATTATCTTCCTCTCCTTCAGGTTTGGTGACTACAACCATGAGCTGGGTGTGTTATTGTCTGTGGGAAAATCCTTGATGCAGCACTCTTGGAAGTAAAGAAAATACAGAAGACATGAAAAATGAAGAATATGTGGATCTTAAAAAAGTAGACCTTGGAGCAGTAGCAGATTTTTCTTGACCCACAGGTGAAGGCTCTTCAAATTTTAAAGATTTAAAGTCTAAAATGTCTGAGATAGCTGCCAAGACAGCAGTGAACAGTGAGCAAACATCTCTTGTTAGCTGGCTCTCCTTGCAGCTCAGTTTCTCTAAAATGAACCAGCTCACCTTCACCAGGGCTACGCTTGGAGCCTTTCATCCCTCTCTGCCCTGAGTTCTTCTGTTCCCCAGCACATCAGTTCCTCAAGTGTTAACATTCCCAATTTCCTGCCTCTGGCAGCAGTTAACTTCAGCAAACCCTGCCTCCTGCAGTGCTGGACACCGACAGCCCCTGCCTCCCGAGGTTTTATCACGCTCACACCATTCGCTTCTGCTGGTCCAAGTGCTTTGAACCTCCTGGCTTCAGAAGCTCAGGGGTTTGATTTCTTGCTGAATTGTTCTGTTTCAAACACCCACCTCAGCTCCTGCTGTGCTGCCTTCGCCCCCCAGCCTGTAATTCCAGAGCAAGAGGAACCTACTGGGGTGTTCATTAGGTAATATTCACTTCTGGAGCACGTAGAGAAGAAAGGGGAGCTATTGAGAGCAGCCCAATGTAAATGTGTAAATTCAGTTCTTCTCAAGTGCAGCAGTACAAAAGCTCAGGCATGGGCAGGATGACAGGACTGCTCTGCAGCACCACCTGCTGAAGTGAAATCTTTTTTAATCAGTTTGAGGAAGGCACATATTAACCATTGGAATAGGCCAGGCATCCTGCTCACTTGGCTTTGGACTGGGAACAAATATTCCAGGATTCACGCTGGGCTCTGTGACACTGACTCACTGAGGACAGTTTGGTAGGTGTTATTTAATATTTTTTTTTGCAGTCCAAGAAACTTTTTTTTCATGGATTAATAGTACTACTGATGCAAAAAATGCTTCATCAGTGCTTGGTTTGGTAATATCACCATGAGGCACCAGAGCACTTGGGAAATGTTAATGATTCAATGAATACTGAGCTGACTGCTGAGCGTGCCTCTGTCACAGGAGGAGTTTCCAGTGGGGATGAATTGTTCCTGTGTCCTTTTCCTGATATATCCTGACACAGGATGACTGAATAGTGCACTGATGTTGTGAACTCGCAGGAGCTGGGCTTACCTTTGCCACTCACAGCAAGGAAGTGGGATTTTCATTTGGCACCTTCAAACTGCATTGAGGTTTAAGGGATTTGCATTCAGCAGCGTGGATCAGAGCGAGTTTAAGCTCCCCCAGTCCTGGTTGGCTCATGCAGGAGAAAGAAGTGGGATTTTGATGCCAATGGCTCTGTGTGAGGAGCAGCAATGCCATGAGGGTGGATTTGATGACCTTAAAGGTTTTTTCCAACACAAACAATTCCATCATTCTGTACTGTGTGTAAATTACACTGCTGGGTGTGTTTCAGCCCTTTTGCTCAACTCTCCCAGTTATGTTTTGCATTATTTATAGGTTACATACAAGTTTTATTGTCTTATGTGTGTCTTTATGTTCCATAGCATGAGAACCAATTTCTCTCCACCACTTGCTGCAATTCTGGTGAAATCTCTGGGGTTTTGCCCACCAGACACACACTATCAGACATGTCCCCCCTTTCCCCCCTTTTTCCACCTTCCAGGTATCCTTTGCTGAAGCTGCGATTCAGACAAGGAGCTGGCTCTGGTTGTGGCACTGGATTTCCAGCTGCAGCTGAATTTCCAGCTATGCCCTGCCCTCTCGTGGTGTGCTGCTGGCCCAGACAAGCTTATTTCTTGCTGCTCTTACACCACTGGAAACCAAAATTTGCCTGAAGAGCCCTCAGAGCTGCAGCTGCAGGGCTGGGCTGGCAAAGTGCTGCACCCCACCCTGCCTCTGTCAGCAGCAGCACACCCCAGCACCTAAAATCAGTGAGTTTTCCCCCAGACAGAGCCCAAAATAAAAGGCATGTTATATTTTTGCCACCTGTTATACACCCTGCCCTTTTATGGGTCCTCTCATCTAAAGCCTGCCCTCAGACAGATGATACCTGAGAAATCTCTAATGCCAATCCTTTCCTCTTTTTAGCCAGAAATGCAGCTTTTAGCCTCCCTTTCAGACCCTTAATCCAGCCAAGCACCTCTTGTTCTTTTTTCAGACCTTCCCCTCAGTAATTGTTCTATTCCCTTTCAGTGTTTGCTCCTTTCCAAGCTTGAAGGAAGCATTACAGTCTTGCCCAAGCCAGGCAGAGGAAGTGAGGAACCCCCATTTCTACAGATCCCATCCCTGATGCTGAATTTAAATGTCTCAGTGCAATGAAGAACAAAAGAAAAGTCTGCAGTGGGTTCAGCTGATGCCTTTCCATTCCATCCATCACACTTTCCAGGTGATATGATTATTTTCCTTTCCTAAGCTTTTTCAGATGGTAAAAAAACCCCCACCTTTTCATCTTACAGCCACACATCCCTTTCTGCTTATTTCTCTCTTATTTCTTCTGCGTTTTTTGGCTGCCTTGCTTGACTTTACTTTCTTCCATGCAATTTTGTGCCATCAATTTTTTCTCAGCATTCCAGGTGTTCACTAGACACAGCTGCAGGATTTCTTTCTTATTTTTCCCCTTTCTCCATTCTTTTCTGTAGCTGTTTTGCCACAGCCTGTGCCTCCTTGCCCTGTAGGTGAGCCTGGCTTGTATTGATGAACAGAAGTTTTCATTGCTTTCTATCTCTGATTTCAACAATTTCAACAATCCAGAGGAGGAAATAATGTGTGTTGACCCAATTAACCACCCACACAGTGCAGCACCAACCCCAAATCTTTGATCTCTGAGATACCCAATGTGTTCAATAATCAGGATGCACTGGCTTTGGCTTCCTTAAAAGCTAAACTCCAAGTTATTTGCAAGTCATCTCTGGCCTCTGTAGCCTAAATTAAAGGAAGTTTTGGGAGCTGCTCTGAGGCTGTTCATCTGCTGCAATGTTCTGAGTAGCAGCAGAGCCTTTCCTTTTCCTCATTCCCATTCATTAATAGAGGAACAAATAATTTTCTAAGTGTGTGAGACATTCCCAGACTGAGCAAAGCACTGGAAATCTGCCCCGTTTTCCTCAAGGAAGGTGCTCTGTGCAGCTGCCCTGCTGTCCAGTGTCACACAGCAACTGCTCCTTCAGGGATTAAACTGCAATTTTAAACCACTTCAGTTGCATTTTTAACATTTTTTCAGTCGATTTGCCACACCCCTTCCAGCCCAGCTGAGGCACCATCACATCACCTGCTGGAGGGGAAGTTTTTCACCCAGCAAAGGGATGTCCAGAAATTACGAGGGTGAGGGAAAAGTTCTTTCCTCTGAACTGCAATATTTGTGTTTCTTTCAGACCTTATTTTCTGCTAATTGTGCCTTAATACATACACAGCAGGCCTCTAAATTTAATGGCAGCTTCCAGCCTGGCAGCCCATTAAGCCCCTGCCATGCTGGCAATCATTTCGAGGGTCTTTCTATTGATTGAGGCAGGGCAGAGTTTTCACAGGAGCTGTGATTTAAAAGCATCACAGATGAATTCAGAAGTGAGCAGCTCCCAGCCTCAGCTGCTGCTGACATCTTTCCCTGGATGAGGTGAGGGTTGGTCTCTTCTCCCAAATGACAAGAGACAGGACAAGAGGGAAAGGCCTTAACAACAGGGGAGGTTTAGATTGGATTTTAGGGGAAAATTCTTCATGGAAAGGGCTGTCCAGCCCAGCAGTCCAGGGAAGTGGTGGAGTCCCCACCTTTTAAATCTCTGGAGGGATTTAAAAGCCCTGTAGATGTGGGACTCAGGGATGTGGGTCAGTGGTGGCCTTGGCAGTGCTGGGGTCTCTGACTGGATGATCTCAGAGGTCTTTCCCAACTTCAGTGATTCTGTGATTTCACAATGCTGAGGCCCTACCAAGCCATCACTTCTCCACATGATCACCAGCTCCTGAGCTGCACTGGAAATTTTCTTCCTCTGAGAATCAGAAAAGTAGAAATTATCCTTTCCTTTTGCACCTGTCTCTTCTTTTTCCAGAGCAGGAAAAACCCACGTTCGCGGCACAAAGCAGTGCTGGGGTTGGCCACAAGATGGTACTGGAAGACAAGAATTCCTGCAGGAAACACACTGCTCGTGGAATTAAGGTTGGAAAAGACTTCCGAGATCTCAGACTGTCCCCCAGCACTGCCAAGGCCACCATTAACCCATGTCCCCAAGCTCCACATCCATAGGTCCTTTAAATCCCTTTAGGGGTGGTGACTTCACTGCCCTGGACAGCCTGACAACCCTTCCAGGGAAGAAATTTTTCCTAAACTCCAACCTGAACTTCCCCTTATGCAAATTGTGTCCTCTGGTCCTATGGAATCCTGTGGAATGTCCCCCTCACACAGGTGATCAAGCAGGAGTAACTTTTTATGACTCTGCTGTGCCTTGCCTTTAACAGAAGAACATTTGGCTCAGTTGGAAAATGGATTCATTTCTTGGCAGAAAGACACATTCAGAACTGCAACAACTTCCCCATTTATCCTCAGTTTCCCAAGCTGAAGCCCAGGACTCAAGAGATAACAACACAACCCCCTTCCACATCAACCAGTGCCTGTTTTCCTTCGCAGGAGATGCTTTGTTTTTATTGTACTTCTTCCAGACAACCAAGATGCTTGGCCCAAACACTCAAGGTCTTACAGAAAACACATTTCACATTCCTCTGCAGTAGCAGGGAGAACATTTGGAAGCAGCCCTTTCCTCAGTGCCTTTGCACTCAGGAAAGCTGCATCTTTGTCTGATTAGCTTTGTTCAGCAGAGGTAAGAGCAGAAGCTCAGAGTGAGATGGATTTTTGGAGGTCTTTGCAAGGAGCAGGTGCTATGCTTTGGCACAAAACACGAGAAATGAAAACATATTGTCTTGATGTTGATTCCAACTTCTTGGCAAACTGCTCTTTTTTGGATGTGGGTCACCTCAGCACGATTCAATTTATAGCAATAAAATGGCATTTTTTCACAGCTAGAATTTCCAGCAGAAAGGTGAAGGGAACTGAAGAACTTGGGTGAGCCTTGTCCTGTGTGTAGGTTTGCTGTGAAGCCCCTGCCAGGCTGTGGCTGAAGAAGAGGGGCTCTGACACCCAGCACTGCCACATCACCTGAGGAAACGCTGTTTTATTCCATTCCGAGTCACCAGATCCATTTTATTTTTACAGTCTGAGCTAGAGAGTGATAGCCTTACCTCCAAAATGACTTCTTGACCAATATTTGCTGCTGTTTGACTCTCAGTCATGCCACAGCCCAACAGCACGAGGCTGCAATGTGTTAAGATCCTATTTTGGAGCTCATGAAGGAGATGGAGACATAAAGGCAGCCTCATGAAAGACTTCACTTTCAGAAGGACCACAGGCACAAATCAGAGCATGTGAGCTGTTCAGTGCTCAAGCTAATGATAAGGACAGATGTATTAATTAGCTTTTAGGGCTGCTAAAATAATATCATTAGATCATGGCTGTAGTTGACCACTAAATGGAAATATTTGACCGTGGCAGGCCAGGTTAGGAAACATCTGTACAGAGTTATCCTGAGCACACAGTGTTGATTCCAAATCAAAGCACAGCTGGGTGAACTCTATGGCGTAAGTAAGTTGTTGATTAAATTTTTAACAACTGCAAACGGTGGCAAATTCATTCTGATTTTCTGTTTCACAGTCCCATGATACTTTTTATTTTACTGCTAAAGTAGTCCATTCTCAGCTCTCCAACCACTTTTGGTCTGTGAGCATTTCTGAACTAGAACTAATCTGTTCTGCCTGTCTAGAATACTTCACTAAATTACTTATTTTAGGCTTTTCAAACCTCAGACTGACTCCTTTCTTAAACAGCACATTACCAGCTGGCAAAGAACCCAGGAACAGTCTTGTGTTGCAAAACATCTCACATGTCACCAATCCTATTCCCGTGTGAAATGTTCAGGATCCATCAAGTTTTCAGCCTTAATTCTCAATTTAGAAACACATGAAGTGAATAATGTGTCCCCATGGGGGGAATTAGGGAAAAGTTACCTTTAATATTTGTAAATGTGCTTGTGAATCTGTCAATAAAACTGCATTGTGGGGTCCAGCAGCAAGGCTTAAAGGACACATGAAGCCAATCAGAGAGGATTTTCTGGGGTTTTGACAGCTGTCAGCTGGACAGGAGCTCCCTTTGACCCACTCAGCATCTATTCAGGGAGAGGAAATGATCAATAGGTAACGAGGAAATGATCAATAGGTAATGTTTATATTTATCTTTTAAAAAATCTCTTATTTAGGTGGGACTTCCACCTGCAGAAGGCTGCAGATTGTAGCTGACAGTGACCCAGCCAGGAGTGTTTGAAATCAAAGATTGAATTGCTGCACATCTATAGAAAAATCTGATCTTGTCAGATAAATAACTTTCAGATAGTCCCAAGTTACTCCATAACCTCCAAAATGTTGGGTTTTCCTCAAGTCTGCATATCTCAACTTTAACTAAATATAGACATTTTTCCTGAAGAGGGAAACACAAAACCTAATTCCTCAGGTAACACATCAGTTCTGTAAGGTACTGAGAATCCTGCTCATTTATGATTTTAAAAGCAAATTTTTTTAAAATGCACATTCCTTCACAATGGAGAAGAGCAATCCTGCAGAATTTAGCAGAAATAACCAGAAAAGCTCTCCATGGCCAGGAATGGACTTTTAATAAAAGTGGTTCCCTGGGAAAATGTGTGAGTGATATGAATAAATTATACATATTCATACTTACATGGACAAAATATGAATTTGTTATGAATGAATTTGTTATGCTAAGCTCCAAATTGGCCTGTTTAGGTTTCAGCCATCCACTCTTACCTGGATTATAAAATTTTCTTTTACAGGAACTGTGGCTAGGAAAGTCTGTTTATCTTGAAGATGTAAATAAGACTTGGAAAATTTCTGTGAATGCAATTTATCTTTCTTTCAGAATTAAGGAAACCCACACAGTGTTAGTGAAGACCATTTGTAAACAGGCTGACAAAAAGAAACAGAACTTTAGGTTGAATTCAATAAAAATTTTAATGACTAAATGTTATTGACTGCTTGAAAAAAAAAAAAAGAGTGAATAACATATATGGAAAATGAGAGATTATAAGTGTAATTGTAGGAAACTGATGCTAACTCTGTGTTGCAGCATCTCAGAGAAGGTTACACTTCAACACCCCTGTGGAAGAGTAAGACATCATTGTCCTCATGTCTGTCCACTCCTTTGCTGGGGTGAGAAAAGTTGCAATAAACTGATTAAAGCAAGATGCTTTCCATTCTCCCAAGGAAAACGTGGTAGAGCTGTTGAGATGTGTGCTGGCTGAAGGTGAGACTCTCAGCTCATCCATCGGCTGCTCTTTGGAATGGGAAAAAAAAAAAAATGTAAAATATCCACGCACAAAAATAGAATTTAAAAAAATAAAAACTCCTTTAAGCACTGTAGTCGTGGCAAGAAATTTACACGTTATGTCCTCTTCCATAAAAAAGCATCATCAAAAAGAACTTGTGCCAGTTTTGTATTAAAAGGCCTATAGAAATCTCTTAAAATTGCCTTGGTGGTTGGCAGCATCGGGCCCAGGCTTCTGTCTTCAGGTCTTCGGGTGTTTGATGCAGGACTCTTGGTAATCAGAGCTTCTTGTTTTTCACTCAGAGGTCCTGTGGAAAAAGAGAATATTATCTTCAGATATTTCCCCCCCAAAAAATGCACATCCTAAAGGAATCTAATGACTAAATCAAAAGGTTTGCCATGGAGAGGAAAAATGTAATTTTTGTTAGCAGCCACAATGTTTCAGAATATTGGATACAGGGTTAGATCAGTAAAATAAATCACTACTGGTAAATATGGAAATAATACATGTTCCTCTCCCATTAATTAATCATCTCAATAAAAAGCAGCATAAATCACTCTTGGAGGAAAATAACCTCTTTTCAGAAACAAACCCAATGATTGAAGACAACTTCCCATCCATTCTGGAGCTGCAGGTATTTTATGCTGCTGTTTCATTTCATGGTGTGAGTTCACCAACACCCAACAGAAACTCTACGAGCCTCACTCAGCACTCAGGGAAGGCCTTGTTTTGTTGCTTTTGGAGGCTGGCAGTGGGATCAAAGTGGACACAGGTGTGGTGATGCCCCCACTTTGGGAATAAATGTGCATCAGCAAGATAAAAACCTACGGAGTTTTCCAGCACAAACCATATTCAGGAAGCAGATGCCAAGCTTTTCATCTGTTCAGCCTGCTACATCCAAGCTTTCTCATCATCTAGACCAATCTTTGGACCAGACAGGCGATTTTTCAGCCACATTTTCATTCTCTTGCTACCGTCAAATCAACATTGGGCAACGTTTTGTCTGCCGGCGTTTCTTCCGAGGATTAGCAACAGATGTCTCAATCACCACAGCAAAAACACAATTTCCCCCTTCTCCTCGGCTACAAACACAACCTTTCACCATGCTCAGCTTTAGGTTCTGGGCTGGTAACACTTCAGTGTGTTAAAACTGTGGGGGATAACTGTGCATGTCTGTAAACCCCTGGCAAACAAGCCCTGAGTGCCTCCAGGAGCAGGGCTGGCTTCTGCATGGGAAGATAAATCTCTGCATTCTGAGTGGCCTGGATTTTTTTTTTTTCTTGAGGTACTCTTACTAAGATCCTCTAACACCAGGCATTTGAGAATTTAATTTTGCTTGACTCCAGGCAACGAGATTAATGCATCCTTCAAGCCAGATTCCTTTGCTTCTCTTTTTGTCTCTTAATAAAGCAAAACCAGCCTAAAAGAAGAGGGATAATAATGATTTTGCACACTTCAAACAGCCAGCAAGCACCTACCCAGATCCAGGAACTGGAACACCATGTGCATGGTGTACCTCATGTTGGATGCATGGTCCTCCAGGCGAAGAACAAGGATCTGATCTTTGTTAAAAACTGTCAGCCAGTCCAGGAGATACACAACATAGAGCCCTACCTGTAACCTCACCTGTAAGTACAAAAAAACCCAAATTAGTTCACCTTACAACACAACACTCACCTCTGTCATCTGGGCAAAAAAAAAAAAATCCCCAAAACGTGCTTTTAAGGAATGACAAGAAGAAACTATGTGAATATTTTTCAATCTTCCTCTTGTTTTCTGAACAGCTTGAGGAAATCTTTGCCAACAGCTTTCCTGCTGGTGAGAGAGATCTTTTCACCAAGCTGCATTTGCTGCACCAGCCACAGGTCTGTGTAAAAGCCTTGCACAGACACAATTATCTGTAGAAGGATGCTCAGCCACCTCACATCCTTCCTGGACACACTGAGGATGAACTGTGACTCAAGGGAAGATGCTCAGTCCTGTTGCCTTCTCCAGACCCCAAGGCTGCTTATTTCAGTTTCTTTTCACCTTGGGGATGTGGTTTAGGTGTGGGCTTGGCAATGCTGGGTTAAAACTTGGACTCAATGACCTTGCAGGTCTTTTCCAATCTAAATGATTCCGTGATTTTCAGCTGCACCAGGTCACGCTGCCATGAGCAGGACAAATATTCTGCCTTGCTGCAGGGTGTTAGCTTTGGGTGCATTTTGCTGCATCCTCTGATTGCAATAATAATTAGGTTGAGATCTCAGCTGCAGCAGCTTTGATGGTGCCTTGTCTGAGTACCCAGAGAGCCAGGCTGTGTCAGACCAAAGAGGGAGAAAAGCAAATTTTCAGCCTCTCCTGCCCTTCTCTCTGTTTTTCTTCCCTCCTCAATTTTACATAACAAGTGGAAACATAAAAGGAGTAGACTTGGTGTTCTTAAAAAGTCCAGCCTCCAACTGTGCTTATAAATATTTTTCTAAGTCCCTTCAGGCTCAGAGGAGAGGAACATGAATCCCAAGTCTTAAGCATCTTTCATAAAAAAGAATTAACATCATCAGCTCGCATTACCACAGAGCCCATGAATTCAGACAACAGCCCCTTTCACTTCTGACACTGCCCTGTGACCTACACTGGTAGGTATTCCTCAAAAAAAGCCATATTTTGAATTATTGCTGAATTATTATTATTATCCTGTGTGATTCTCCTGCATGTTTTTGGCTGCTTAGAACACAAGTCTCCATATTTAGCAGGTTTCTTTATAGATGTGCTACACCAGAATCTGGAACCTCTCATCTGATCACAAGATTTGATTATAAGACACCAGGCTAAGATGGGATAATTCTGGCAGGGCAGCACCCCAGCCCTCAGTCAGTGCCTCACTCCACTCAGCACTGGGGCAAACTTGTGGTTTAATGTTTCTGTTCTTACTCCAGGCTCTTGTCAGTAGTTTCTCCATCTTCCTTGTACTCTCCTTCAGGTGCTGGCAGGCCACAACTGGGATCACCCTGCTCACTGGGCCTTGCTCTGGGTAATGTTCTTTCCACTCATCCCAGGTGCCAAACACCCCTTTCTTCCCCCTTAGCACCCATCAGCAGCCATGGACACCTCTCTGGTTTCAGACACACATGAACAAATAGCAAACCCCTTTTTCCCCTGGCACAGTCACAGAATTAGCAACCTAATGAGCTCACCAGGGACAACAATCCTCGCTTTTTCAATGCACAGCAAACCACCAACACAACAGATTTAGCAGCTTGGCTGAAGAAGGAGCTAAAAACGGCCACTGAGGAGCACAGTTGGCATGTGGGTTTTGTTACAAACACCTGCTTGTGGCTCTATGGAAGGAAAGAGGCCTCCTCTGCTCATTTCCAAAAGCATCTTCTTCAAGAGGGCTGCTGAAGACAACAAATGGAGATGGGTTCTGCACCCTGAGGATGAACATAAGAGGAAAATCTTTCCTTCTGGTTCTCTCTCTGCCTTTCTCTGCCACACTGGAGGGAACACATTTGTGCAAGCAGATGGCTGGAAAATTCTGTGATGCTGCCCAGCAGCAACTGGTGTGTGAGGAAGTCCTGGGGCCTGCAGTCAGGGATGAGCAGCCCCAGTCTACCTGGTAAGTGACAGCAGTGTCCTGCTTGCTCTGCTCCAGCACATGGAACACACTCTGCTACTGCTGTTTTTTCCAGTGGAAGAGGCAATAACTTCACCCCAGAGGCAAAGGAGGGAACCATTCCCTCCGAATCCTTTACAGCCTGAGCAAATAAAAGAGGATTGAACAGCAAACTGGCCAGATGTGATACTTTAAGTCAATCTCTTCCGTATTATTCTCTGCCCTCGAGCAAAATCTGAAGTCAGCTCTATGCTAAAATTGTGAATTTTGGAATCCTAAGCCTGTAATACTTATCCATTCTCCTGCCAGCAGTTTCTGTGTTTTCTTGTATAATTTTCTGGTTCCCACAATTTAAAAAAAAAAACAAAAAAACAACAACAAAAAAACAACAAGGAAGATTTTATCTAGTTATTGGTAGCCTTTTCTTACAAAAGAACACATAATTTATTCTGATTTTGAGGCAATTTGGTACCGCAAAGATCTTTGCCAGAGCTACTTTTTTGGAGACATCTGCAAAAAGCTCGCACATTAAATTGTAATCTTCACTAAATGTGCTCTCCATGCACTCACACAATAGGAAGGCTGTGTTCTCCCTGCTGGCATTCACCAGGGAACAGGCTGAGGAGACAGCTGGGCCCCCACACCATCTTTGACACGTTTAGATATATATTTACATCCTCCACTCTACAAACGAAGAGGGAGAAACTTTTGGCTTCTCGCGGCTTCCCTGCGTGGGATTTTGGAGTCTCAAGAACCCTTCCAGCAGGTTAAAGCAGCAAGGAGCCAAAAGGGCCTGGAGATACGTACGGGCATGGCGTTGTTGAGGGTGTTGTTGTAGACACAGGCTCGCAGGGAGAAATCCAGCACACAGCCCTCAAACAGCTGCAGGGATTCCGCCACCTTCTCGTGGAAATCCTCCGCGGATTTGTTGGCGCTGGCGAAGTAGAGATAATCAGAGTACAACCTGTGAAGGGGACACGTGGCAGTGAGGGGGCTGAGGGAGTGGAAGAGCATGGATTATCACAACAGATTTGTAAATTCCAACCAGTTACAGGAATCCAGGGAAAGGGGATGTGTTGGAACCCTGGACACAGAGAATTTCTGCGCTGACAAGAGTGATCCTCAAAGATACGCTGCATTCCATCTCAAGCCATGGAAAAGGGTTCCAAAGCTGAGTGATGGCACTGAGTCTGTGAGAGTGTAGTTGAATAGAAGTGTGTTATACCAAAGGCTGAGAAATTTAGAATTTAAGGTGGTGGGTTAAAATAATTTATATGTAACAAGATAGAGAATTTAGGGCGTAATCGTCTTCTTCTTCTCCACAAGTTTGGGTGATTTTGTGTGATTGGTTGAGAAAATCTGCAGTGTGGGACAAAGGTAATTAGTTATTGGGTTAAAAGTAAAAATAAATGAGTTAGCATCTCATAATTGGGTAGTTTAAGCTTGAAAACACCTTGCAGGCATAACTCTGTACTCCATTTCTGCTCTGTTAACTTAGCAGGTAGAAGCACTCACAGTCAGTGAGCCTGTAAAGTAGATAAGAAATAATAAACATCCAAGTCCAAACAAGAATTCTGTTTCTCGTGCTTTTAATCCTGACCCTGAGAAGAAGAACCTGGTAAAGCCAAGACATTCACCACAGGGACAGGTGTGTAACAGCATCCCACTCACAGCCCGTCACCAGGTGATGCTTTTCCATCCATTTTAATGAGTTTTAGCTCACAGCAAAACCCTCTCCAGGGGATTTTGAACAGCATCCCCACTTTCAAGGTCTGCATCACTGCAGACCTGACCCTAGAAATTGTGTGAGCCAGTGTTTTCTCCTGAAGGCAAATTTTTAGACTTTAAATTCACGTTCTCTGCGAACAGAACTGATGTTGCTGCCCCTTTACACCGTGTGTTCCATGGACAGGAACAGTCCTTGTCTCTAAAGCTGAAAGCTGATTTGAGAAACTTTAACCTTAGGTGGGTTAGAAAGAGTAATTCTTATATTATTACCAAGCTGGCTACCATCACAAGTAAGAAAGAGTCCAGATTTCCCATTCCTTATACAGGAAGCTTCACCTCCAATCTTATGTTGACTTTCCATCAAAAACTTACAATTCACAGCATTCTACCTGTTGATTTTTATTTATTTATTTTTTTAAACAAAGCAGGAGTTTCTCTACGTTGCAAAGCATTATCCCTGCATTGCACACATTCAGCACAAGTTTTTCAATTACTTAAAATCACTTTAAAAAGATAATGTAAATTCAAATTCCTTTGGGGGTGATGTGGTGAAACAACCCAAAACCTACAGGCAAGGAAAGTATCAATTTGAGCAGTAACCCCCGAACTTTAATAAGATTTTTTCAAGATAAACATGTTATAAAGAGACAAAGAAAATGCTCATGACATAAATATTAGATCTGCTGAACATGATATTTTAACTTCCATTCATAATAAGGCTTAGACTGACCAGAACCACAACAGTACCACAGGATTTTGAAGACAATTTTGTATCACTCAAGGAGTCACTTCCCCAAGTGTGCTTGCAGCACAGATTTGATGTCTCCATAGCACCCATCTCTTGACAAAACTACAGAAATCCCACATCTTTTACAGCCTCTTTCAAAAAGCCACAGGTGTTTAAGAAAGAAAAACCCCAGTCTATTTAGTCTCACTTATTACTGCAGTAACCTTTTGTATTACACTTTATTTATCCTTTAACTTCCCTAGATTTCTGTGGGTACTTAAAAACACCTCATTTGGAAAGTTTAGGCCTTAATCCAGCAAAGCACTTAAGCACAGGAATAGCCCCTCTGCACTCATTATTTATGGCAGTGTTTTGCAAGAACAGGATTTTAATTCCCATGTGGAACAAATGAAGACTCTCTGTTCATTAAAAAAAAAAAAAAAAAAAAAAAAAAAAGGAAAAAAGTAAAGGAAAG